>CP136062.1:11814459-12414459 GCA_032622095.1 Siphonodentalium dalli
CACTATTCTCTGTTGCAAGGAAATAGTGTTTTGTTGGACATGTCAGTAATTTTATAGCCCAATAAAACTGCCCAGGCCTATTCACTCGTGCAAGGAAATATGGTTTTCTTTGGACATGGAATTTCAAAATCTACATATGATGGACCAAAACTATGGTGGGTAGTCCTATCCACAGTTCTATGGACCCTATATAAAACCATGGTCGGCTAGTACCATCCAATGTTCTATGGACCCTATATAAAACCATGGTCGGCTAGTACTATCCAAAGTTCTATGGACCGGTATGGATCTTTGGGGTAACTTCAAATTTTTTTTGTTAAAAAACATGTCAACCTGTTTGCATTTTCATCTTTTCATAACTAATTTTTTTCGGCAACAAACATTTTTGATCTGATACCAAAAATGGCTCTCCATGTTAACCCTTTACCCAACAAACCGGCCAAAAACGCCCAAATATCTTCGGTCTGTCTCAATAACACCATACAAATATGGATATCATTGGAACCGGTTCATTGACCACATTGTGATGGTTACAGTTATGCCCTGTGCCACTGCATTCTCTTATATATGCGAGTCGACCATAGGTCGCCTCGCATATATAAGAGAATGCATTGGCCTAAAAAAATCTTTTTTTAACACTTTTTACCATTTTTTCTTATAATATTTTCTACATTCTTTGACAATTTGATCATTTTTAATATGTGTTAAGCCAATGCATTCTCTTATATATGCGAGGCGACCTATGGTCGACTCGCATATATAAGAGAATGCATTGGCACAGGGCCGTTCTGTTGGGTAAAGGGTTGACCTTTATCATTTAAAGATGCATAATCTTAATCAACGCTCGCAAATTACTATTTCCTTGGCTTCAGGGGGTAAAACATATTTGATTTGAGTCGAGGAACCCACCCATCAAAGCTCAGAGTGATCAGATATCGATTTTTGAAATCTATTATTTTTCACCCATTAAAAAGTCGAGAAGACGGCCTCAAAATTACGGATGAAGATGGATAACTCTAAAATCAAGTGGCTTTTTGTGCCAAATATTTGAAAACTGGCAAAATATCATTGAACAAAATGTTGATAAATAACAGGTTTTGGGCAATTTATACTATAGTTGACTGTGATTAGCATTATTTTTGGGCAATTAATCGATTCTGGTAACTGAAGAGCCATGTTGTTGTTGTTGGAATCTGATGATATGGGGACCATTGAATCAGATTGAGTACCTTTAAACATTTAAACTCTCAGCATTCCTTATTGCTTATCATGTATGGCATTATCTCCTCTCGATGTTGAGCATTAACACTTTCATTGTGCTGTGGTTTTACACATTTATAATAATTTTTTCTGTTTTTTTTTTATTCTTTCAGGTCAAGAGCCAGCAGCACCCAAGGTGAGGAACAAGCCTTGAAATAGGGTTCATACAAGACTTGAAAAGTGCTTGAAATTTCCGCTTGTATTGGAAAGTCCTTGAATGAATTTTATTCCTTGAAAAGTACTTGAATTTCCCACTAATAGCTTGAAAAGTACTTGAATTCTAGTCATCGCGGAGTTTATAGGGGAAACAACCAATTCAGTGTCATTTGATCGCGGACTTTCTCTCAGGAACGCAAATCGAACACAAGTACAGCGAACTGATGCCTCACTTCATTATGTTTAGCTAGAAGCGCGTAAAGTGATGACGTGTACGCAACTATACAAATTTACCTAACCGGTACCGCATGAACTCGTGACGTGTGCGCATGTTGTTTTGTTTGTAAAAGCACGTGCTTTTCTGAGAAATAATTTTTCGCTTTGCAAGTTCTCTTCATCTTCCAACAATGGGGAAATGTACTTTCAACAATCAATGGTTAAACAGGCCAGAATATGCACAATGGGTTCGTGGTGTGCGGGGTGATCCACACAAAGCCTTCAAAATATGACCTTGAATTGGCCTTGAATTTTATCTGGCCTTGTTTAAGATGACTTAAAGGGACATTACTAGTTTAAGATGACTTAAAGGGACATTACTTGTTTAAGATGACTTTAAGGGACATTACTAGTTTAAGGTGACTTAAATGGACATTACTAGTTTAAAGTGATGTGAAACACTCTGATAGGGTGATCAAATATAACATTACTAGTTTAAGAATAAAGTGACATTGCTAGTTTAAGTACCAGCGAACAAAACATGGGGAAATTTACTTTGCTTGGCCTTCGTTGTGCTAGAAATAGCCTTCGTTGTTCATTTAACTAGAAATAGCATTCCGTTGTGCCATGGATCAGTCTGGATTTTTCAAATTGGGAGAAGTCACTTCTCCCTGTTTGATTATCAGGAGGAAGTACCAAGTACTAGCTCAGCTTCCGTCATGAAAGGGTCAACTAGTTGGGGTTATGTATTTAACTTGATGTAACTTTGGTTCTCGTTACAGCCTGGAATACCACTCGGTCTTGCACAGAAAACAATTCTCGAGCAAGCCAGGATCATAGAACCAATTGTTCCCAAAGAAGCGCCAGCCGAGTTTGAATTCATTGCTGATCCGCCGTCTATATCAGCCTTCGAATTGTAAGTATACAGCCAGCCGTCATTATATTGTATATCTTTTTTTTATCCCCCGAAAAATTTCGGAGAACTATTATAATCAGAATGTCCGTCCATCCATCCATAACTTGAGTAATATTGAACATTAATTCTCGATTTTTGTAATGTGGTTCTCATTTGGGAAGATGCAGGCCAATTTCAATTTTGGTCATGGTCAGGGTCCGCGCTGGCCCGAAATTAACTTTTGCCAAATATTTTGCTGTTATGAGTTGCCAAATGCTATCAGTTTCTACAACACTGTTTCTTTTATTTTTACTATTTTGACAGTCGCTGCTTGAGCAACCTTTGATATCGACAGGAAAGCAGTTATATAGTTATTGATAATTCTAGCCTCTATACTTGGGTTAATCATAGAACAATAAACCAACAACATAACAATGCAATTGTTCATCTTCATCAGAAAGGCACATAGAAACAAAGAGGATTAGCTATGTAAACACGACAACCAGACATTCTAGCATTCCCTCCACCCGTCGTTTCTAATGATATCAGATTCATTGCATCTTGATAGAGGTGTTAACTTTTCATAACCTTATACATGTGTAAATCACCACTAATACCATTAATAATGAAAGAGTTTCCTGAAACGAATGGTATAGGTCGTACCTTTGGTCCGATGTTTATGAAATTTGTCATGAATGTTGCCATTGACATGTAGATGGGAACGAGTCATTTTGGGGTCATTCGGCAAAAAAACATGGCTGCTGGTGGCCATCTTGGATTTCAAAATTCAATCCATTGGCGCGGGCTACAGGTCGTACTGTTCGTCTGATCATCATGAAATTAGTCATGGATGTTCATATTAACATGTAGATGAGAACGAGTGATTTTGGGGTCGTTCGGTCAAAAAACATGGCCGCCAGCAGCCATCTTGGATTTTACTCTTTGCATGACTAAATCCTTTGGCGCGGGCTACAGGTTGTAGCTTTTGTCGGAACTTCATGAAATTTGTCATGGATGTTAACAATGACATGTAGATGGGAACGAGTGATTTTGTGGTCGTTCGGCCGAAAAACATGGCCGCTGGTGGCCATCTTGGATTTCAAATTTCAATCCATTGGCGCGGTCTACAGGTCGTACTGTTCGTCTGATCATCATGAAATATGTCATGGATGTTAATATTGACATGTAGATGGGAACGAGTGATTTTGGGGTCGTTCGGCCAGCAACCATCTTGGATTTTACTCTTTGCATGACTAAATCCTTTGGCATGGGCTACAGGTCGTAGCTTTGGTCGGAACTTCATGAAATTTGTCATGGATGTTAACAATGACATGTAGATGGGAACGAGTCATTTTGTGGTCGTTCGGCCTAAAAACATGGCCGCTGGTGGCCATCTTGGATTTCAAATTTCAATCCATTGGCGCGGGCTACAGGTCATACTGTTCGTCTGATCATCATGAAATATGTCATAGATGTTAATATTGACATGTAGATGGGAACGAGTGATTTTGGGGTCGTTCGGCCAAAAAACATGGCGGCCAGCAGCCATCTTGGATTTTACTCTTTGCATGACTAAATCCTTGGGCGCGGGCTACAGGTCGTAGCTTTTGTCGGAACTTCATGAAATTTGTCATGGATGTTAACAATGACATGTAGATGGGAACGAGTCATTTTGGGGTCGTTCGGCTGAAAAACATGGCCGCCAGCAGCCATCTTGGATTTTACTCTTTGCATGACTATATCATTTGGCGCAGGTTAGACATTTCAATTGGCACCTTTCCTATTCCTCCATTTACTGTCAACCTTTAAATTATTCCCCTACCTAAGTTGAGCTACAGTGTCATTGATACTTTCATTTTGACTTAGAATAGAAATGTTTGTCGTTGGGATAAGTTTTAGTTTATTCGACTTAGAAATAATATTTGTGTTGTTTTAATGATAAATTGAGCAATCTTCAAAAGAATCTGTTGATAGTTGGTGTGTGGCTCACCTTCAAGAACACTCAGGACATCGTCTAGTTGCAGTCAATTTTACTAGAATTTGACTTCTTTGTTGTTAATAAAGCCAACATCCCAAAAAGCCACCTTGATTCGGTGGATGTGTGGTCTCTGACCTTTTATTATCCCCCGCCAAATTTGCGGGGGATATAGTAATGGGTTCCGTCCGTCCGTCTGTCTGTCTGTCCGTCTGTCTGTCCCGAATTTGTAAGCGTCATAACTTGAACAAATGTAAATGGTTTTCAAAGATTTGCGGTATATGAGTGCACCTGACCATTACCTAGAATGAGATCGCAAGCCAGGTCTGGCCAGATATTTTTACCGGAGTTATTGGACTTTGTTTATTATTTTTGTCGAATTTACCAAATAGCAAATAGACGACGTCACGGGGCTCATTTCCACAAATCTCAACAGATTTAAAAGATATTTGGTATATGAGTTCACCTGACCATTACCTAGAATGAGTTCGCAAGCCAGGTCTGGCCGGATATTTTTACCGGAGTTATTGGACTTTGTTTATTATTATTGTCGAAATTACCAAATAGCAAATAGACGACGTCACAGGGCTCATTTCCACAAATGTCAACGGATTTCAAAGATTTTTGGTATATGAGTTCACATGACTAGTATCTAGAACGAGTTCGCAAACCAGGTCCGCCCGGATATTTTCAGCAGAGTTATTGGACTTTGTTTATTATTTTTAGTGCAAATGGACGACGTCATACGGCTAATTTCCACAAATGTCAGTCCTAAAATGAGTTTGCAAGCCAGGCTTTTTGACAAAATCCACCTCTTGTTGAGAATGCACTTCTCCAACTGCACATTTCGGCAGAGAATGCAAACATTATTGACCATGCACTTCCCCAACTGCACATTTCAACGGGGGATACCGCCGTCTGCGACTGCTTGTTCATTTTAGAACAGTTCGTAGATCATATTGGCCATTAGTGATCTGTAGTTTGAAATTTAATTTTGATTTTGGTTTCGGTATGGTTTTTGTAGAAAAACCAGGTTTTGATTTCGATTATGGTTTTTGTAGTTTTGATTATGGTTTTACCCAATACACCAATGACTATATGCATAGAGCAGATGGTATACTATTTGACATAACATTTCCAGCCATTTTTCAATGATTTTAACAGATTTCCATATGTGTCATTACAAGCCTGAGTTTAGTGTGCCTGTCATTTGCAGAATGAGGTCCCCAGAGCAGGGGGGTGTGAAAAACAAAATTCCGGCACGTATGCCGGGGTGGGTGGGTGGTCAAAGCCACCAACAAGCAAAAAAAAATTCCTGCTTGTTTTTTAGTGTTTTGGCAATGAGTTGGGCTTCAAAACCACTTTGAATGAGAGAAATAATGTAATTCTAACTGTAAACTGACTGCAGGCAGTTATCGTATTGTATTTTGTTGCAAATTTTGAAATCCAAGATGGCCGCTGGCAGCCATGTTTTTTTGGCCGAATGACCTCAAAATGACTCATTCCTATTTACATGTCCATGTTAACATCCATGATAAATAGTATGCACAGAAATTCATATACAGCTGTTTACAGTGAATTTCCCCCCGCAAATCTCTGTTTTAGTGTTAAAAGGGGGGGTGGGTGTCAAAAAATGGTCGGAAAAAACTGCCGAAAACGGAAAAAAATTTGGCGGTGGGGGTGGGTGGGTACAAAAAATGCCCAGAGGGTGAATTTAGTGACGCTATCCCGCATAGCGGGCTAGCATCACTAAATTCACCCTCTGGGGACCTCATTCTGCTTAGGCCTCATCTTTTTCACATAGATTCTGTTTCTTTTTTAGCTTAGTTTCTCTATATCCCCAAATTGGCAGACGACACATTGCATAATTGAGGATCCCAATGGGTGCCCCTCACAATATTCACCATATGGGAACTTCAATCTGAGTCAATGTCTCCCACAGTAGATGAGGCCTAAGCAGAATGAGGTCCCCATAGAGTGAATTTGGTGATGCTAGCCCACTATGCGAGATAGCGTCACTAAATTCACCCTCATGACCTCACTGCTTAGGCCTCATCTTCCCTGGAAAGTTTCTTTATCAAATTTCTATAGAAACATAGTTTCTATTTCTTTTTAAGTTTAGTTTCTCTATATCCCCAAATTGGCAGACAACACATTGCATAATCGAGGTTCCCAATGGGTGTACATCACAATGTTCACCATTTGGGAACTTCAATCTGAGTCTGTGTCTCCCATAGCAGATGAGGCCATGCAGAATGAGGTTCCCCCGAGGGTGAATTTGGTGATGCTAGCCTGCTATGCGGGATAGCATCACTAAATTTACCCACAGGGGACCTCATTCTGCAAATGACAGGCACATTAAACTCAGGCTTGTGTCATTATCACCCATACATGACACCCAAATATTCCACATCAAAACTGCTACCAGTAATGTTGTTAGAAAGCAGCTTACAAAAGCGTGTACTAACCACAATCTTGTAAAAGTGTTGGTTAATTGAAACCAGAAGAGAATAGGTTTTATAGAACATATCAGTTGCGGTTTTGTTTTGAAATAAAACCGAAAGAAAACCGAGAAACCATAAAACTGCATATTACTATTGGCCGTCATTATATCGTATTATCCTTTTTTCATTTGAGAGCAGTTTGCGCATCATATTGGCCGGCATTATATCTTATATCTTACCTTTCTTTTCAGAGACATTGTGAGGTTGACAGCTCAGTTTGTAGCTCGTAATGGCCGCCAGTTCCTCACAAATTTGATGAACAGAGAACAAAGAAATTATCAGTTTGACTTTCTCAGACCCCAGCACAGTTTATTCACGTATTTCACAAAGCTTGTTGAACAGTACACTAAGGTAACATAATAATAATAATAGTAGTTTAAATATAGTTTGACTTTCTCAGACCCCAGCATAGTCCAAGTCTTCTCGTACTAAAACTAGCTAAGATTTTGGGATGGAGAGATGCTAGTATTTAGTATCGTGCGCATAGCCTTCTTATGACACGAGTTACGCCCAGGATCTGTGGCGGGAATCTGTGGTGTATTTTACTCGATTTACCTAACAAAGCAATACATGATGCTATATACGTCGGAAAGAGTGACATCTTATGGTCAGAATGGTGTATAATAATCTAACTTTAATGTTAAATTACACATAGAATATTCCGGTTGATTGCCACAAACATCGTTGTTTTTTCTGTTTGTTTACTACTTAACTGAAAGCCGAACTCAGGTTCCGAAGAACTTCGGCATTGTCCGGTGTTTGTTCTGAGTATTCTAGTTTACGTTTCTATATATAGCGCGGGGTTTTCCGAACAAAATGGCGAAAACCGATTGCCGCAAAGTCCAGTTTCCAATGTGCTTTGAGAACAATTCCCGCACTAAAAACTTAATGACATAATGGAGGATCAGAAAGGTAGTTTTGTTGACAATTTTCGCAAGCAACTTGTCAAAATTGGAGCAAATTAGAACTCTTGTGTCTGACTTGCCATGCGTGTGATTTTCATCCATGTGCATTTTGACATTTGTGTTGATAAAATAATCAGAGAACCGAATCACACAGTTTCGAAATATAGTTCTTCCGTTTTAGTGGGACTTTTCAAACTTAAGGTTAAAAATTTATACAAATTTTGTTTGATTTTTTGTGTGCTTAACAAGAGCAGTATATTGCTCTGTTCGCTTAGTATATATCTTAATTTCGCTGAAGTCCACCAAATGTGGGAAATGTAGCACCATATTATTTATTCTAATGTTCGTTGTGTTTACACTGTTTTAAACTGAGAGGGTTGTAATTCCCCGTAATTTATTTAATGTATTACATTTATATCTTCAATGTTTAATTAATCTATTTATTTTTTATTTATTGACACACATAATTACGATTACAATGGAGAATTCATCGTAATTTGCGTTGTCAGTCGAAAATCTACGGAATATTTTCAACCGAAAATGCCGAACACAGTTCGCGAGGTCAACTGAGTTCGCATACTTTTAAAAATTTGTAAACATTGCGGTAAATGTCTCTTTTCGCATTAAATTACCGCTTTCAATTCACAACTGATGTGGGGTTCAGATAAAATAGCATGTCTTCTGCGGAAAATATCTTTTATTGTCGCAATTGTGATATTTTATTTCATATAATTGTGGTTTATTTGAGCGGGTCATTAACGCTTAACTCGTGTCATAAGAAGGCTATGCGCGCGATCTTGGACTAAATACTAGCATCTCTCCATCCCAAAATCTTAGCTAGTTTTAGTACGAGAAGACTTGGACTAACCCCAGCACAGCTTATTCATGTATTTCACACAAAGCTCTTTGAACAGTACATTAAGGTAATAATTGTGTAGTTTATATATGCATTAACTCCAACGGAAGTGACTATGCCGGAGTTTAACTTGGGTTATATAGTCGAGAGCTCCGTAAATAAAATTAAAATCTATCTACTTTTTATCCAGTTTTAAGAATTCAGGAGACACTCAACTTCATGAGTTGTTATTCTTGTGTAGTTTATATTGGTGTCTTAAGAATGCATTGGTCGACTCGCATATATAAGAGAATGCATTGGCACAGGGCATAACTGTAACTATCACAATGTGGTCAAGGAGCCGGTTCCAATGATATCCATATTTGTTTGGTTCTATTGAGACAGACCGAAGATATTTTAGGCTGTTGAAGCTTTATTTGGCCGGTTTTGGCCGGTTTGTTGGGTAAAGGGTTAAGTGCAAATTTTTTGTAAAAATGATTTTGAATTGTAGCTGGTATTGGGAGAAAATGTTAGAACCATGTTTGTTACATCCACATCATTTTCATAGTACATTCAAGTCTGAGTTTAGTGTGGCTGTCATTTGCAAAATGAGGTCCCCAGAGGGTGAATTTAGTGACGCTATCCCGCATAGCGGGCTAGCATCACTAAATTCACCGTTTGGGGAAATCATTCTGCTTAGGCCTCATCTTCTCTGGAAGTTTCTTCATTATCAAATTTCTATAGAAAGTTCTTCACATAGATTAGATTCTATTTCTTTTTTAGTTAGTTTCTATATATCCCCAAATTGGCAGACGACACATTGCATGATAGAGGTTCCCAATGGGTGTACATCACTATATTCACCATTTGTGATCTTCAATCTGAGTCTATGTCTCCCGTAGCAGATGAGGCCATGCAGAATGAGGTCCCAAGAGTGTGAATTTAGTGATGCTAGCCCACTATGCAGGATAGCATCACTAAACTCACCCTCTGGGGACCTCATTCTGTAAATGACAGGCACATGAAACTCAGGCTTGAGTACATTGCCGATAAGTTTCATAATATTTAATTGTTGCCTTCCATCACCCACAGGGAGCCTCACACAGATGGAAGCATGCACTGCAGAGTGTCGTCTGCTCCAGTCTATGTGGGGCTCTCTATGGGTCATAATATTTAACTGTTGCCTTCCAGATCCTTATTCACCCTAAAGATGTGCTATCAAAGCTTCAGAAAGAGGTGGAAGAGTCGAAAAATGTAAGTATTATTGTTTATTATGTCTGATAGTACATAAGATAGTATAGTTATTATACCCCCCTTTTTTTAAAAAGGGGGGTATACTGTTTTGCACCTGTCCGTCCGTGCATCCGTCTGTCCGTTCCCACAAAATGCCACTTATGTGTCTTCGAAGCCATTCAAATACCATTTGGACTCAAATGATTGCTTATGTGGCTAGTCACATAAGCAACCTCATTTGACAGCTGAAATGTGATCTAAGTGGCCTGAGAAAGTCACTTGAAAAAAATGTCCTTTAATAAATGGAAACAATTTGTCCATCAATATGGATGTCCAACCAGTGTTCTATGGACACGGACGGACGGCTTAAGTGGCTAGCAACATTAGCAACCTTATTTACAAATATAAAATATTTTTCTTAATCGCGCTTTATTTCTTAATGAACTCTCTAAATTGTGAATGAAGGGTTGAAAAAATACAATCTGCTGACTACTTCACATGCGCCAACCTTAAATCACAGAATACATTGACACTTGATTTGCAGCCTCGCAAGTAGCATTTCGTGAGAACCCCTTTTGAAGCCACGTAAAAACAAGTAGTCACATAGGTCACACCATTTTTTCTAGCCACTTAAGTTTGTAGACACATAAGGGGCAAACTGTGGGTCCGTCCGTCCGATGTCTGTTCATGTCATAACTTGAACAGTAGTGCTCGGATCTCAATGAAATTAGGTATGGATGTTCACTACTATGAGGACATTTAATAGAGGTTTCCATCGTTTTGTTCGGATTTTCCATTCTAGAGTTATTCATCTTTGTTTATCTGGAAATAGTGGCTTTTTGGTCCATCTGGTGTCTGTTCATGTTGTAACTTCAACAGTTGGGCTGGGATCTCAACCAAATTTGATGTGGATATTCACAACTATGAGGACATTAAATAGTGGGTTCCATCGTTTTGTTTTGATTTTCCATTCTAGAGTTATTAATCTTTGTTTATCTGGAAATGTTGGCTTTTCGGTCTGTCTGGTGTCTGTTCATGTCGTAATTTCAACAATTGTGCTGGGATCTCAATGGAATTTGGTATGGATGTTCACTGCTATGAGGACATCAAAAAGAGGGTTCCATCGTTTTGTTTGGATATTCCATTCTAGAGTTATACATCTTTGTTCATCTGGAAATGTTGGCTTTTTGGTCTGCCTGTTGTCTGTTCATGTTGTAACTGGGATTGTGCTGGGATCTCAATGGAATTTGGTATGGAT
This sequence comes from Siphonodentalium dalli, assembly GCA_032622095.1. Lineage (NCBI taxonomy): Eukaryota > Metazoa > Mollusca > Scaphopoda > Gadilida > Siphonodentaliidae > Siphonodentalium > Siphonodentalium dalli. The sequence goes on from CP136062.1 coordinate 11,825,697, forward strand.
GTTCACTGCTATGAGGATATTCAATAGGGGGTTCGATTGTTTTGCACCGCTGTTCCTTTCTAGAGTTATTCATCTTTGTTCATCTGGAAATGTAGGCTTTTTAGTCCGTCTGGTATCTCTTCATGTTGTAACTTCAACAATTGTGCTGGGATCTCAATGGAATTTGGTATGGATATTCACCACTATGAGGACATTTAATGGCACATTTAAAAGTTTGTTTTGGTTTTTTGTTCTCTAGTTATCTTTTTTTATATGAAAATGCTGATTTCTGGGGGAGTATGCGCCGGACGACAGTCCATCTCTTGTTGTTATATGTGTTCTCGGATCTTTCATCTTGTGATTGTAATGACAGGGTTAATTGTATCGATAAGCACAGTACGTGGGAGATGTAAATGATATAGTATAAGAACAGACAAGCATAATTAATAAGATCATATTCTTAATTGGTTATGACTGGTATCAACCATTGTATTAGTGAGGGTCAAACCAGTATCATCCTATAGTAAACAATAGTATAGTACACATCATAGACAAGGGAATCTTGATATCTCAGACCTTATTTGGACGCACGATACACCAAAGTTTGGAATAACTACTCGTCTCCAGAAATATATAGACCACCGAACAACCAACTCCTCTGTTCATCTACCTGTTGTGCTTATCGACAGTGACTTATTTAACCCTTTACCCAACAAACCGGCCAAAACCGGCCAAATAAAGCTTCAACAGCCTAAAATATCTTCGGTCTGTCTCAATAAAACCATACAAATATGGATATCATTGGAACCGGCTCCTTGGCCACATTGTGATAGTTACAGTTAGCCCTGTGCCAATGCATTCTCTTATATATGCGAGTCGACCATAGGTCGCCTCGCATATATAAGAGAATGCATTGGCCTAAAAAAAACCTTTTTTTTAACACTTTTTCTTACATTCTTTAACAATTTAATAATTTTTAATGTGTTAAGCCAATGCATTCTCTTATATATGCGAGGCGACCTATGGTCGACTCGCATATATAAGAGAATGCATTGGCACAGGGCATAACTGTTGGGTAAAGGGTTAAAATATGAAATATCAAACTTTCTGGATACTTCATTGTTCTGGTTCATGGCCAACTCTACATTCACCATTAGACTACGGGACACATTAACCCTGCACTGGATACTTCATTGTTCTGGTTCATGGCCAACTCTACATTCACCATTAGACTACGGGACACATTAACCCTGCACTGGATACTTCATTGTTCTGGTTCATGGCCAACTCTACATTCACCATTAGACTACGGGACACATTAACCCTGCACTGGATACTTCATTGTTCTGGTTCATGGCCAACTCTACATTCACCATTAGACTACGGGACACATTAACCCTGCACTGGATACTTCATTGTTCTGGTTCATGGCCAACTCTACATTCACCATTAGACTACGGGACACATTAACCCTGCACTGGATACTTCATTGTTCTATATTCACCATTAGACTACGGGACACATTAACCCTGCACTGGATACTTCATTGTTCTATATTCACCATTAGACTACGGGACACATTAACCCTGCACTGGATACTTCATTGTTCTACATTCACCATTAGACTACGGGACACATTAACCCTGCACTGGATACTTCATTGTTCTATATTCACCATTAGACTACGGGACACATTAACCCTGCACTGGATACTTCATTGTTCTGGTTCATGGCCAACTCTACATTCACCATTAGACTACGGGACACATTAACCCTGCACTGGATACTTCATTGTTCTATATTCACCATTAGACTACGGGACACATTAACCCTGCACTGGATACTTCATTGTTCTATATTCACCATTAGACTACGGGACACATTAACCCTGCACTGGATACTTCATTGTTCTATATTCACCATTAGACTACGGGACACATTAACCCTGCACTGGATACTTCATTGTTCTATATTCACCATTAGACTACGGGACACATTAACCCTGCACTGGATACTTCATTGTTCTATATTCACCATTAGACTACGGGACACATTAACCCTGCACTGGATACTTCATTGTTCTATATTCACCATTAGACTACGGGACACATTAACCCTGCACTGGATACTTCATTGTTCTGGTTCATGGCCAACTCTACATTCACCATTAGACTACGGGACACATTAACCCTGCACTGGATACTTCATTGTTCTACATTCACCATTAGACTACGGGACACATTAACCCTGCACTGGATACTTCATTGTTCTATATTCACCATTAGACTACGGGACACATTAACCCTGCACTGGATACTTCATTGTTCTATATTCACCATTAGACTACGGGACACATTAACCCTGCACTGAATTGATTCTCTCTAGTTATAAAAGTGTGCATTGGAACATTGTTCTTCTTTTATACAATGGAATGGTTTCTTTATTGTTTATTTATTGGTGGTAGCTACGAGGTAAACACAGATACATCCCGATAGCAGAAGCAGACCCACTTGAAGTAATATCGGAGTTATGTATGTCGGCTGACTGAGGCAATCTTGAATGTCTAACTCCTCCCGCAGTTGGACTGAATCTGAAATATAACAAAGATGGACTAGTCAACTCAATGACAAATATTTACATAGCATGTGTGTGTGTTGCTCCCACAGGGAGCCTCGCATATATAAGAAAATGCATTGGCACAGGGCATAACTGTAACTATCACAATGTGGTCAAGGAGCCGGTTCCAATGTTCAGGAAATATGAGCAGACAACAGATAATAGAAGTCCAAAAGGAATCGTATTTACGGGTTGGAAATGTTCAGATAACGACTTTTGTTTTTGGCCTAACATTTGTTCCTATTACAAAAATAAATTATACCCCCATGATCGAAAGAAATGGTGTGTATACTGCATCCTCAGTCCGTCTGTCTAGCTGTCCGTCCACCGGTTGTTGGATCTCAATGAAATTTGGTTTGGATGTTCACCATGACAACATGTAGAGGAGCGGTCAATCATTTTGTTTGGATTTTCCATTTTAGAGTTATTCATTTTTAGCTCAACTTTACTTTGTAAAGTTTGAGCTATTGCCATGGCTTGGTATCCGTCGTGGGATTTGGGATTAAAATTAAACCATTCCATAGACACATATTATGCGATAAACAGATATAATATTATCCCTTTCACTTTGATCCAGGTTCAGTAAGGGTTTCAATAAATCACCAATTGAATATACATCGTTAGAGGAAATGTCTTATTTTGAAATTCCCTCAATTGCATTTGGGTTCCAGGGTAACATTAATGGTGCTGGTATTCTTGAGACTGACTTATTGTATGGGTTTCTAAATCCAATGACATGCTTTTTAGCTCACCTGAGACGAAGTCTCCGGTGGAGCTATAGTCATCACTCCTCGTCCGTCGTCCGTCCGTCCATCCGTCCGTCCATCCGTCCATCCGTCCGTCAACAATTCTTTGAACATCTTCTTCTAAAGTTCCATTGGACCGAATTGGTTCATATTTGGTGTGGATGTTCCCTAGGTGACTCTCATTCAGATTTGTTCAAATGAGGTCACTGGGTCAAATAGTTGCGAAAGCAGGGCCACAACTCTATTCCTTCATAGTAATTCTTATAACGACTTCTTTTCCAGATCCATAAGGCCTAATGGGTTCATATTTGGTGTGGATGTTCCCTAGGTGACTCACATCCAGATTTGTTCAAATGAGGTCACCAGGTTGATTAGTTGAGAAACCAGGGCCATAACTCTTTCCCTCCATAGTAATTCTTTTAAACATCTTCTTCTCGAATACCATCAGGCCAAATGGGTTCATATTTGGTATGAAGGATCATTGGTTGACTGGGGTTCAGATTTGTTCAAATGAGGTCACTGGGTCAAATGTGGGTGGGGCCAGGGACATAACTCAGAAAAAAAAAATTCAGATTAAACTCTTTAACCAAAAAAGAAAAGAATAGAAAAGAAATGATATATTAAAAAATAAAAGAATATTTAAAAAAACTGTGGAATTGTTTTTTTTTATTAGAATATTTAAAAAAAAAAGAAGAAAAAAAGTGTATTTAACTCCATGGTCAATTATATATATATATTGTCTAACATTTTTTTATAATTGAAAAACTAATGCCATTACATTTCTGTAGGTTGTGGCCCCTGGCCCTTCATTCAAGTGCACTGCTTCTGCCACCCTGGCCTGGTCTCAAAAATAAAATTTACTCAAATTCTTGACAGAATCATTAATAAGAAGCATTTACTTTGGCTGTAACTGTATATATGCTGGGTATGCCGACACAATCATGTCAATCTTGATATGTTTATAAACATTCCTGCAGATTTGCTAGATGTCATTAATTCCCAATCTCTCATGTATTGTTCATATCAGGACTACTGTAATTTGCAGAATGAGGTCCCCAGAGGGTGAATTTAGTGATGCTATCCCACACAGCGGCCTAGCATCACCAAATTCACCCTCTGGAGACCTCATTCTGCTTAGGCCTCATCTTCTGGGAAGTATCTATAGTATCAAATTAACATTGTTGTTAGTTACATTTCCCTTCTAGGAAGTTTCTATATCCCCTAATTTGCAGAAGATAAATTCATAATTGAGGTGCCCAATGGGTGAACATCACCAACTTCAACTGGGGAACTTCAATCTTATCCTAGGTCTGCCATAGCAGTTGGGGGCCCTAGCAGAATGAGGTCCCCAGAGGGTGAATTTAGTGATGCTAGCCCGCTGTGCGGGATAGCATCACTAAATTCACCCTCTGGGGACCTCATTCTGCAAACGACAGACACACTTTCACACTATTTCAAGGCTTGATTGTATAATACATTGTGTTGCTTGAGGCCAGGCATGCACAATGTAGGAACATACACGCTTTTTGTGATGCTATCCCACACAGCGGGCTAGCATCACCAAATTCACCTTCTGGAGACCTCATTCTGCTTAGGCCTCATCTTCTGGGAAGTATCTACAGTATCAAATTTACATTGTTGTTAGTTAAATTTCCCTTCTAGGAAGTTTCTATATCCCCTAACTTGCAGAAGATAAAATTCATAAATGAGGTGCCCAATGGGTGAATATCACCAACTTCAACTGGGGAACTTAAATCTTATCCTTATCAGATTTGTGAAAATGGGATCACAAAGTCAAATAAGGGCAGAGCAAGAGACTTAACTATTTCACTACATAGTAATTCTTGAAATATGTTTTGCAAGAACTATTTGGCTTATATAGAATGGAATGTTCTTCCTTGACTGCAATTCAGATTTGTTTTTAAATGGGGTCACCTGGTCAAATAGGGGCCAAGCGAAGGACATTTTCCCTCTTAATATGCTTCCTTCACAAGGACCATCAGGTCTATTTTACTGATATTTATGATATGTATGAAGGGTTCTTTGGTGTCTGGGATTCTAATTTATTCAGATGGGGTCACCAGGTTAAATAGGGTGGGACCAGGGGGGGGGGGGTGATCAGTAGTGTACAGTTGGCAATTTCAAGGTGGATTTTCACCAATCTACATACTTACAGTCTCTAGCCACATATCCTGTTTAAATCTACTTCTTTTAAAGTGATTATGAAAAGTGCTGACTGTTTTGGTCTCCAGAGTCCCAGTCTTATCAGTCTTTGCAGTCTGGTGAGCGACCCCACAGTCATTGACTGTCTTGTTATAGACTATTTTGTGTTTATCAGTTCATTAGTTTGGATAAGATTAACCCCATTCTATCCGATTTGATAACTCAAATATTTCCATTGATTATGTTTATACATGTAGTTCTTGGCATAGTTGACGGGAACACACCCCTAACCTGCATAGTGAGGGTCATTTGGTTTATTTGCTTAAAAATATTAACATCCTACACCAATCCTGTTGACACAAAGTGATAACTAAATATTTTTCACACGATCACTATATTAAGTGTGAATTGTTGAAACTTTTGCATTCATGAAAAGGTTGGTGTAAGGATTTATAAAATTTATAAAAATAGCTAATCGCTATCGCCAAGGTATGGGTTAAACATCTGCCGATCGTGATCGGCCTCTCGTTATTTAACTGGAAATGTTGATTTTTTTTTTGTCTGGCCGAGTATCTCAGCCATGGTTATGCACCGGGCCACATGGGGGTATGTACCGGGTCACATGGGGGTATGCACCGGGTCACATGGGGGTATGTACCGGGTCACATTGGGGGTATGTACCGGGTCACATGGGGGTATGTACCGGGTCACATGGGGGGTATGTACCGGGTCACATGGGGGTATGTACCGGGTCACATGGGGGTATGTACCGGGTCACATGGGGGTATGTACCGGGTCACATGGTGATATGCACCGGGCCACATGGGGGGTGTGCACCGGGCCACATGGGAGGTGTTAAATGGACTTTCTTACCAAGTTTTTGTTCAATTGTACTCTCCTGATAAAATGGTCCAACACATTTTAAGTGATCCAAAAAGTTTGGTGAGAATGGCCAATGATTTTATTCTTCTTGTTTGTTAACGACACTAAACTTGATGTATGTTTACAGGTTATGGAACAGGTGCGATACAGAGTAGAATGGCTCAAACTCAAAGAACGAGAAAAACAAAAGGAAGAGGAAGCACTGGAAAAAGAAAGAGGTAAACCCATAGAGAGCCCCATATAGACTGGAGCAGACGACATTATGTAGTGCATGCTTCCATCTGTGTGAGGCTCCCTGTGGGTTAAACATTAAACCTCACATTCCCATAGAGAGCCCAAATAAACTGGAGCAGACGACACCCTGTAGTGACAGGGTTAATACATTCCCACAGAGAGCCTCACATAGGCTTCCATCTGTGTGAGGCTCCCTGTCGGTTAAACATGAAACCTCAAATTCCCATAGAGAGCCCAACATAGACTGGAGCAGATGACATTCTGTAGTGCATGCTTCCATCTGTGTGAGGCTCCCTGTGGGGTTAAAACATGAAACCTCACATTCCATAGAGAGCCCCATATTGACTGGAGCAGACGACATTCTGTAGTGCATGCTTCCATCTGTGTGAGGCTCCCTGTGGGTTAACCCTTTACCCATCACGTGGCCATTTCTCGACATCCAGGTCTGCCGTCATAACAGCATTTCTCGGCATCCAGGTTTGCCGTCAGAACGGCTTTCAGCGTTTTTAGCAATTCAAAGATCAACGTTATTAGTATCAATGGAAAGCTGAGATCATAGTATAGTTATCTTTCTAATTATTTGGTATATTTGATTGATATTATAAAGATTTTCACCATGTAAATTAACCTTTTCAAGATTGCTTTTATTTCCAACAACAACATCTTAGTGTTTTCGGCTGTTGTCATAGACGCTTCGCCTGGTTGGTTGTGTTCTGTTAGGTCGCGAGGGCAAACTACGTGGAATCTGACAACTTGAAATTGAGATTTATATTGGATTATGTATTATGTCTCAGATAGTGAACATAATTTCATAAAACAAGAGCCACCATAAAATTTAGTAATTATACATTTTTTCGCCAATAACTTTGACATCGCCAGAAAGTTCTGTTGGCTGGTGTTGGCTGGAGGTAATGTCGTTAGTCATATCACTGATGGGTAAAGGGTTAAACATGACACCCTCACATTCTCATAGAGAGCCCCACATAGACTGGAGCAGACAACACTTTGTAGTGTATGGTACACTTCCATCTGTGTGAGGTTCCCCGTGGGTTAAACATATAACTTTATCAGTTAGGTTTGACATTGATGTCTTACAAACTTAGATGTACTCAAGCCTGAGTTTAATGTCTGACATTTGCACAATGAGGTCCCCAGAGGGTGAATTTAGTGATGCTATCCTGCACAGTGAGCTAGCATCACCAAATTCACCCTCTGGAAACCTCATTCTGTTTAAGTCTAAACTGCTATGGGAGACCTAGGATCTTGAAGTTCCCCAGTTGAAGATGGTGATGTTCACCCATTATATATAGTCACCTGGATTATACATTTTATTTTCTGCAAATTTGGGGATATAGAAACTGAACAGAAGGGAAAAATTAACTATAAACAATGTTAATTTGAGACGAAAGGCAATTCCCAGAATTCTTTTGATTGGTGCACACAGTTATTTCCTTTGATTTGATTAGTGCTCGCCATTCTTATCTTTAATTTCATTGGTGCACACCATTCTTATCTATGATTTGATTGGTGCACACCATTCTTATCTATGATTTGATTGGTGCACACCATTCTTATCTTTGATTTGATTGGTGCACACCATTCTTATCTTTGATTTGATTAGTGCACACCATTCTTACCTTTGATTTGATTGGTGCACACCATTCTTACCTTTGATTTGATTGGTGCACATCATTCTTATCTTTAATTTGATTGGTGCACACCATTCTTATCTTTAATTTGATTGGTGCACACCATTCTTATCTTTGATTTGATTGGTGCACACCATTCTTACCTTTGATTTGATTGGTGCACACCATTCTTACCTTTGATTTGATTGGTGCACATCATTCTTATCTTTGATTTGATTGGTGCACATCATTCTTACCTTTGATTTGATTGGTGCACATCATTCTTATCTTTGATTTGATTGGTGCACACCATTCTTACCTTTGATTTGATTGGTGCACATCATTCTTATCTTTGATTTGGTTGGTGCACACCATTCTTACCTTTGATTTGGTTGGTGCACACCATTCTTACCTTTGATTTGGTTGGTGCATATCATTCTTTTCTTTGATTTGGTTGGTGCTCGCCATTCTTATCTTTAAGTTCATTGGTGCACATCATTCTTACCTTTGATTTGATTGGTGCACATCATTCTTACCTTTGATTTGATTGGTGCACACCATTCTTACCTTTGATTTGATTGGTGCACACCATTCTTACCTTTGATTTGATTGGTGCACATCATTCTTACCTTTGATTTGATTGGTGCACACCATTCTTATCTTTGATTTGATTGGTGCACACCATTCTTACCTTTGATTGATTGGTGCACATTATTCTTTTCTTTGATTTGGTTGGTGCTCACCATTCTTACAAATGAATGGATATCAATAGGTTAATTTATTTACCGATACTTTTCTTTTTCAGTGTCATATGCACAGATTGATTGGCATGATTTCGTCGTCGTGGAAACTGTGGATTTTCAGGCAAATGAAACAGGTAACTTAATTAATTATTCTCGGACATGGTAACGTAATTAATTAATGATTGTGTAATTATTGTGTAAGCTGGTCTCTGATTCAGATTTATTGGTTAATGACATTTGCAGAATGAGGTCCCGAGAGGGTGAATATAGTGACGATATCCCTCATAGTGGGCTAGAATCACCAAATTCACCCTCTGGGGACCTCATTCTGCTTAGGCCTCAACTGCTATGGGAGACCTAGGATCAGATTGAAGTTCCCCAGTTGGCGATGTTCACCCATTAGTCACCTCGATTATGCATTTTATCTTTTGCAAATTAGGCCATTAAAAATTAAAGTCTGGGTTCACGGGCAATTATGTCTAAATTTTTTGATGAGGGAAGGAGGCTTTTTAGCTCAACTTACTTTTGTAAGTTTGAGCTATTGCCATGGTTTGGCGTCCGTCGTCCGTGTGTGCGTGTGTCCGTCAACAATTTCCTTTGGCGCGGGCTACAGGTCGTACCTTTGGTCTGATCTTTATGAAATTTGTCATGAATGTTGACATTGACATGTAGATGGGAACGAGTCATTTTGGGGTCATTCGGCCAAAAAACAGACAGCCATCTTGGATTTCAAGATTTAATCCATTGGCGCGGGTTACAGGTCGTACTGTTCGTCTGATCATCATGAAATTTGTCATGGATGTTAATAATGACATGTAGATGGGAACGAGTGATTTTGGGGTCGTTCGTCCAAAAAACATGGCCGCCAGCAGCTATCTTGGATTTTACTCTACAGGTCGTTGCGTTGGTCGGAAGTTTATGAAATTTGTCATGGATGTTAACACTGACATGTAGATGGGAACGAGTGATTTTGGAGTTGTTCGGTCAAAAAACATGGCCGCCAGCAGCCATCTTGGATTTCAAGATTCAATCCATTGGCGCGGGCTACAGGTCGTACTGTTCGTCTGATCATCATGAAATTTGTCATGGATGTTAATAATGACATGTAGATGGGAAACGAGTGATTTTGGGGTCGTTCGTCCAAAAAACATGGCCGCCAGCAGCTATCTTGGATTTTACTCTTTGCATGACTAAATCCTTTGGTGCGGGCTACAGGTCGTAGCTTTGGTCAGATGGTCATGAAATTTGTCATGGATGATAACAATGACATGTAGATGGGAACGAGTTGTTTTAAATCCTTTTGCGCGGGCCATTTTGGATTTCAAAATTCAATCCATTGGCGCGGTCTACAGGTCGTACTGTAAATTTGTCGTGGATGTTAACAATGACACGTAGATGGGAACGAGTCCTTTTGGGGTCAATTGGCCAAAAAACATGGCCGCCAGCAGCCATCTTGTATTTTACTCTTTGCATCACTAAATCCTTTGGCGCAGGTTAGACATTTCAATTAGCACCTTTCCTATTCCTTCATTTACTGTCAACCATTAAATTATTCCCCTACCTAAGTTGAGCTACAGTGTCATTGACACTTTCATTATATTTATTATTTATTTTAAATTCTTCAAAACATACCTCAAAATCGAATAATCTTTTTTCATGATTCCAGGTAATACAACAAATGTGTAATCACATGTATAGCTCAATACTTGGGAATATTCTGACACCTCTGTTGCCCCAATTCCCAAAGCATGGCTCTAAATGGCTATTGAGGAAAGGCATAGCATGAGTTTTGTCTGGTTCTATTCATGATAGTGTGAGGGATATGGTTTATAAAGTCAGAACCGCTCTATGTCTCCCACCAAATATCAGAACTGAACAATGTAACCACACATGTAGAGAAACACACACCACTCAAATTACAAAAACTTTTGACAATTGAATCAGGAATTCTGAGAAAGCTGATTCAAATGTAGCAGTGCCATAAATTGCTCTACATGTATTTATTTACTGCAATGCCCATGAATATCCACTATCGGGAACAATTCTCAGTGACACTGAAGTTATTTTTCTAGTGTTCCACAAGAATCCTATATACTGGTTTATACCATTATACTTTTGTACTGACAGCTGCTGATGTGGGTATATGTCTGTGCATGTGGTGTCAAAGTGACAGTTCTGATAAATTGGTTGAATTCATTGGGAGTAACTTCAAGAAGAAAGAAAGTATTTGTGAATAACTTCATTTTTATTTTTAATTAACAAAAAGATAACTGGTATCCCACCATTGCTATCAAAACATGTCTTTCAAATCGTTTGGAATTTTCGGGATTTCGTCCAAATCATCAGATTTATTGCATTTTATTGTCTCATAAATTTCACCAACAGATGTTCCTTCAGTTAATCCTCCATATACACTCCACTGCAGGATAACTGTGATCCCTGACGTAATGCACACAGAAAACAAACTCATTTTCCCATTTTAATTAGTCCAAAATTGCGGAAAAATAGACAAACAATAATATTAGAGCATGTGCTTTTTTCACCGGAAGTAAATATAACCGGTGCTCTTAAAAATGTGACCGATGATCCAAAAATAAGTCCCTATCACTAGCGTATGGAGGGAAATGTTTTTTTTTTTTTAGATTGCGATAAATAGTTTTGATGCGGCAGACTTTTTTTAGTGATGCGGGCGGGGTCCGTGAACCCAGACTTTAATTTTTAATGGCCTTAGGGTGATATAGAAACTGAACCAAATGGAAAAATTACTAAAAACATTGTTAATTTGAGACTATAGATACATCCTAGAAGTTGAGGCCTAACCAGAATGAGGTCCCCAGAGGGTGAATTTGGTGATGCTATCCTGCTGTGCATGATAGCATCACTAAATTCTTTCTCTCGGGACCTCATTCTGCAAATGTCAGAATGGGGCTCTCTATGGGTTAGACACACTATATCCAGGCTTGGTCAGTAATGAAATACGTCCATCTCAAACCTCACTGATAAATTTTAATGTTTAACCCACTTGGAGCCTCACACAGATAGAAGCATGCACTATGGAGTGTCGTCTGCTCCAGTCTATGTGGGGCTCTCTATGAGATGTGAGGTTTAATGTTTTACCCACTTGGAGCCTCACACAGATAGAAGCATGCACTATGGAGTGTCGTCTGCTCCAGTCTATGTGGGGCTCTCTATGGGTTATACACACTGAACACTTGGAGCCTCACACAGATAGAAGCATGCACTATGGAGTGTCGTCTGCTCCAGTCTATGTGGGGCTCTCTATGAGATGTGAGGTTTAATGTTTAACCCACTTGGAGCCTCACACAGATAGAAGCATGCACTATGGAGTGTCGTCTGCTCCAGTCTATGTGGGGCTCTCTATGAGATGTGAGGTTTAATGTTTAACCCACTTGGAGCCTCACACAGATAGAAGCATGCACTATGGAGTGTCGTCTGCTCCAGTCTAGGTGGGGCTCTCTATGGGTTGTTTTATACCTTTGCAGGGAATCTTCCTCCACCAACAACCCCAGATGAAGTGGGTGCTCGGATGTTAAGACAAGAACGTGGGGAGAAAGGAGTGAGTCCATATAATCCAATTACTCTTTTACCTGTGTTTCTGGTGACATCATGCCAGAAAAAAATAGGGGCAGGCTGGCTTTTCATTTTATTTTATTTTTTCATTTTATGTTCAACTTTGCTCAAAATAAATATGAATATCCCCCCCAGACTTCTCCTTGTTTTTAATGTACTATAAAATAATAAAACTAAGTACCAGTGTATAATATTAGAATATAGTGTAATTTATAGAGGATCTACAACGAGTTCCCAGTTTATAGCGGAATTTACAAAACGAGTCCAGTAAATTAGGTCTGGACCGAGCCTTTGGCGAGGTCCAGACCTAATTTACTGGACGAGTTTTGTAATTTCCGCTATAAACTGGGGACGAGTTGTAGATTCTATTTATTACATGATCCAAAACATCGACAAAACATACTTAAATCAACAAATGGAACGATAAACTAACATCGGCTTCTATAAGACATGCGATGACGTTTCACGTAACTATTCGTTGTTTGCCCGCGTAAAGAAATAGTCCCAGATAAATAAAGACTATTTGGCGCTTTTAATGGCGTATATTTAATAACATAACTTTTCAAATTCTTCAGTAATGATAGCTTGTTGGAAAAATATTGGAAGTCATAGTATTTTTGAGACGTAGCGTACGGAATGTTAAAAGACGGTAAACCGGAAGTCAAAGGTCACCTGGCACTATTTCCTGTTATTAAACGAACGTTTAATATCACAATTTATAGAATGGGTTTATTGAATGGAATAATGGTAGGATCGTGTAATAAATTGTTTTATTGAATAAAACATGAAAAATATGTCTTTGATTCGGCATGTTTGATTCGGCTGCGACCTAATTAAAGTGTGGTATAATTTCCGGTTTAACAGGACATGTGATGTGTCCGTTTTATACGGAAATGAATCGGTTTACACGGAAAATAAAATCGGATGCATATTAATTTTGCAAAATCAATAAAATGAACACCAGTCGGGGGCGCCTGAATAGGGGCGGTGGGTCACCAGAAACACAGGTCTTTTTTATTTTGGCCTAATCTCATCACACAATTTTATTCACAGAATTTTATTTGCCCAGAATTTCCAAAAATTAAGGCACTCAGGGCTTGCACTCCAATCTACACATAATATACAATCATTATATGTCCCAGAAAGATTTTCAATGATATTTGGTATATGAGTCTAAAATCACCTCTAAATGGGAGTTGTCGAATTTGAACGATTATCGATTAAAAACATGGCTGCCGGCAGCCATCTGGGATTCAACTCTTTGCATCACTAAATCCTTCGGCACACCCTACAGAGCATATCCCTCATCTGATCATTACTAAATCCTTCGGCACACCCTACAGAGCATATCCCTCATCTGATCATCACTAAATCCTTCGGCACACCCTACAGAGCATATCCCTCATCTGATCATCACTAAATCCTTCGGCACACCCTACAGAGCATATCCCTCATCTGATCATCACTAAATCCTTCGGCACACCCTACAGAGCATATCCCTCATCTGATCATCACTAAATCCTTCGGCACACCCTACAGAGCATATCCCTCATCTGATCATCACTACATTCTTCGGCACACCCTACAGAGCATATCCCTCATCTGATCATATATCCTACACCCTACAGAGCATATCCCTCATCTGATCATATATCCTACACCCTACAGAGCATATCCCTCATCTGATCATATATCCTACATCCTACAGAGCATATCCCTCATCTGATCATATATCCTACACCCTACAGAGCATATCCCTCATCTGATCATATATCCTACACCCTACAGAGCATATCCCTCATCTGATCATATATCCTACACCCTACAGAGCATATCCCTCATCTGATCATTACCAAACTTCATATGGATCCTCAGGGTGACCTCTAGATGGGTGCCTACAATTTTTTCCGAATTCTGTTAAAAACAATGCTGCCAGTAGCCATCTTGGATTTTACTCTTTGTATAACTAAATCCTTTAGTACACCTTTCATTTCTCATCCAATCGTCGCCAAACTTCATATGGATTTTCGGGGTGACCTTTAGATTGGAGCCTCCCTTTTTTTCCCGAAATTCGTTAAAAAAAAACATGGCAGCCAGTAATTCTTTTGCAACAGATCCACTCTTTTAGGCAAATAAACTTGACAAGCCCATCTTCCGATGCGCACCCCTTGTAAAACTTGTCCCAGATGTCAACCAGTATGGTAACCTGATAATTTGAGTTCAGTCGGAGTCATTTTGGCAGAAATTTCGCCATTTTTCGACATAGAATCGTATATCCTGGGATGCATCTTTGTCTGAACGTGTATTCTGTCATTTTCCAGTCAATTTTTTAAAAACTAGGCACAGATTTTAACCATCATTGGAACCTGTGATTCTGAGTTTTGTTGGACCCATTTGAGCAGAATTCTTACTATTTTTTGCCGATTTTTCTTGATTTTCATCTCGTTCAGATTTACGTCTGATGCCCTTTATCAACCAGAAATTTTTCAAACCTGCCACCTTCACATCAGGGGACATATTGGTCAGCGATCTTTTATTTTATTTAGCCTAATAATAATTACAGTTTTATATAGCGCTTAACAAATTAGTTACTCTAAAAGCTTTAAAAATTACACAATGTACCAGCCAACTAATGAACCAACTGCAGCTATTTATTTGTTCATGCTCTGTGTTAATGGTACTTCTTTAAAGGTACTCAATCCGATCAGACGGTCCCCATATCATCAAGATACAACAACATTTCTTCAAAATACGCTTTAATTATCAGAATCGATTAATTGAACAAAATAATGCTAACCACTGTCAACAATGGTATCAAGTTTCCCAAAAGGTGTTATTTATCAACATTTTGTTCAACGAAATATGACTGTATTATCACTTGATATCACAAAATTTGGCCGTATTACCACTTGATTTTAGAGTTATTCATTACATCCGCAAATTTTGTCTGAGACCGTCGGTTTTTCTGGGCCACAAATAATTGCACATTTTCGAGAAATAACAAACTTAAAAATCGATATCTGATCACTGAGCTTTGATGGGTGCGTGCATTCCTCGACTCGAATCAAATATGATTTACCCTAGGGTTGAAACGATTAATCGACTAGTCGTAGACGACGCTGAAATGTCAGAACGTCGACTCTGAATTTTGCCGTCGACTAATCGGAACATAGTGTATTAGTTCCATGTATAACGTTTTCAAGATCGATTCCGACATAAACGGTGTTAACTGCGTGTAAGTTACGGTATTAAGTTTTACGTTTGGTGACACCCAGAATTGACAGTGTTACTAGTATAGACACACACAGTGACCCGACTATTAATCGAAAGAATGAAATTGACAACACAATGTCTCACTCGTCGTTTGAGGTCAAAGACATCACTGCGACATGATGGCAATGATTGACGCGGCTTTATCGTTCGTCGGAGACCGCTTTGATCTAGACACTGTATATTTCAATTGATCAATTGAAGGTTGCTTAAGGTGACATCATTGTTGCTACCGTATATAAATGATACTGACATTAAGAACTGGCTATCGTATTCTACAACATAGCCTATTCTATTGGGCGTATTTAGTCGGAACATTAACATTTTATAGTGACACCGCTCGGCACCGGTTTATTGGTGATCACGTGACTAAACGAAATCTCGAACGCAGATATTAAATTTAAAACCTGTATAAATGATCGAGTTTCTAATCATTATCCACCACATGTCTAATTATATAATTACATTCAGTGTGTTGGATAAATATCAAGATGTTTACAGTATTATTTCCCAAATAAATTGGTGTCTATGCAGGGAAATGCGCTACGCAATAGACCGTCATCGCATCAGTCATCAGTGTACGCCATGTACGATGAATTTTCCGTACCATGTTATGTTTGAAAGTTTTTATATCGGGTACCGACTAGTCGACGCAACGCGACTTTTGGGTATCGACTAGTCGACTCTGAAATTCACTAATCGTTTCAACACTAATTTACCCCAGAAGCCAAAGAAATAGTAATTTAGGAGCGTTAGTTCGGATAATGCATCTTTAACGTGTGAAGCCATCACAGTACGAATAACTATGCTCGGTTGTCACAAATATGCTCAAGATTTGAACAGCATGTACAGTAATGCTCTAATTAATCGACCTCTTAACCACAACATAATTATGGGTAACTTTTCAGGATTTAGTCGGAAATATGGCTTGTTGCCATTCATCGGAAAGCTCTCTATAGTCACCCTCAACTTAACCCTTCCATGACTGGAGCCATGTGGCCACCTTGTATTGCTGAGTGTCGTCTGCTCATGTCTGTGGGAGGCTCCATAAGGGTAGTTTAACCCTCCCATGACTGGAGCTTCCTGCATGGAGCCCCTTACATGTGGCCACCTTGTATTGCTGAGTGTCGCCTGCTCATGTCTGTGGGAGGCTCCATAAGGGTAGTTTAACCCTTCCATGACTGGAGCTCCTGCATGGAGCCCCTTACATGTGGCCACCTTGTATTGCTGAGTGTCGTCTGCTCATGTCTGTGGGAGGCTCCATAAGGGTAGTTTAACCCTTCCATGACTGGAGCTTCCTGCATGGAGCCCCTTACATGTGGCCACCTTGTATTGCTGAGTGTCGCCTGCTCATGTCTGTGGGAGGCTCCATAAGGGTAGTTTAACCCTTCCATGACTGGAGCTCCTGCATGGAGCCCCTTACATGTGGCCACCTTGTATTGCTGAGTGTCGTCTGCTCATGTCTGTGGGAGGCTCCATAAGGGTAGTTTAACCCTCCCATGACTGGAGCTTCCTGCATGGAGCCCCTTACATGTGGCCACCTTGTATTGCTGAGTGTCGTCTGCTCATGTCGTGAGGGGCTCCATAAGGGTAGTTTAACCCTTCCATGACTGGAGCTCCTTACATGTGGCCACCTTGTATTGCTGAGTGTCGCCTGCTCATGTCTGTGGGAGGCTCCATAAGGGTAGTTTAACCCTCCCATGACTGGAGCTTCCTGCATGGAGCCCCTTACATGTGGCCACCTTGTATTGCTGAGTGTCGTCTGCTCATGTCGTGAGGGGCTCCATAAGGGTAGTTTAACCCTTCCATGACTGGAGCTTCCTGCATGGAGCCCCATACATGTGGCCACCTTGTATTACTGAGTGTCGCCTGCTCATGTCTGTGAGGGGCTCCATAAGGGTAGTTTAACCCTTCCATGACTGGAGCTTCCTGCATAGAGCCCCATACAGGTGGCAGCTTGTATTACTGAGTGTCGTCTGCTCTGGTCTGTGAGGGGCTCCATAAGGGTAGTTTAACCCTTTCATGACTGGAGCTTCCTGCATAGAGCCCCTTACATGTGGCCACCTTGTATTGCTGAGTGTCGTCATGTCTGGGAATTTCTATACTAAATACACATTGGTGAGTAGTTCCCTTATTAACCCTTTCTTTACAAAATACTCATTTATGAGTAGTTCCCTTATTAACACTTTCTTCACTAAATACTCATTGATGAGTAGTTTCCTTATCAACCCTATCTTTACTAAATACTCATTGATGAGTAGTTCCCTTATTTTCCCATTCTATATTAAATACTCATTAATGAGTAGTTCCCTTATTAACCCTTTCTATATTAAATACTCATTGATGAGTAGTTATCTTATTTTCCTTTCTATATTACTCATTGGTGAGTAGTTCCCTTATTAACCCTTTCTATATTAAATACTCATTAATGAGTAGTTCCCTTATTAAACCTTTCTATATTAAATACTCAATGATGAGTAGTTATCTTATTTTCCCTTTCTATATTACTCATTGATGAGTAGTTCCATTATTTTCCCTTTCTATATTAAATACTCATTGATGAGTAGTTGCCTTATTAGCCCTTTCTATACTTAATACTCATTGATGAGTAGTTGCCTTATTAACCCTTTCTATATTAAATACGCACTGATGAGTAGTTCCCTTATTTTCCCTTTCTATATTAAATGCTCATTGATGAGTAGTTTCCTTATTAACCCTTTCTTTACTAAATAATCATTGATGAGTAGTTCCCTTATTAACCCTTTCTATATTAATACTCATTGATGAGTAGTTCCCTTATTTTCCCTTTCGATATTAAGTACTCATTGATGAGTAGTTCCCTTATTAACCCTTTCTTTACTAAATACTCACTGATGAGTAGTTCCCTTATTTTCCCTTTCTATATTACTCATTGATGAGTAGTTCTCTTATAAATCCTTTCTTTACTAAATACTCATTGATGAGTAGTTTCCTTATTTTCCCTTTCTATATTAAATACTCATTGATGAGTAGTTCCCTTATTAACCCTTTCTATATTAATACTCATTGATGAGTAGTTCCCTTATTTTCCCTTTCGATATTAAATACTCATTAATGAGTAGTTTCCTTATTAACCCTTTCTTTACTAAATACTCATTGATGAGTAGTTCCCTTATTTTCCCTTTCTATACTAAATACTCATTGATGAGTAGTTCCCTTATTAACCCTTTCTATATTAAATACTCATTGATGAGTAGTTCCGTTATTTTCCCTTTCTATATTAAATACTCATTGATGAGTAGTTTCATTATTAACCCTTTCTTGACTAAATACTCATTGATGAGTAGTTCCCTTGTTTTCCCTTTTGATATTAAATACTCATTGATGAGTAGTTTCCTTATTAACCCTTTCTTTACTAAATACTCATTGATGAGTAGTTTCCTTATTTTCCCTTTCTATACGTAATACTCCTTGATGAGTAGTTACCGTATGAATCCTTTCTTTACTAAATACTCATTGATGAGTAGTTTCCTTATTTTCCCTTTCTATATTAAATACTCATTGATGAGTAGTTCCCTTATTAACCCTTTCTATACTAAATACTCATTGATGAGTAGTTCCCTTATTAACCCTTTCTATATTAAATACTCATTGATGAGTAGTTTCCTTATTAACCCTTTCTTTACTAAGTAAATAAGGGAACTACTCATTGATGAGTAGTTCCCTTATTTTCCCTTTCTATACGTAATACTCCTTGATGAGTAGTTACCGTATGAATCCTTTCTTTACTAAATACTCATTGATGAGTAGTTTCCTTATTTTCCCTTTCTATATTAAATACTCATTGATGAGTAGTTCCCTTATTAACCCTTTCTATACTAAATACTCATTGATGAGTAGTTCCCTTATTAACCCTTTCTATATTAAATACTCATTGATGAGTAGTTTCCTTATTAACCCTTTCTTTACTAAATACTCATTGATGAGTAGTTCCCTTATTTTCCCTTTCTATATTAAATACGCATTGATGAGTAGTTCCCTTATTTTCCCTTTCTATAATAAATACTTATTGATGAGTAGTTCCCTTATTAACCATTTCTATACTATATACTCATTGATGAGTAGTTTTATTATTTTCCCTTTCTATATTAAATACTTATTGATGAGTAGTTACCTGATTCACACTTTCTATACTTAATACTCACTGATGAGTAGTTCCCTTATCAACCCTTTCTATATTAAATACTCATTGATGAGTAGTTCCCTTATCAACCCTTTCTATATTAAATACTTATTGATGAGTAGTTCCCTTATCAACCCTTTCTATATTAAATACTCATTGATGAGTAGTTCCCTTATCAACCCTTTCTATATTAAATACTTATTGATGAGTAGTTCCCTTATCAACCCTTTCTATATTAAATACTTATTGATGAGTAGTTACCTGATTCACACTTTCTATACTTAATACTCACTGATGAGCAGTTCCCTGATCAACCCTTTCTATATTAAATACTCATTGATGAGTAGTTCCCTTATTTTTCCTTTCTATATTAAATACTCATTGGAGAGTAGTTTTATTATTAACCCTTTCTATATTACTCATTGATGAGTAGTTCCCTTATCAACCCTTTCTATATTAAATACTCATTGATGAGTAGTTCCCTTATCAACCCTTTCTATATTAAATACTCATTGATGAGTAGTTCCCTTATTTTTCCTTTCTATATTAAATACTCATTGGAGAGTAGTTTTATTATTAACCCTTTCTATATTACTCATTGATGAGTAGTTCCCTTATCAACCCTTTCTATATTAAATACTTATTGATGAGTAGTTACCTGATTCACACTTTCTATACTTAATACTCACTGATGAGCAGTTCCCTGATCAACCCTTTCTATATTAAATACTCATTGATGAGTAGTTCCCTTATTTTTCCTTTCTATATTAAATACTCATTGGAGAGTAGTTTTATTATTAACCCTTTCTATATTACTCATTGATGAGTAGTTCCCTTATCAACCCTTTCTATATTAAATACTCATTGATGAGTAGTTCCCTTATCAACCCTTTCTATATTAAATACTCATTGATGAGTAGTTCCCTTATCAACCCTTTCTATATTAAATACTTATTGATGAGTAGTTCCCTTATCAACCCTTTCTATATTAAATACTCATTGATGAGTAGTTCCCTTATCAACCCTTTCTATATTAAATACTTATTG
This sequence comes from Siphonodentalium dalli, assembly GCA_032622095.1. NCBI lineage: Eukaryota > Metazoa > Mollusca > Scaphopoda > Gadilida > Siphonodentaliidae > Siphonodentalium > Siphonodentalium dalli. Next base: position 11,846,758 of record CP136062.1, read on the forward strand.
ATGAGTAGTTCCCTTATCAACCCTTTCTATATTAAATACTCATTGATGAGTAGTTCCCTTATCAACCCTTTCTATATTAAATACTTATTGATGAGTAGTTACCTGATTCACACTTTCTATACTTAATACTCACTGATGAGTAGTTCCCTGATCAACCCTTTCTATATTAAATACTCATTGATGAGTAGTTCCCTTATCAACCCTTTCTATATTAAATACTCATTGATGAGTAGTTCCCTTATTAACCCTTTCTATACTTAATACTCACTGATGAGCAGTTCCCTGATCAACCCTTTCTATATTAAATACTCATTGATGAGTAGTTCCCTTATTTTTCCTTTCTATATTAAATACTCATTGGAGAGTAGTTTTATTATTAACCCTTTCTATATTACTCATTGATGAGTAGTTCCCTTATCAACCCTTTCTATATTAAATACTCATTGATGAGTAGTTCCCTTATCAACCCTTTCTATATTAAATACTCATTGATGAGTAGTTCCCTTATCAACCCTTTCTATATTAAATACTTATTGATGAGTAGTTCCCTTATCAACCCTTTCTATATTAAATACTCATTGATGAGTAGTTCCCTTATCAACCCTTTCTATATTAAATACTTATTGATGAGTAGTTCCCTTATCAACCCTTTCTATATTAAATACTCATTGATGAGTAGTTCCCTTATCAACCCTTTCTATATTGAATACTTATTGATGAGTAGTTACCTGATTCACACTTTCTATACTTAATACTCACTGATGAGTAGTTCCCTGATCAACCCTTTCTATATTAAATACTCATTGATGAGTAGTTCCCTTATCAACCCTTTCTATATTAAATACTCATTGATGAGTAGTTCCCTTATCAACCCTTTCTATATTAAATACTCATTGATGAGTAGTTCCCTTATTTTTCCTTTCTATATTAAATACTTATTGATGAGTAGTTCCCTTATTAACCCTTTCTATATTAAATACTCATTGATGAGTAGTTCCCTTATCAACCCTTTCTATATTAAATACTTATTGATGAGTAGTTCCCTTATTAACCCTTTCTATACTTAATACTCACTGATGAGCAGTTCCCTGATCAACCCTTTCTATATTAAATACTCATTGATGAGTAGTTCCCTTATCAACCCTTTCTATATTAAATACTCATTGATGAGTAGTTCCCTTATTTTTCCTTTCTATATTAAATACTCATTGGAGAGTAGTTTTATTATTAACCCTTTCTATATTACTCATTGATGAGTAGTTCCCTTATCAACCCTTTCTATATTAAATACTCATTGATGAGTAGTTCCCTTATCAACCCTTTCTATATTAAATACTCATTGATGAGTTGTTCCCTTATCAACCCTTTCTATATTAAATATTCATTGATGAGTAGTTCCCTTATCAACCCTTTATGTACTATCTACTCATTGACGAATAGGGTCAGATTGAAGTTTCCCAGTTGAACTTGGTGTTCACTGTTCGCCCATTAGTCGCCTTGATTATGCAATTTATCTTCTGAAATTTATGGGATATAGATACAGAAGAGAAGCGCAACAGTAACTAAAACAATGTTAATTTGAAAATATAGATACTTCACAGAAGATGAGGCCTAAGCAGAATGAGGTCCTCAGAAGGTGAATTTGGTATGCTAGTCTGCTGTGTGGGATAGCGTCACTAAATTCACCTTCTGGGGACCTCTTCTGCAAATGAAGACATGGACTACATTTATTCATTATTTTTTTGCAGGCGGACCATGACGAGATGGAATTGGGATCAGATGAAGAAGAAACGGATGAAGAAGAGGGGTCTGATGAAGAAAATGAGAAAGAAAAGAAGTCTGCTCTTCCGAAGACGACTGTGATGGTTAGTAAAACACACTGGCCCGAAATTTTCTTGAACCACCACCTTAGCCACTTGTGAATGTTTCTGAGCCACATTTCATTTACTTGAGCCACATTTTTTCAACCCATATTTTTTGGAGCCACTTTGATTGCAACATATTCAAAGAAAGGAGGTCCCAGCTCGAGATTGCATGTTTTTCTGTGACCTTTGTGAGCCGATATCGCAATAAGTTTTGAATTAATTACCAAAGAATAATTCCATAATTGTAAGCAACGAAATGCAAAATCGCCCACAAAGTCACTTAAGTCGTGTCATTTTGAGTTGGGGCCTTTTTTCACCCACAGTGAAGTACATTATTAAGGAACAGGAAATAACTAATATATTCCCCGTGTTATTTTTTCGACTTTATAAGGTTCCCTGTCAAAACTTCAAAACGTTCCCAGGTTTTGTACTGCATGGTGGAATATGGATCTCTATGGGGGTTAGCCAGAGTAAAGATTTGTGGCACGATCTAAATGACTATATCAACACAAGCTAATTAACTCTAATATTTATTCTAATATATAATATAAAAGGTTTTGGTAGGTAAAATAAGAAAAATATTGACAACAATATTAATAATCAAGCATTGAAAATTCTGAGATAATTTTACTTCTGCCCATTTATTAAACGCTTTACCAAAATTAAAGTCTAACATTGGAGGGCCTTCAATTGCAATTTTCATTAGTAAGGTTAAATGTGGAACAAAAAGTCTGTTTCGCCATTTATCTTTGATTAAATGTTATTGATACGAGAAGGCCCTCTCACATTCCACAATCGACACAGGTACACAATATATTGTTAATGCAAAGTCTGATATAGGATATGTGTCCTTTCTTTGTTTCACTAATTTTTGGCGATGTGAAAGCAATACAATGAATGTGTGTTTTTATCGAGTAGAAGCAGGAATCCCATTCAATGTACGCGATACAATTACAACCAGCTGCTGTTGCATAAGTCGAGAATCAATTAGCGAGTTCTTTCATTCACAGACTGTCAAAATAATTGTTAAACTTAATCTGTCCGACGGCAGTTAAAGAGCCACACACCCAAATTCTTCAGGCCACTAGCACATTTTGTTGAGCCACTTTTGTTTTTCTTTCGTAATTTGTGAAGTTTGCTCATGACAGTGTGAACACTGCCCCCCGCCCCTTCCCCCACAGTGTTGAATGACCTTTTTTGGGCGGATCTGGGATCAGCAGCTTGTTGTGCTTCTTCCACAGTCATGGTTGGCACTGGACTGAAGAGCATGCTCCCTGTGGGTTGGCGCTGGACTGAAGAGCATGCTCCCTGTGGGTTGGCGCTGGACCCAAGTTTTCTCTTGCCAAAATTTTGTGAGGGACTTCGGTCAATACCGATATCGGAAATAAGTCTGCGAATGTCCATACCCGAGGAATCTCGAACAGCAATGACCATGGCTACAGCCGAAACGAATGCCACTTTCTGTATCCAATACAAACAAAATTAATTCCCTGTAATTAAATCATCGAATTTGAGGGTCTGGTCTCATAAACTATATAGGGTTACCTGTTTATCAGACCTGATGTTGTATATTTAACTTTAAGAGCATCAATAAACATTTTATATAGGCCAAGAATTTTTTTTTATCGATTATAACTATAAATTCCACCTTTCCAAAATAGTTTAATAAAATTAGATGTATATATGCGAAGCGAAATTATACTAAGTATGTAGTTCGGCATCAGACACTTCTATACGCCGACAGATGCATCGAAAACGACATTGATTGCTTATAATTACGACAATCCGCATATTAGTTGGTGATAAAACTAGTTTTTTTTTAACTCTTTGATTGCCAGGGGCCGATATTATTGGCCCAAATGTCCGGTTGGTAAATTGCCAGGGCCGATATTATCGGCCATAATTGTAACCGTAATTATTTTGATCACAACTGTATGACAATAATAAAAAAGTTTTTCAAGTTTCATAAAATTATTGTTTTAATTGTTTCTAATTAAATTCTGCAGTATATATCTGATTTTTAATCCTTTTTAAGACGTTTGAAACTTAAAATAATGAAATATGATTGTAAACAAAATGTAAGATCCGCAGTCGGAAATCCAAAATGGCTGACAATTTCAGAAAAATATTTTTAGACAATTATTTATATGAAAGATCTGCATTTTACCAATGCATTAACTAATTTAAACATGATAGTATGACAACCTGACATTACAATAAAGATTATGTGTACTTTAGATTGTTTTATCAGTTTTTTTAATAGTCAAAATTGCCGTTTTTGCTGAATGAATCACCTATTTTTCAAGGTAAAAACGCAATTCACTAAAACAAACGGCGTGATTATAAACTCCCACAGACCCAGTGTGCCTCAGTGACAGTTTAGACCACATGCATATGTATCATTTTTGCTATTTTATTTATAGCACAATGATGATAAGCTTGTAGTTAGAGATTTAATTATATATCACAATTTTTGTTTTGTTTTTTGACAATCAAAATTGCCATTTTCCTCAATTAAAAAACCTAGCTATTTTCGTAGTAAACTGTCGCAACTAAAGTCTAAATCGGCTCCTGCATTGTTTAGCTCCTCACATATGGTACAGCTATACCAGAACTAGACCCTAATTTATTCTTACAAGTTTTTAAATGAGAAAGACAGTAGAAAGATTTATCAGATCATCATCGTTGGAATACTGTCTCAGAAAACCAATATTGAATATAGCAGGTTGTGGGCCATTTTTCAATTGGATTATTGCAAAAAAATCCTTATTTGGAGTTATTTCCCTTGGGTGACAAGGAGTTATGCCCCTTAATTGTCGTGAACATTCTTCGGCAAAATATTCACCTGCAATTCTTTGGCTAATCACCTACATACATGTCCTTGATATTTGAAACATTATTTCATAAGAAGAAGACTATTATTGTATCATACTTTTCCACAATAAAATAAGTTTTCTCATAAATTCTCCGGCAATTTAGATGTAAAATTAGCTCGGCAACGAAAGAGTTAAAGAAACTATAGTAAAAACTAAAATAGTAAAACTACCCAAGTGATACTTGTTTATGGATTTCGGTTGCCTTTTAACGGAAAATTGGAAATTGGTCGAGAATAAATTGGGCGATTGACCGGAAGTTCGAGATGAACACACACAACTTGATCTCTGTTTCCAACTTTCCAACTTTACAAAAGCAAGACACCACACCTGTAAACTATTAAACTGTACTTGCTGGTGTAAATTTCACTTATTTAAAGTGATGTGAAACACTCCGGTAGGGTGATCAAATATAGAAATGGAAAATAATCTTGTTCAAAGTAGTTATTTTTACAATAGTATATCTAAATTGACAACACACACCGTCATTCTAATTATTAATTAAATGCAGTGACTCTCGATGGTGAAATCGGTTTCATTAGTTTATTGCCGATAGATGCGTCCCGAACCAAGTAGTAAATATTTACATTTGAGCATAGTTCAGACGATGTTTTCTATGGAGTGGTACGGTCGATTTGCTTCAGATTTTCGACGGTGTTAGTAGAATGTTGCATTCCACCAATTGACATAGTGCCTGATTACTAACTTATCAGTTTCACGCACCCGAACAAGTACATAATATGTCTTTAAAACGATTCTAGAACAAAAACAATCCAATTCGATAGCAATTCCGATGCTGTGTTCCCAAACTTCCCCATCGATTTTGCAGTCTCCGGTGACAAACTCGAAAAGTAAACAATCGCTACAAATGTGCATTATATGCTCTCATGACCACTGCCATGTCATATTAGTATGAAGCTGGATAAATGCTAATACTAATGGTGGAATAGTTATGTAAAACATTCCTTTATCCCCAACTAAATTATTGCATTTCATAGTTTCACTGATCTGTCTTAGTTCGTTAATTTTATTTTCACGGTATGGTAACTATGGACGCTTTTAGGAAATAGTGTCATGATGACTGTTGGTGCATTTCGCCCAATTTTTTAAAGTATCATTGCGCGTTGTGATGCGGGAAATGACATTTCCCTTGGCTGATAGAGATTGTTGCTACCAAGTGTATCTAAGGGTATTGACCAATGCACGTATTTAACTGAAAGCGAAAGTAGTTGTAATTATAAATGTTTTCGTAAAATAACCATCTAACCCAAAGACAAATATCTACATGTATTAACCACACATTAACTTTTTTCATTCATTCAATCATTGTCTGCAACCAGGATTTGGTGGAAACGTGACGTAACATATCCTAGCTGCAGCCGATCTCGGAAACGTGACGTAACATAATCTTAGCTGCAGCCGATTATCGAAGTCACTTAGTGTAACTCTTTCTATCCTAAATTCTCATTGATGAGTATTTATCCCTTACATGGCTCAGTTGGAAAGGTGCATGGTTTACATAAATTTAAAGCTAGTTTGAAGTCCATGAGTGCCAATTTGATCCACGCCTTGGGTAATTTGATTCATGTATTATTAGAATGGTTCCTCTTGGAAATTAATCCTTAACCCATAGAGAGCCCCCACATAGACTGGAGCAGACGACACTCTGAAGAGCATGCTTCCATCTGTGTGAGGCTCCCTGTGGGTAATTTGATTCATGTATCATTAGAGTAATTTCTTCTTGAAATTAATCCTTAACCCATAGAGAGCCCCACATAGACTGCAGCAGACTACACTCTGAAGAGCATGCTTCCATCTGTGTGAGGCTCCCTGTGGGTAATTTGATCCATGCATCATTAGAGTGATTACCTATTGAAATTAATCCTTAACCCATAGAGAGCCCCACATAGACTGAAGCAGACGACACTCTGAAGAGCATGCTTCCATCTGTGTGAGGCTCCCTGTGGGTAATTTGATTCATGTATCATAATTACCTATTGAAATTAATCCTTTCATGACGGGATCTGCACCAAATGGAATGATATTTGGTATGTGGGTTTACTAGCACAAAATGCAGGTCAAGTTCAAATTCGAGTTCCGCCAAATTTTACCAGAGTTACGTCCCTTTTTGTTGGAATTGGACTCAATTTTCGTTTTCGGATGATAACTTCATGAACTTAATGGAATGAAATTCAGTATGTTAGTTTACTAGCCAAAAATATAGGTTTGTTCCGCACATTTTTCACAAGAGTTATGGCCCTTTGTTGAAATTTACCATTGTCACTCTCTTGTTATACCTGTTACGCCGGTATAATCAGCTTGTCCAATGTCCATTCATCTGTGAATTCATCTGTCCAGCCATCTAGCCATCTGTCGGTCCATAGACACAATGTTTACTAATCTTGTATTCCTACATTTTTCAGTTAATTTTGTTGGAAACTTGACAGATATTTATTACCATGGGAACATGTGTACCTGCGATTATGACGTCTGGATCATAACTTACTTTCAAAGAACAAAATGATATAAATGGTTTGAATCGTGCTCCAATGATTTTTGACAGAGCTATACCACAGGGGGGGGGGGGGGCTAGTCCAAGTCTTCTTGTACTAAAACCAGCTAAGATATTGGGATGGCGATGCTGGTGTTTAGTCCAAGCCCGCTTGTATAGCAATCCTATCACACGAGTTACGCCCACGATCTGTGGCGGGAATTTGTGGTGTATTTTACTCGATTTACCTAGCAAATCAATACATGATGCTATATACATCGGAAAGGCTTACATCTTATGGTCATAATGGTGTATAATAATCTAACTTTAATGTTAAATTACACATAGAATATTCCGGTTGATTGCCACAAACATCGATTTGTTTCTCTGTTTGTTTACGTTTTAACCGAAAGCCGAAGTGGTCCGAATAAGTTCGGCATAATCCGCTGTATGTTCTGGGAATTCTACTTTCCGTTTCTATATATAGCGCGGGTTTTCCGAACAAAAATGGCGAAAACCGATCGCCCGAAAGTCCAGTTTTCTATGTGCTTTCAGAACAATTCCCGCACTAAAAACTTAATGACATAATGGAGGATCAGAACGGTAGTTTTGTTGACAATTTTCGCAAGCAACTTGTCAAAATTGGAGCAAATTAGAACTCTTGTGTCTGACTTGCCATGAGTGTGATTTTCATCCATGTGCATTTTGACTTTTGTGTTGATAAAATAATCGGAGAACCGAATCACACAGTTTCGAAATATAGTTCTTCCGTTTTAGTGGGACTTTTCAAACTTAAGGTTAAAAATTTATACAAATTTTGTTTGATTTTTTGTGTGCTTAACAAGAGCAGTATATTGCTCTGTTCGCTTAGTATATATCTTAATTTCGCCGAAGTCCACCAAATGTGGGAAATGTAGCACCATATTATTTATTCTAATACTCGTTGTGTTTACACTGTTTTAAACTTTGAGAGGGTTGTAATTCCCCGTAATTTATTTAATGTATTACATTTATATCTTCAATGTTTAATTAATCTATTTATTATTTTATTTATTGACACACATAATTACGATTACAATGGAGAATTCTTCGTAATTTGCGTTGTTGTCCAAAATCTACGGAATATTTTCAACGGAAAATGCCGAACACAGTTCGCGAGGTCAACCGAGTTCGCATACTTTAAAAAAATTGTAAACATTGAGGTAAATGTCTCTTTTCGCATTAAATTACCGTTTTAAATTCACAACTGATGTGGGTTTCAGATAAAATAGCATGTCTTCTGCGGAAAATATCTGTTTATTGTCGCAATTGTAATATTTTATTTCATATAATTGTGGTTTTATTTGAGCGGGTCACTAACGCTTAAGCCGTGTCATAAGCGAGCATATAGGGCGGTCTTGGACTAAACACCAGCATCGCCATCCCAATATCTTAGCTGGTTTTAGTACAAGAAGACTTGGACTAGGGGGGGGGGCAGGAATTCTTTATAAAAATAATTATATAATTCTTGGGCATAGCTTCTAAAATGGTAGCTTTTTTGGAATTGATCTAGATTTGATGATGAATATCTCTGGAATTATATGTCCGATCAGGACGGGGTTTGTATCTACGCATATATGTTTCTTCGCATAGATGACTCTTGGGGAGTGACGGATGATGACAAATAGTGAATAATATTTTTATTTTTTTAACCCTTTCAGTGCCAGGTCCGATTTTTGTATCAACCCATATACCCTGTGCCAATGCATTCTCTTATATATGCGAGTCGACCATAGGTCGCCTCGCATATATAAGAGAATGCATTGGCCTAACAATTTTTCATCATTTGTTATTATTGTTTAATTTTTTTTTACAATTTTAATAATGTTTTCTTATATTCTTTAACAGACTTATTTTGTAGGTTTAGTGCCAGGGAATCTTACGTTTTTCATGGGCATCAAAATTATTACTATGAATACTTGGTGATAGTTTTGAGTTATAACATGCCCCTAAGGTTTTATCCAGTTTGTTTTTAAATTCGCTATAGTATGCTATTTTTTTTTTTTTAGGGCCGATTTTACAGACCGTAAATTAGGGCCGATGAGATCGGCCCCTGGCACTGAAAGGGTTTTAAAGTTAACCATTTTTAGAAGCTGTGTCCCTTTCCCAAGAATTTTTATATAATTATCCGTAATAAAATATTCCTGCCCCCTGTAGCTATACCCTTCTTTTGACCCCAGGTCAATGACTGTTCTTTTTTGTTTCCAGCTCCGCCCACTTACCATTTTTGTTTTAATTTCATAGGAGATAGGAGATTCTGATAAATCTGATGAAGAGGATGTTTCTAAGAAAGATGACACGCCCGCATTACCTCCCCTGCCACCACTGCCGAGTGATCTTCCCCCACTACCACCGACACCAGGAGATGTCATCATCAAGAAGGATTACGATCCTAAAGGTGAGATGACTACAACATTTTACAAGGGACAGACTTGACATTTGTAGAATGTATTGTCGAAACTATATTTAGTCACCTATTATCTTAATTTGTTCACCAAAAGTATGCAATAATGATAATTCTTTCGGTATTGATAAGAACAATATGAACTGAGCGATATAGACAATTTTAATCCTGAAACATAAGAACTAAGATCATGTCAGAAATCCTTACCAAATGTTCTTGTGGCAGTGGTATCTCTGCCTGGAGTTTGATCTGTCGTCTGCACACATTATCAGAAGTCTGCCGTCTGCTCACATTATCAGAAGTCTGTCGTCCGCTCACATTATCAGAAGTCTGCTCACATTATCAGAAGTCTGTCGTCTGCACACATTATCAGAAGTCTGTCGTCTGCTCACATTATCAGAAGTCTGCTCACATTATCAGAAGTCTGCACACATTATCAGAAGTCTGTCGTCTGCACACATTATCAGAAGTCTGTCGTCTGCTCACATTATCAGAAGTCTGTCGTCTGCTCACATTATCAGAAGTCTGCTCACATTATCAGAAGTCTGTCGTCTGCACACATTATCAGAAGTCTGTCGTCTGCACACATTATCAGAAGTCTGTCGTCTGCACACATTATCAGAAGTCTGCTCTCACATTATCAGAAGTCTGCTCACATTATCAGAAGTCTGTCGTCTGCACACATTATCAGAAGTCTGTCGTCTGCTCACATTATCAGAAGTCTGCTCACATTATCAGAAGTCTGCACACATTATCAGAAGTCTGCACACATTATCAGAAGTCTGTCGTCTGCACACATTATCAGAAGTCTGTCGTCTGCTCACATTATCAGAAGTCTGTCGTCTGCTCACATTATCAGAAGTCTGCTCACATTATCAGAAGTCTGTCGTCTGCACACATTATCAGAAGTCTGTCGTCTGCACACATTATCAGAAGTCTGTCGTCTGCACACATTATCAGAAGTCTGCTCTCACATTATCAGAAGTCTGCTCACATTATCAGAAGTCTGTCGTCTGCACACATTATCAGAAGTCTGTCGTCTGCTCACATTATCAGAAGTCTGCTCACATTATCAGAAGTCTGCACACATTATCAGAAGTCTGCTCACATTATCAGAAGTCTGCACACATTATCAGAAGTCTGTCGTCCGCTCACATTATCAGAAGTCTGCTCACATTATCAGAAGTCTGCACACATTATCAGAAGTCTGTCGTCTGCACACATTATCAGAAGTCTGTCGTCTGCTCACATTATCAGAAGTCTGCTCACATTATCAGAAGTCTGTCGTCTGCACACATTATCAGAAGTCTGTCATCTGCACACATTATCAGAAGTCTGTCGTCTGCACACATTATCAGAAGTCTGCACACATTATCAGAAGTCTGTCGTCTGCTCACATTATCAGAAGTCTGCACACATTATCAGAAGTCTGTCGTCTGCTCACATTATCAGAAGTCTGTCGTCTGCACACATTATCAGAAGTCTGTCGTCTGCTCACATTATCAGAAGTCTGCACACATTATCAGAAGTCTGTCGTCTGCTCACATTATCAGAAGTCTGTCGTCTGCTCACATTATCAGAAGTCTGTCGTCTGCACACATTATCAGAAGTCTGTCGTCTGCACACATTATCAGAAGTCTGTCGTCTGCACACATTATCAGAAGTCTGCACACATTATCAGAAGTCTGACATTTTCTCACATTATCTAGTTTCAATTTTACAGCTAAGGCTATCACTTCTGCACCAGAAGTCCTGGGGGATTCGTTCATGATTTCACCAATCACCGGCGAGAAGATTCCTGTCGACAAAGTACCAGAGCACATACGAATCGGTGAGTACAAACATGAATCGGTGAGTACGAACATCCATATCGGTGAGTACAAACATTGAGTCGGTGAGTATGAATCAAGTAATAAAATGAAATGTAGGACAGGTCTGACAAAGTTCATGTCACCAGGGATAGGGTGGCAACGTCAAATCTGTCTATTAATATTTATTTTATATCGATATTTTCTTATATAATGCAATAGTTAATTGACCAATTTTTTGGTTTCTATTTTTAGTCGAGTTTTCAAAAACTTAACTTATGGTTTGACGAGGGACGGTTGGCGGGCGGGCTGGCGAACCTAAAGAATGCCTTATAACTTTGACATTTGTGAACGGATTCAAAAACTTTTTGGTATGGCAGTTGCTCCCAATGACTATTTACTGCCTGTAGAAAATGGGTCACGTCCGAACTTTTTAACAAGAGTTATCCATCTTCGATGGTTTTTAGTTAAGTTTTTCACCGATAGCGCGATAACTCACGCAAATATTAACCAATTTCAACAATATTTGGTATATGAGACTCTTGCAACAATAACTCGGACGAGTTCGAAAACCAAGTTTGTCCGAATTTTTTTTCTCGGAGTTATGGGTCTTAGTTTGTCTATTTTTAGTAATTTGATCACCGTTAGCGCGATAACTCGATGAAATATTAACCGATTTCAGCAATATTTGGTATATGAGTCTCCTGCAACAATATCTCGGACGAGTTCGAAAACCAGGTTTGTCCGAATTTTTTTCGCGGATTTATGGGTCTTAGTTTGTCTATTTTTAGCAATTTTATCACCGTTAGCGTGATAACTCGATGAAATATTAACTGATTTCAACAATATTTGGTATATGAGTCTCTTGCGACAATATCTCGGACGAGTTCGAAAACCAGGTTTGTCCGAATTTTTTTCAAGGAGTTATGGGTCTTAGTTTGTCTATTTTTAGCAATTTTCTCACCATTAGCGCGATAACTCGATGAAATATTAACCGATTTCAACAATATTTGGTATATGAGTCTCATGCAACAATATCTCGGACGAGTTCGAAAATCATCTTTGTCCGAATTTTTTTCGCAGAGTTATGGGTCTTAGTTTGTCTATTTTTAGCAATGTTATCACCGTTAGCGCGATTCAATTGATATTTGGTATATAGGTCTATTGCAATAATATACCACCGTCAAACTTTTTTTCCCGGAGTTGTGCACCTTATTGGCAGAAGTTTGGTTCGACTGCCAAAAAACTTGACAAAAGCATCTTAGATGCGTACCCCTTGTTTAGAACATACTGTCATGAAATAATCAGGAATTGTAATTCTAGTCAAATATTTCTTGCTGAAACAGGCATTCTGATTGGCCGAGAACTTCTAACTTTAGTTTTCAATTCACCAGCATCGGTCAATGAAGCATGCAAAAATTTGTAATGGAACACAACTGTGACATTGTCTTTGACAACGCTCGTAAAATATGTCACTGCGCTGTTGGGTTCGCGTAATCGAGACAACGCTAGTAAAATATGTCACTGTGCTGTTGGGTTCGCGTAATCGAGACAACGCTCGTAAAATATGTCACTGCGCGGCTAGCTTCGCGTAATCGAGACAACGTTCTTAAAATATGTCACTGCGCTGCTGGGTTCGCGTAATCGAGACAACGTTCTTAAAATATGTCACTGCGCTGCTGGGTTCGCGTAATCGAGACAACGCTCGTAAAATATGTCACTGCGCTGCTGGGTTCGTGTAATCGAGACAACGCTCGTAAAATATGTCACTGCGCGGCTGGGTTCGTGTAATCGAGACAACGCTTGTAAAATATGTCACTGCGCGGCTGGGTTCGCGTAATCGAGACAACGCTCGTAAAATATGTCACTGCGCGGCTGGGTTTGCGTAATCGAGACAATGCTCGTAAAATATGTTACTGCGCTGTTGGGTTTTTCGTAATCGAGACAACGCTCGTAAAATATGTCACTGCGCCGTTGGGTTCGCATAATCGAGACAACGCTCGTAAAATATGTCACTGCGCGGCTAGCTTCGCGTAATCGAGACAACGCTCTTAAAATATGTCACTGCGCTGCTGGGTTCGCGTAATCGAGACAACGCTCGTAAAATATGTCACTGCGTGGCTGGGTTCGCGTAATTGTGTTAACCAGAATGTTGTTTTCTAGGTAAATCAGGAAGTTTAACAGTTAACAGGAAGTTGTTCTGGCACTGTTACATGGAACGCATCCATTTGATCATCTCACTGTTACATGGAACGCATCCATCCATTTGATCATCTCACTGTTACATGGAACGCATCCATTTGATCATCTCACTGTTACATGGAACGCATCCATCCATTTGATCATCTCACTGTTACATGGAATGCATCCATCCATTTGATCACCACAAAAAAGATATCTCAAAACATGAAATGTCGATAAAAAGTGCTTTTCGTGCAGGATTGATTTACAATGTATATAAACATACTCTGTTTTATTGGATATTAGGGGATTCGAGCACGAAAAAACTGTTTTCATGCTCGAATTCTCGAATGTCCAATGAAACAGTACGTTTTTCTACTAAATCTGAATGTTTATATGGGGCGACTGTAGGGTTTATGTGTGGTGATTGAATGGTTTATATGAGGCGACTTTAGGGTTTATGTGTGGTGATTGAATGGTTTATATGAGGCGACTTTAGGGTTTATGTGTGGTGATGGAGGGGTTATATGAGGCGACTTTAGTGTTTATATGTGGTGATTGAATGGTTTATTTTGTGTTTTTGAATGACAGGATTACTTGACCCGAAATGGATTGAGCAAAGAAACCGTGCGATGGATGAGAAGAAGGAACAGGAAGACGTGTACGCACCGGGCGGATCAATCGAGAAGAGTCTAAAGATGTTAGCCGAGCGACGTACTGATATCTTTGGTGTTGGTGTTGAGGAAACTCAAATTGGTAAAAAGGTCAGTTATCTGTCATCTGCTATTAGGATTCAGGGATGTGGGGAGGTGGTTGAGGGGGTCTTTGACGTGTGTTAGCTGAAAAATGTACCGAAAATCTTTAGTGACTGTGGAGAAAACTTAGTTCGGTAACAAGATCAGTCTGTCATTTGCTATCAGAGACATGGACCCAAACTTTCATCCGATTTTCAACTTATATAAATGTTTAGCAACATATATAAAGGGATGGGGGAGGTGGTTAACATATATAAAGGGATGTGGGGAGGTGGTTAACATATATAAAGGGATGGGGGAGGTGGTTAACATATATAAAGGGATGTGGGGAGGTGGTTAACATATATAAAGGGATGTGGCGAGTGGTTAACATATATAATTCATAAAAATGTTTGGCAACATGTATAATGGGATGTGGGGATGTGGTTAACATATAAAATTTAATAATTTTGTGCAAGCTTGTAGTCCTTCGTTTCCTGGGCACCAAGCCTGAGTTTTGTGTCTATAACCCATTGAGAGCCCCACATAGACTGGAGCAGACGACACTCTGTAGTGCATGCTTCCATCTGTGTGAGGCTCCCTGTGGGTTAAACATTAAACTTTATCATTGAGGTTTGAGATGTATGTCTAACATTACTGACCAAGTCTGAATTTAGTGTGCCTGTCATTTGCAGAATGAGGTCCATAGAGGGTGAATTTAGTTATGATATCCCGCACAGCAGGCTAGCACCACCGGATTCACCCTCTGGTGACCTCATTCTGCATGGCCTATGTGAGACTAGACCCAAATGGTAAAATATTTTGATGTATATCAATTGGGAATACAGTGATTAATGATAATCTTCATATGCCATTCTAGAGTTATCCCTCTTTGATTATTAACAGAACAGACATACAGCGTCTATGGAGAGTGTCTTATCTCTATTTCATATTCTAGAGTTATCTCTCTTTGATTATTATTTTTAATTTTTTATTTATTTTTATTAGATTGGTGAAGAAGAGAAGAAAGATAGAAAGATCGTGTGGGACGGACACACAGCATCCATGGAAAAAGTTACGCAGAAAGCACGAGAAAATATCTCAATTGAGGAACAGATTGCCGTCATTCACAAAAGCAAAGGGCTCGTGTAAGTCTTTAATGTTTAACCCACAGGGAGCCTCACACAGCTGGAAGCATGAACTACGGAGTGTCGTCTGCTCCAGTCTATGTGCGGCTCTCTATGGCAGAGCACCTTGCTGTATAGGCAGTTTCAGAATCAGTCAGAAAGTTGAAATAAAATAAGCAAGAAAGTCCCACGTCCTCCGGTATATATATATACTGGCATCACTTCCAAAAAGCAGCAGCAAAATTTCTATGGAAGACGTAGTGAAAGCACAATTGCATTATTATTCACAAAATCTAAAAATTAATGATAAAGTTTAATGTTTAACCCACAGGGAGCCTCACACAGCTGGAAGCATGCACTACAAATTGTCGTCTGCTACAGTCTATGTGGGGCTCTCTATGGGTTCAGCATTATGTTTATGTCCCTGTAAGTCTTCATTCAAACCTTAAAATAGTTTGTCTGTCATTTGTTGTCCTAATCAGAATGAGTTCCCAAGAGGGTTAATTTGGTATGCTAGCCCACTAGGGACCTCATTTCGCAAATGAGAGACACACTATACCCAGGCTTGGTCAGTAATGTAAGACATCCATCTAAAATCTCACTGATAAAGTTTAATGTTTAACCCACAGGGAGCCTCACACAGATGGAAGTATGCACTACGGAGTGTCGTCTGCTCCAGTCTATGTGGGGCTCTCTATGGGTTAGATACACTATATCCAGTCTTGGTCAGTAATGTTAGACATCCATCTCAAACCTCACTGATAAAATCTAATGTTTAACCCACAGGGAGCCTCACACAGATGGAAGAATGCACTACAGAGTGTCGTCTGCTCCAGTCTGTGTGGGGCTCTCAATGGGTTCAGGCACGCTATACCCAGGCTTGGTCAGTAATGTTAGACATACATCTCAAACCTCACTGATAAAGTTTAATGTTTAACCCACAGGGAACCCCACACAGCTGGACGCATGCACCACAGAGTGTTGTCTGCTCCAATGTATGTGGGGCTCTATATGGGTTCAGCCTTATGTTTATGTCCCTTTCACTATTTCAGGCAAGATGAAGAGAAGGAGAAGATTGGGCCATCGGTTCCTAAATCTGGATCGAGAGACATGCCTCCGCTGCCACCGCCCCCTAAATCCATGGCGCCAAGACCTGTGGCACCCCCGCCACCACCACCACCTTCTTTGTCAAAGCCACCGCCACCAAAACCAATGTCCATGCCACCGGCGCCACCTCTGATGCAGCAACAGATACGTCCAGGTAGTGTGATGATGATGCCTCACACACCCGTACCACCTCCTCCGAGGTCCCTTCTAGGTGAGAAGTTATAAATACCCGTACCACCTCCTCCGAGGTCCCTTCTAGGTGAGAAGTTATATATACCCGTACCACCTCCTCCGAGGTCCCTTCTAGGTGAGAAGTTATAAATACCTGTACCACCTCCTCCGATGTCCCTTCTAGGTGAGAAGTTATATATACCCGTACCACCTCCTCCGAGGTCCCTTCTAGGTGAGAAGTTATAAATACATGTACCACCTCCTCCGAGGTCCCTTCTAGGTGAGAAGTTATATATACCCGTACCACCTCCTCCGAGGTCCCTTCTAGGTGAGAAGTTATATAAGGCCAAACAAAAAAATATATTTTAGGCCAAAAATAAAACTAGCTCCTATTCGATATTTGAAACTAATTTCCGACAGTTTCCTATTTTCATGCTACTGGTTTACAACTACGTACAGTGAATTCCAAAATTTAAATAAAATGGTCCAACGGGCCATTTTTTCGATGCAACGATGCCTGAGAATGAAAACCCTTTTTTTTTTGGCCTAAGTTATAAATGAGTAGTTGCAGATCAAGTTCGAATATGGGTTTCGTCCGCATGATTTTGACTGAGTTATGCCCCTTTTTCAACTTAGATTTTAGTTTTGTTATTATTTTGTCTTAAGTCAAAGGTTTCAAACAAATGAATTAAACCTTGCCCCACTCTACTCCAGAAACAGGCGTATTATACCACGCCCGATGGCGTGCTCTTGTTTTTTGTTTTGGCCTAAGTTATAAATGAGTTATTTATATATTTATGGAGTTATGTCCCTCTTTGTCCAAAATGTTCGGAGGATTAATATAATCAGCATGTCCATGCGTCCGCCCATGTGTCCGATAGTACATAAGATAGTACAGTTATTGTTATATGTGTTCCCGGATCTAGGATACACTTCCTTTCCCCAGTGATTGTAATGATAGGGTTAATTGTATAGATAAGCACAGTACGTCGAGATGTTAATGATATAGTATAAGAACATACAAGCATAAGTAACTATATCATATTCTTAATTGGTTATGACTGGTAGCAACCCTTGTATAGGTGAGGGAGGATCAAACCAGTATCATTCTATAGTAAACAATAGTATGGTACACGTCATAGACAAGGGTATCATGGTATCTCAGACCTTATTTGGACGCATGATACACCATATGGAATAACTACTCGTGTCGAGGAATACAGAGACACTCCCGCTTAGACCACTGAACAACCAACTCCTCTGGTCATCTACCTATACTGTGCTTATCGACAGAGACTTCCTTAAGAATATAAAAGTTATCGAATCTTCTGGACTCTTTTATTGTTCCCATATGCGGCCAACTCTACCTTCACCACTGAATGATAACTTGAGCAATAATCGACAGAATATCTTTATATTTAGCGAGTAAGCCCCTCAGCCTTAGAAATCACTGTTTACCGGTTGTCCGCATGATAACTTGAGCAATATTCAACAGAATTTCTTTATATTAGGTACGTGGTTCCCATTTGAGAAGACACAGGCCAAGTTCGAATATGGTCACGGCCCGATGATTTTTTAATGAGATGCCACGTTTAGAAGTTTTTTTCAGGTCCGATTTTTTACCATGTGCCAATGCATTCTCTTATATATGCGAGTCGACCATATGTTGCCTCGCATATATAAGAAAATGCATTGGCCTAACAATTTATTACAATTTTAATAATTTTTTCTTGTATTCTTTAACAATTTTATAATTTCACCCATACAGAGCCCCAGACAAACATGAGCAGACGACACACTTCTATATGCTTCTAATATATGTGGGGCTCCCTGCAGGGTAATGGATGTTTTTTATTTTATGTCCTAAAAATTGTAAGAAAAATTTATAAAAAAAATGATAAAAAATTGTTAGGCCATATGGTCGACTCGCATATATAAGAGAATGCATTGGCACAGGGTAAAAAATCGGACCTGAAAAAATATATTCAACAGAATTTCTTGATATTTGGTATTTTGTTCTCATTTGAGAAATTTTAAGAAGCTCCAATCATGAAAGAGTTAACCCTTTACCCAACAAAGCGGCCAAAAACGCCCAAATAAAGCTTCAACAGCCGAAAATATCTTCGGTCTGTCTCAATAACACCATACAAATATGGATATCATTGGAACCGGTTCATTGACCACATTGTGATGGTTACAGTTATGCCCTGTGCCAATGCATTCTCTTTTATATGCGAGTCGACCATAGGTCGCCTCGCATATATAAGAGAATGCATTGGCCTAAAAAAATTCTTTTTTAACACTTTTTACAATTTTTTCTTACATTCTTTAACAATTTTATAATTTTTTCTTACATTTTTAAACATTTTTTATAATATTTTTCTACATTCTTTGACAATTTTATCACTTTTAATATGTGTTAAGCCAATGCATTCTCTTATATATGCGAGGCGACCTATGGTCGACTCGCATATATAAGAGAATGCATTGGCACAGGGCCGTTCTGTTGGGTAATGGGTTAATGTGACCACCAGTGGCACAGGGCCGTTCTGTTGGGTAAAGGGTTAATGTGACAACCATTGGCACAGGGCCGTTCTGTTGGGTAAAGGGTTAATGTGACAACCATTGGCACAGGGCCGTTCTGTTGGGTAAAGGGTTAATGTGACAACCATTGGCACAGGGCCGTTCTGTTGGGTAAAGGGTTAATGTGACAACCATTGGCACAGGGCCGTCCTGTTGGGTAAAGGGTTAATGTGACAACCATTGGCACAGGGCCGTCTTGTTGGGTAAAGGGTTAATGTGACAACCATTGGCACAGGGGCGTCCTGTTGGGTAAAGGGTTAATGTGACAACCATTGGCACAGGGCCGTTCTGTTGGGTAAAGGGTTTTATGTGACAACCATTGGCACAGGGCCGTTCTGTTGGGTAAAGAGTTAATGTGACAACCATTGGCACAGGGCCGTCCTGTTGGGTAAAGGGTTAATGTGACAACCATTGGCACAGGGCCGTTCTGTTGGGTAAAGGGTTTTATGTGACAACCATTGGCACAGGGCCGTTCTGTTGGGTAAAGGGTTAATGTGACAACCATTGGCACAGGGCCGTCCTGTTGGGTAAAGGGTTAATGTGACAACCATTGGCACAGGGCCGTCCTGTTGGGTAAAGGGTTAATGTGACAACCATTGGCACAGGGCCGTCCTGTTGGGTAAAGGGTTAATGTGACAACCATTGTCACAGGGCCGTTCTGTTGGGTAAAGGGTTTTATGTGACAACCATTGGCACAGGGCCGTTCTGTTGGGTAAAGGGTTAATGTGACAACCATTGGCACAGGGCCGTTCTGTTGGGTAAAGGGTTAATGTGACAACCATTGTCACAGGGCCGTTCTGTTGGGTAAAGGGTTAATGTGACAACCATTGGCACAGGGCCGTTCTGTTGGGTAAAGGGTTAATGTGACAACCATTGGCACAGGGCCGTTCTGTTGGGTAAAGGGTTAATGTGACAACCATTGGCACAGGGCCGTTCTGTTGGGTAAAGGGTTAATGTGACAATCATTGTCACAGGGCCGTTCTGTTGGGTAAAGGGTTAATGTGACAACCATTGGCACAGGGCCGTTCTGTTGGGTAAAGGGTTAATGTGACAACCATTGGCACAGGGCCGTTCCGTTGGGTAAAGGGTTAATGTGACAACCATTGGCACAGGGCCGTTCCGTTGGGTAAAGGGTTCATGTGACAACCATTGGCACAGGGCCGTTCCGTTGGGTAAAGGGTTCATGTGACAACCATTGGCACAGGGCCGTTCTGTTGGGTAAAGGGTTTTATGTGACAACCATTGGCACAGGGCCGTTCTGTTGGGTAAAGGGTTAATGTGACAACCATTGGCACAGGGCCGTTCTGTTGGGTAAAGGGTTAATGTGACAACCATTGGCACAGGGCCGTTCTGTTGGGTAAAGGGTTAATGTGACAACCATTGTCACAGGGCCGTTCTGTTGGGTAAAGGGTTAATGTGACAACCATTGGCAATGTGACAACCATTGGCACAGGGCCTTTCTGTTGGGTAAAGGGTTAATGTGACAACCATTGGCACAGGGCCGTTCTGTTGGGTAAAGGGTTAATGTGACAACCATTGGCACAGGGCCGTTCTGTTGGGTAAAGGGTTAATGTGACAACCATTGGCACAGGGCCGTTCTGTTGGGTAAAGGGTTAATGTGACAACCATTGGCACAGGGCCGTTCTGTTGGGTAAAGGGTTAATGTGACAACCATTGGCACAGGGCCGTTCTGTTGGGTAAAGGGTTAATGTGACAACCATTGGCACAGGGCCGTCCTGTTGGGTAAAGGGTTAATGTGACAACCATTGGCACAGGGCCGTCCTGTTGGGTAAAGGGTTAATGTGACAACCATTGGCACAGGGCCGTTCTGTTGGGTAAAGGGTTAATGTGACAACCATTGGCACAGGGCCGTCCTGTTGGGTAAAGGGTTAATGTGACAACCATTGGCACAGGGCCGTTCTGTTGGGTAAAGGGTTTTATGTGACAACCATTGGCACAGGGCCGTTCTGTTGGGTAAAGGGTTAATGTGACAACCATTGGCACAGGGCCGTCCTGTTGGGTAAAGGGTTAATGTGACAACCATTGGCACAGGGCCGTCCTGTTGGGTAAAGGGTTAATGTGACAACCATTGGCACAGGGCCGTCCTGTTGGGTAAAGGGTTAATGTGACAACCATTGTCACAGGGCCGTTCTGTTGGGTAAAGGGTTTTATGTGACAACCATTGGCACAGGGCCGTTCTGTTGGGTAAAGGGTTAATGTGACAACCATTGGCACAGGGCCGTTCTGTTGGGTAAAGGGTTAATGTGACAACCATTGTCACAGGGCCGTTCTGTTGGGTAAAGGGTTAATGTGACAACCATTGGCACAGGGCCGTTCTGTTGGGTAAAGGGTTAATGTGACAACCATTGGCACAGGGCCGTTCTGTTGGGTAAAGGGTTAATGTGACAACCATTGGCACAGGGCCGTTCTGTTGGGTAAAGGGTTAATGTGACAACCATTGTCACAGGGCCGTTCTGTTGGGTAAAGGGTTAATGTGACAACCATTGGCACAGGGCCGTTCTGTTGGGTAAAGGGTTAATGTGACAACCATTGGCACAGGGCCGTTCCGTTGGGTAAAGGGTTAATGTGACAACCATTGGCACAGGGCCGTTCCGTTGGGTAAAGGGTTCATGTGACAACCATTGGCACAGGGCCGTTCCGTTGGGTAAAGGGTTCATGTGACAACCATTGGCACAGGGCCGTTCTGTTGGGTAAAGGGTTTTATGTGACAACCATTGGCACAGGGCCGTTCTGTTGGGTAAAGGGTTAATGTGACAACCATTGGCACAGGGCCGTTCTGTTGGGTAAAGGGTTAATGTGACAACCATTGGCACAGGGCCGTTCTGTTGGGTAAAGGGTTAATGTGACAACCATTGTCACAGGGCCGTTCTGTTGGGTAAAGGGTTAATGTGACAACCATTGGCAATGTGACAACCATTGGCACAGGGCCTTTCTGTTGGGTAAAGGGTTAATGTGACAACCATTGGCACAGGGCCGTTCTGTTGGGTAAAGGGTTAATGTGACAACCATTGGCACAGGGCCGTTCTGTTGGGTAAAGGGTTAATGTGACAACCATTGGCACAGGGCCGTTCTGTTGGGTAAAGGGTTAATGTGACAACCATTGGCACAGGGCCGTTCTGTTGGGTAAAGGGTTAATGTGACAACCATTGGCACAGGGCCGTTCTGTTGGGTAAAGGGTTAATGTGACAACCATTGGCACAGGGCCGTCCTGTTGGGTAAAGGGTTAATGTGACAACCATTGGCACAGGGCCGTCCTGTTGGGTAAAGGGTTAATGTGACAACCATTGGCACAGGGCCGTTCTGTTGGGTAAAGGGTTAATGTGACAACCATTGGCACAGGGCCGTTCTGTTGGGTAAAGGGTTAATGTGACAACCATTGGCACAGGGCCGTTCTGTTGGGTAAAGGGTTAATGTGACAACCATTGACACAGGGCCGTTCTGTTGGGTAAAGGGTTAATGTGACAACCATTGGCACAGGGCCGTTCTGTTGGGTAAAGGGTTAATGTGACAACCATTGGCACAGGGCCGTTCTGTTGGGTAAAGGGTTAATGTGACAACCATTGTCACAGGGCCGTTCTGTTGGGTAAAGGGTTTTATGTGACAACCATTGGCACAGGGCCGTTCTGTTGGGTAAAGGGTTAATGTGACAACCATTGGCACAGGGCCGTTCTGTTGGGTAAAGGGTTAATGTGACAACCATTGGCACAGGGCCGTTCTGTTGGGTAAAGGGTTAATGTGACAACCATTGGCACAGGGCCGTTATGTTGGGTAAAGGGTTAATGTGACAACCATTGGCACAGGGCCGTTCTGTTGGGTAAAGGGTTAATGTGACAACCATTGGCACAGGGCCGTTCTGTTGGGTAAAGGGTTAATGTGACAACCATTGGCACAGGGCCGTTCTGTTGGGTAAAGGGTTAATGTGACAACCATTGGCACAGGGCCGTTCTGTTGGGTAAAGGGTTAATGTGACAACCATTGGCACAGGGCCGTTCTGTTGGGTAAAGGGTTAATGTGACAACCATTGTCACAGGGCCGTTCTGTTGGGTAAAGGGTTAATGTGACAACCATTGGCACAGGGCCGTTCTGTTGGGTAAAGGGTTAATGTGACAACCATTGGCACAGGGCCGTTCTGTTGGGTAAAGGGTTAATGTGACAACCATTGGCACAGGGCCGTTCTGTTGGGTAAAGGGTTAATGTGACAACCATTGGCACAGGGCCGTTCTGTTGGGTAAAGGGTTAATGTGACAACCATTGGCACAGGGCCGTTCTGTTGGGTAAAGGGTTAATGTGACAACCATTGGCACAGGGCCGTTCTGTTGGGTAAAGGGTTAATGTGACAACCATTGGCACAGGGCCGTTCTGTTGGGTAAAGGGTTAATGTGACAACCATTGGCACAGGGCCGTTCTGTTGGGTAAAGGGTTAATGTGACAACCATTGGCACAGGGCCGTCCTGTTGGGTAAAGGGTTAATGTGACAACCATTGGCACAGGGCCGTCCTGTTGGGTAAAGGGTTAATGTGACAACCATTGGCACAGGGCCGTTCTGTTGGGTAAAGGGTTAATGTGACAACCATTGGCA
The DNA here is from genome assembly GCA_032622095.1 of Siphonodentalium dalli. Classification (NCBI taxonomy): domain Eukaryota; kingdom Metazoa; phylum Mollusca; class Scaphopoda; order Gadilida; family Siphonodentaliidae; genus Siphonodentalium; species Siphonodentalium dalli. The sequence continues at coordinate 11,870,741 of CP136062.1, forward strand.
CAGGGCCGTTCTGTTGGGTAAAGGGTTAATGTGACAACCATTGGCACAGGGCCGTCCTGTTGGGTAAAGGGTTAATGTGACAACCATTGGCACAGGGCCGTTCTGTTGGGTAAAGGGTTAATGTGACAACTATTGGCACAGGGCCGTTCTGTTGGGTAAAGGGTTAATGTGACAACCATTGGCACAGGGCCGTTCTGTTGGGTAAAGGGTTAATGTGACAACCATTGTCACAGGGCCGTTCTGTTGGGTAAAGGGTTAATGTGACAACCATTGGCACAGGGCCGTTCTGTTGGGTAAAGGGTTAATGTGACAACCATTGGCACAGGGCCGTTCTGTTGGGTAAAGGGTTAATGTGACAACCATTGGCACAGGGCCGTTCTGTTGGGTAAAGGGTTAATGTGACAACCATTGTCACAGGGCCGTTCTGTTGGGTAAAGGGTTAATGTGACAACCATTGGCACAGGGCCGTTCTGTTGGGTAAAGGGTTAATGTGACAACCATTGGCACAGGGCCGTTCTGTTGGGTAAAGGGTTAATGTGACAACCATTGGCACAGGGCCGTTCTGTTGGGTAAAGGGTTAATGTGACAACCATTGTCACAGGGCCGTTCTGTTGGGTAAAGGGTTAATGTGACAACCATTGGCACAGGGCCGTTCTGTTGGGTAAAGGGTTAATGTGACAACCATTGGCACAGGGCCGTTCTGTTGGGTAAAGGGTTAATGTGACAACCATTGGCACAGGGCCGTTCTATTGGGTAAAGGGTTAATGTGACAACCATTGGCACAGGGCCGTTCTGTTGGGTAAAGGGTTAATGTGACAACCATTGGCACAGGGCCGTTCTGTTGGGTAAAGGGTTCATATGACAACCATTGGCACAGGGCCGTTCTGTTGGGTAAAGGGTTTTATGTGACAACCATTGGCACCGGGCCGTTCTGTTGGGTAAAGGGTTAATGTGACAACCATTGGCACAGGGCCGTTCTGTTGGGTAAAGGGTTAATGTGACAACCATTGGCACAGGGCCGTTCTGTTGGGTAAAGGGTTAATGTGACAACCATTGGCACAGGGCCGTTCTGTTGGGTAAAGGGTTAATGTGACAACCAATTCATTGGCACAGGGCCGTTCTGTTGGGTAAAGGGTTAATGTGACAACCATTGGCACAGGGCCGTTCTGTTGGGTAAAGGGTTAATGTGACAACCATTGGCACAGGGCCGTTCTGTTGGGTAAAGGGTTAATGTGACAACCATTGGCACAGGGCCGTTCTGTTGGGTAAAGGGTTAATGTGACAACCAATTCATTGGCACAGGGCCGTTCTGTTGGGTAAAGGGTTAATGTGACAACCATTGGCACAGGGCCGTTCTGTTGGGTAAAGGGTTAATGTGACAACCATTGGCACAGGGCCGTTCTGTTGGGTAAAGGGTTAATGTGACAACCATTGGCACAGGGCCGTTCTGTTGGGTAAAGGGTTAATGTGACAACCAATTGTTTTACAATATTTTGTGAACTGACAGATTATGATTAAATTATTCTCAATTTAACAGGACAGCCACCAATGCCGAGACCGCCGTTACCACCTCCCCCTGGTGGTCTGCCTATGGGAGGTCGCACACAGGCGCCACCTATCATCGTCGTGGAGAAAGATGACGAACCTCCAGCGAAGAAGGCAAGGACGGAAGAGTCGCTGATGCAAGAGGAAGAGTTCCTACGAAAGAACAAGGTTTGTTTGTTAAAGTGCCAAACAGTGCCTCTTTATAAGAACAATGTTTGTTTGTTGAAGGGCCAAAAACTGCCCGTTCATCAGAACAAGGTTTGTTTGTTAAAGTGCCAAAAAGTGCCGGTTCATCAGAACAATAATGTTTTGTGTGATGCCTTTAATATGCTTGGCCCCTGCATATACGGGGCTTTTGATCAAATCAAATTTTGTAAATGGTGGATCAACAATTAAAGATCTTATTTCTTAAAAATATCACTAATAGTACCATTTCGTAAACTTTTGTAAATTTCCCTCTTTATTGATTCAAAACATGGAATCTCAAAAAATCAAGTGTGTGTTTGAATGAGGGGACTAGACCTGCACTGTCGCGATCAAATCTCATGGGCCTTAAAACACAATGAAATAAGGGAAAAATAATACATCTAATTGCGTGTATGGGTGCTCATGTGACGTAATTGTCAACTGAATTTTTAAGCCACTTGTTGTATTTTCTTATCTTTCAGAGTCCAGTCATATTCAAGGTGGCTGTTCCGAATATACCCGACAAATCTGAATGGAAACTCAATGGACAACTCCTCAACTTCACACTGCCGCTCACAGACGCTGTAAGTTTAATATATCCTGTGTACGGGTCTATATATACTTCACACTACCACTCACAGACGCTGTAAGTTTAATATATCCTGTGTACTGGTCTATATATACTTCACACTGCCACTCACAGACGCTGTAAGTTTAATATATCCTGTGTACGGGTCTATATATACTTCACACTACCACTCACAGACGCTGTAAGTTTAATATATCCTGTGTACGGGTCTATATATACTTCACACTGCCGCTCACAGACGCTGTAAGTTTAATATATCCTGTGTACGGGTCTATATATACTTCACACTACCACTCACAGATGCTGTAAGTTTAATATATCCTGTGTACGGGTCTATATATACTTCACACTGCCACTCACAGACGCTGTAAGTTTAATATATCCTGTGTACGGGTCTATATATACTTCACACTACCACTCACAGACGCTGTAAGTTTAATATATCCTGTGTACGGGTCTATATATACTTCACACTGCCGCTCACAGACGCTGTAAGTTTAATATATCCTGTGTACGGGTCTATATATACTTCACACTGCCGCTCACAGACGCTGTAAGTTTAATATATCCTGTGTACGGGTCTATATATACTTCACACTACCACTCACAGACGCTGTAAGTTTAATATATCCTGTGTACGGGTCTATATATACTTCACACTACCACTCACAGACGCTGTAAGTTTAATATATCCTGTGTACAGGTCTATATATACTTCACACTACCACTCACAGACGCTGTAAGTTTAATATATCCTGTGTACGGGTCTATATATACTTCACACTGCCACTCACAGACGCTGTAAGTTTAATATATCCTGTGTACGGGTCTATATATACTTCACACTACCACTCACAGACGCTGTAAGTTTAATATATCCTGTGTACGGGTCTATATATACTTCACACTACCACTCACAGACGCTGTAAGTTTAATATATCCTGTGTACGGGTCTATATATACTTCACACTACCACTCACAGACGCTGTAAGTTTAATATATCCTGTGTACGGGTCTATATATACTTCACACTACCACTCACAGACGCTGCAAGTTTAATATATCCTGTGTACGGGTCTATATATACTTCACACTGCCGCTCACAGACGCTGTAAGTTTAATATATCCTGTGTACGGGTCTATATATACTTCACACTACCACTCACAGACGCTGCAAGTTTAATATATCCTGTGTACGGGTCTATATATACTTCACACTGCCGCTCACAGACGCTGTAAGTTTAATATATCCTGTGTACGGGTCTATATATACTTCACACTACCACTCACAGACGCTGTAAGTTTAATATATCCTGTGTACGGGTCTATATATACTTCACACTACCACTCACAGATGCTGTAAGTTTAATATATCCTGTGTACTGGTCTATATATACTTCACACTACCACTCACAGACGCTGTAAGTTTAATATATCCTGTGTACTGGTCTATATATACTTCACACTGCCACTCACAGACGCTGTAAGTTTAATATATCCTGTGTACGGGTCTATATATACTTCACACTACCACTCACAGACGCTGTAAGTTTAATATATCCTGTGTACGGGTCTATATATACTTCACACTGCCACTCACAGACGCTGTAAGTTTAATATATCCTGTGTACGGGTCTATATATACTTCACACTACCACTCACAGACGCTGTAAGTTTAATATATCCTGTGTACTGGTCTATATATACTTCACACTGCCACTCACAGACGCTGTAAGTTTAATATATCCTGTGTACGGGTCTATATATACTTCACACTACCACTCACAGATGCTGTAAGTTTAATATATCCTGTGTACTGGTCTATATATACTTCACACTACCACTCACAGACGCTGTAAGTTTAATATATCCTGTGTACGGGTCTCTATATACTTCACACTGCCGCTCACAGACGCTGTAAGTTTAATATATCCTGTGTACGGGTCTATATATACTTCACACTACCACTCACAGACGCTGTAAGTTTAATATATCCTGTGTACTGGTCTATATATACTTCACACTACCACTCACAGACGCTGTAAGTTTAATATATCCTGTGTACTGGTCTATATATACTTCACACTACCACTCACAGACGCTGTAAGTTTAATATATCCTGTGTACTGGTCTATATATACTTCACACTGCCGCTCACAGACGCTGTAAGTTTAATATATCCTGTGTACGGGTCTATATATACTTCACACTACCACTCACAGATGCTGTAAGTTTAATATATCCTGTGTACGGGTCTATATATACTTCACACTGCCACTCACAGACGCTGTAAGTTTAATATATCCTGTGTACGGGTCTATATATACTTCACACTACCACTCACAGACGCTGTAAGTTTAATATATCCTGTGTACGGGTCTATATATACTTCACACTACCACTCACAGACGCTGTAAGTTTAATATATCCTGTGTACGGGTCTATATATACTTCACACTACCACTCACAGATGCTGTAAGTTTAATATATCCTGTGTACTGGTCTATATATACTTCACACTACCACTCACAGACGCTGTAAGTTTAATATATCCTGTGTACGGGTCTATATATACTTCACACTGCCGCTCACAGACGCTGTAAGTTTAATATATCCTGTGTACGGGTCTATATATACTTCACACTACCACTCACAGATGCTGTAAGTTTAATATATCCTGTGTACGGGTCTATATATACTTCACACTACCACTCACAGACGCTGTAAGTTTAATATATCCTGTGTACGGGTCTATATATACTTCACACTACCACTCACAGACGCTGTAAGTTTAATATATCCTGTGTACTGGTCTATATATACTTCACACTACCACTCACAGACGCTGTAAGTTTAATATATCCTGTGTACGGGTCTATATATACTTCACACTACCACTCACAGACGCTGTAAGTTTAATATATCCTGTGTACGGGTCTATATATACTTCACACTACCACTCACAGACGCTGTAAGTTTAATATATCCTGTGTACGGGTCTATATATACTTCACACTACCACTCACAGACGCTGTAAGTTTAATATAGCCTGTGTACGGGTCTATATATACTTCACACTACCACTCACAGACGCTGTAAGTTTAATATATCCTGTGTACGGGTCTATATATACTTCACACTACCACTCACAGACGCTGTAAGTTTAATATATCCTGTGTACGGGTCTATATATACTTCACACTACCACTCACAGACGCTGTAAGTTTAATATATCCTGTGTACGGGTCTATATATACTTCACACTGCCACTCACAGACGCTGTAAGTTTAATATATCCTGTGTACGGGTCTATATATACTTCACACTACCACTCACAGACGCTGTAAGTTTAATATATCCTGTGTACGGGTCTATATATACTTCACACTGCCGCTCACAGACGCTGTAAGTTTAATATATCCTGTGTACGGGTCTATATATACTTCACACTACCACTCACAGACGCTGTAAGTTTAATATATCCTGTGTACTGGTCTATATATACTTCACACTACCACTCACAGACGCTGTAAGTTTAATATATCCTGTGTACGGGTCTATATATACTTCACACTGCCGCTCACAGACTCTGTAAGTTTAATATATCCTGTGTACGGGTCTATATATACTTCACACTACCACTCACAGACGCTGTAAGTTTAATATATCCTGTGTACGGGTCTATATATACTTCACACTGCCGCTCACAGACTCTGTAAGTTTAATATATCCTGTGTACTGGTCTATATATACTTCACACTACCACTCACAGACGCTGTAAGTTTAATATATCCTGTGTACGGGTCTATATATACTTCACACTGCCGCTCACAGACGCTGTAAGTTTAATATATCCTGTGTACTGGTCTATATATACTTCACACTACCACTCACAGACGCTGTAAGTTTAATATATCCTGTGTACGGGTCTATATATACTTCACACTGCCGCTCACAGACGCTGTAAGTTTAATATATCCTGTGTACGGGTCTATATATACTTCACACTGCCACTCACAGACGCTGTAAGTTTAATATATCCTGTGTACGGGTCTATATATACTTCACACTACCACTCACAGACGCTGTAAGTTTAATATATCCTGTGTACAGGTCTATATATACTTCACACTACCACTCACAGACGCTGTAAGTTTAATATATCCTGTGTACGGGTCTATATATACTTCACACTGCCACTCACAGACGCTGTAAGTTTAATATATCCTGTGTACGGGTCTATATATACTTCACACTACCACTCACAGACGCTGTAAGTTTAATATATCCTGTGTACGGGTCTATATATACTTCACACTACCACTCACAGACGCTGTAAGTTTAATATATCCTGTGTACGGGTCTATATATACTTCACACTACCACTCACAGACGCTGTAAGTTTAATATATCCTGTGTACGGGTCTATATATACTTCACACTACCACTCACAGACGCTGTAAGTTTAATATATCCTGTGTACGGGTCTATATATACTTCACACTACCACTCACAGATGCTGTAAGTTTAATATATCCTGTGTACGGGTCTATATATACTTCACACTACCACTCACAGATGCTGTAAGTTTAATATATCCTGTGTACTGGTCTATATATACTTCACACTACCACTCACAGACGCTGTAAGTTTAATATATCCTGTGTACGGGTCTATATATACTTCACACTGCCACTCACAGACGCTGTAAGTTTAATATATCATGTGTACGGGTCTATATATACTTCACACTACCACTCACAGACGCTGTAAGTTTAATATATCCTGTGTACGGGTCTATATATACTTCACACTACCACTCACAGACGCTGTAAGTTTAATATATCCTGTGTACTGGTCTATATATACTTCACACTGCCACTCACAGACGCTGTAAGTTTAATATATCCTGTGTACGGGTCTATATATACTTCACACTGCCACTCACAGACGCTGTAAGTTTAATATATCCTGTGTACGGGTCTATATATACTTCACACTACCACTCACAGACGCTGTAAGTTTAATATATCCTGTGTACGGGTCTATATATACTTCACACTGCCACTCACAGACGCTGTAAGTTTAATATATCCTGTGTACGGGTCTATATATACTTCACACTACCACTCACAGATGCTGTAAGTTTAATATATCCTGTGTACTGGTCTATATATACTTCACACTACCACTCACAGACGCTGTAAGTTTAATATATCCTGTGTACGGGTCTATATATACTTCACACTGCCGCTCACAGACGCTGTAAGTTTAATATATCCTGTGTACGGGTCTATATATACTTCACACTACCACTCACAGATGCTGTAAGTTTAATATATCCTGTGTACGGGTCTATATATACTTCACACTACCACTCACAGACGCTGTAAGTTTAATATATCCTGTGTACGGGTCTATATATACTTCACACTACCACTCACAGACGCTGTAAGTTTAATATATCCTGTGTACTGGTCTATATATACTTCACACTACCACTCACAGACGCTGTAAGTTTAATATATCCTGTGTACGGGTCTATATATACTTCACACTACCACTCACAGACGCTGTAAGTTTAATATATCCTGTGTACGGGTCTATATATACTTCACACTACCACTCACAGACGCTGTAAGTTTAATATATCCTGTGTACGGGTCTATATATACTTCACACTACCACTCACAGACGCTGTAAGTTTAATATAGCCTGTGTACGGGTCTATATATACTTCACACTACCACTCACAGACGCTGTAAGTTTAATATATCCTGTGTACGGGTCTATATATACTTCACACTACCACTCACAGACGCTGTAAGTTTAATATATCCTGTGTACGGGTCTATATATACTTCACACTACCACTCACAGACGCTGTAAGTTTAATATATCCTGTGTACGGGTCTATATATACTTCACACTGCCACTCACAGACGCTGTAAGTTTAATATATCCTGTGTACGGGTCTATATATACTTCACACTACCACTCACAGACGCTGTAAGTTTAATATATCCTGTGTACGGGTCTATATATACTTCACACTGCCGCTCACAGACGCTGTAAGTTTAATATATCCTGTGTACGGGTCTATATATACTTCACACTACCACTCACAGACGCTGTAAGTTTAATATATCCTGTGTACTGGTCTATATATACTTCACACTACCACTCACAGACGCTGTAAGTTTAATATATCCTGTGTACGGGTCTATATATACTTCACACTGCCGCTCACAGACTCTGTAAGTTTAATATATCCTGTGTACGGGTCTATATATACTTCACACTACCACTCACAGACGCTGTAAGTTTAATATATCCTGTGTACGGGTCTATATATACTTCACACTGCCGCTCACAGACTCTGTAAGTTTAATATATCCTGTGTACTGGTCTATATATACTTCACACTACCACTCACAGACGCTGTAAGTTTAATATATCCTGTGTACGGGTCTATATATACTTCACACTGCCGCTCACAGACGCTGTAAGTTTAATATATCCTGTGTACTGGTCTATATATACTTCACACTACCACTCACAGACGCTGTAAGTTTAATATATCCTGTGTACGGGTCTATATATACTTCACACTGCCGCTCACAGACGCTGTAAGTTTAATATATCCTGTGTACGGGTCTATATATACTTCACACTGCCACTCACAGACGCTGTAAGTTTAATATATCCTGTGTACGGGTCTATATATACTTCACACTACCACTCACAGACGCTGTAAGTTTAATATATCCTGTGTACAGGTCTATATATACTTCACACTACCACTCACAGACGCTGTAAGTTTAATATATCCTGTGTACGGGTCTATATATACTTCACACTGCCACTCACAGACGCTGTAAGTTTAATATATCCTGTGTACGGGTCTATATATACTTCACACTACCACTCACAGACGCTGTAAGTTTAATATATCCTGTGTACGGGTCTATATATACTTCACACTACCACTCACAGACGCTGTAAGTTTAATATATCCTGTGTACGGGTCTATATATACTTCACACTACCACTCACAGACGCTGTAAGTTTAATATATCCTGTGTACGGGTCTATATATACTTCACACTACCACTCACAGACGCTGTAAGTTTAATATATCCTGTGTACGGGTCTATATATACTTCACACTACCACTCACAGATGCTGTAAGTTTAATATATCCTGTGTACGGGTCTATATATACTTCACACTACCACTCACAGATGCTGTAAGTTTAATATATCCTGTGTACTGGTCTATATATACTTCACACTACCACTCACAGACGCTGTAAGTTTAATATATCCTGTGTACGGGTCTATATATACTTCACACTGCCACTCACAGACGCTGTAAGTTTAATATATCATGTGTACGGGTCTATATATACTTCACACTACCACTCACAGACGCTGTAAGTTTAATATATCCTGTGTACGGGTCTATATATACTTCACACTACCACTCACAGACGCTGTAAGTTTAATATATCCTGTGTACTGGTCTATATATACTTCACACTGCCACTCACAGACGCTGTAAGTTTAATATATCCTGTGTACGGGTCTATATATACTTCACACTGCCACTCACAGACGCTGTAAGTTTAATATATCCTGTGTACGGGTCTATATATACTTCACACTACCACTCACAGACGCTGTAAGTTTAATATATCCTGTGTACGGGTCTATATATACTTCACACTGCCACTCACAGACGCTGTAAGTTTAATATATCCTGTGTACGGGTCTATATATACTTCACACTACCACTCACAGACGCTGTAAGTTTAATATATCCTGTGTACGGGTCTATATATACTTCACACTACCACTCACAGACGCTGTAAGTTTAATATATCCTGTGTACTGGTCTATATATACTTCACACTACCACTCACAGACGCTGTAAGTTTAATATATCCTGTGTACGGGTCTATATATACTTCACACTACCACTCACAGACGCTGTAAGTTTAATATATCCTGTGTACGGGTCTATATATACTTCACACTGCCGCTCACAGACGCTGTAAGTTTAATATATCCTGTGTACGGGTCTATATATACTTCACACTACCACTCACAGACGCTTTAAGTTTAATATATCCTGTGTACTGGTCTATATATACTTCACACTGCCACTCACAGACGCTGTAAGTTTAATATATCCTGTGTACGGGTCTATATATACTTCACACTACCACTCACAGATGCTGTAAGTTTAATATATCCTGTGTACTGGTCTATATATACTTCACACTACCACTCACAGACGCTGTAAGTTTAATATATCCTGTGTACGGGTCTCTATATACTTCACACTGCCGCTCACAGACGCTGTAAGTTTAATATATCCTGTGTACGGGTCTATATATACTTCACACTACCACTCACAGACGCTGTAAGTTTAATATATCCTGTGTACTGGTCTATATATACTTCACACTACCACTCACAGACGCTGTAAGTTTAATATATCCTGTGTACTGGTCTATATATACTTCACACTACCACTCACAGACGCTGTAAGTTTAATATATCCTGTGTACTGGTCTATATATACTTCACACTACCACTCACAGACGCTGTAAGTTTAATATATCCTGTGTACGGGTCTATATATACTTCACACTACCACTCACAGTCGCTGTAAGTTTAATATATCCTGTGTACGGGTCTATATATACTTCACACTACCACTCACAGACGCTGTAAGTTTAATATATCCTGTGTACTGGTCTATATATACTTCACACTACCACTCACAGTCGCTGTAAGTTTAATATATCCTGTGTACGGGTCTATATATACTTCACACTACCGCTCACAGACGCTGTAAGTTTAATATATCCTGTGTACGGGTCTATATATACTTCACACTACCACTCACAGATGCTGTAAGTTTAATATATCCTGTGTACGGGTCTATATATACTTCACACTGCCACTCACAGACGCTGTAAGTTTAATATATCCTGTGTACGGGTCTATATATACTTCACACTACCACTCACAGACGCTGTAAGTTTAATATATCCTGTGTACGGGTCTATATATACTTCACACTGCCGCTCACAGACGCTGTAAGTTTAATATATCCTGTGTACGGGTCTATATATACTTCACACTACCACTCACAGACGCTGTAAGTTTAATATATCCTGTGTACGGGTCTATATATACTTCACACTACCACTCACAGACGCTGTAAGTTTAATATATCCTGTGTACGGGTCTATATATACTTCACACTACCACTCACAGACGCTGTAAGTTTAATATATCCTGTGTACGGGTCTATATATACTTCACACTACCACTCACAGATGCTGTAAGTTTAATATATCCTGTGTACTGGTCTATATATACTTCACACTACCACTCACAGACGCTGTAAGTTTAATATATCCTGTGTACGGGTCTATATATACTTCACACTGCCGCTCACAGACGCTGTAAGTTTAATATATCCTGTGTACGGGTCTATATATACTTCACACTACCACTCACAGATGCTGTAAGTTTAATATATCCTGTGTACGGGTCTATATATACTTCACACTACCACTCACAGATGCTGTAAGTTTAATATATCCTGTGTACGGGTCTATATATACTTCACACTACCACTCACAGACGCTGTAAGTTTAATATATCCTGTGTACGGGTCTATATATACTTCACACTGCCGCTCACAGACGCTGTAAGTTTAATATATCCTGTGTACGGGTCTATATATACTTCACACTACCACTCACAGACGCTGTAAGTTTAATATATCCTGTGTACGGGTCTATATATACTTCACACTACCACTCACAGACGCTGTAAGTTTAATATATCCTGTGTACGGGTCTATATATACTTCACACTACCACTCACAGATGCTGTAAGTTTAATATATCCTGTGTACGGGTCTATATATACTTCACACTACCACTCACAGACGCTGTAAGTTTAATATATCCTGTGTACGGGTCTATATATACTTCACACTACCACTCACAGACGCTGTAAGTTTAATATAGCCTGTGTACGGGTCTATATATACTTCACACTACCACTCACAGACGCTGTAAGTTTAATATATCCTGTGTACGGGTCTATATATACTTCACACTACCACTCACAGACGCTGTAAGTTTAATATATCCTGTGTACGGGTCTATATATACTTCACACTGCCACTCACAGACGCTGTAAGTTTAATATATCCTGTGTACGGGTCTATATATACTTCACACTACCACTCACAGACGCTGTAAGTTTAATATATCCTGTGTACGGGTCTATATATACTTCACACTACCACTCACAGACGCTGTAAGTTTAATATATCCTGTGTACGGGTCTATATATACTTCACACTACCACTCACAGACGCTGTAAGTTTAATATATCCTGTGTACGGGTCTATATATACTTCACACTACCACTCACAGACGCTGTAAGTTTAATATATCCTGTGTACGGGTCTATATATACTTCACACTACCACTCACAGACGCTGTAAGTTTAATATATCCTGTGTACGGGTCTATATATACTTCACACTACCACTCAGAGACGCTGTAAGTTTAATATATCCTGTGTACGGGTCTATATATACTTCACACTGCCGCTCACAGATGCTGTAAGTTTAATATATCCTGTGTACGGGTCTATATATACTTCACACTACCACTCACAGACGCTGTAAGTTTAATATATCCTGTGTACTGGTCTATATATACTTCACACTACCACTCACAGACGCTGTAAGTTTAATATATCCTGTGTACTGGTCTATATATACTTCACACTACCACTCACAGACGCTGTAAGTTTAATATATCCTGTGTACTGGTCTATATATACTTCACACTGCCGCTCACAGACGCTGTAAGTTTAATATATCCTGTGTACGGGTTTATATATACTTCACACTACCACTCACAGACGCTGTAAGTTTAATATATCCTGTGTACGGGTCTATATATACTTCACACTGCCGCTCACAGACGCTGTAAGTTTAATATATCCTGTGTACGGGTCTATATATACTTCACACTACCACTCACAGATGCTGTAAGTTTAATATATCCTGTGTACGGGTCTATATATACTTCACACTACCACTCACAGACGCTGTAAGTTTAATATATCCTGTGTACGGGTCTATATATACTTCACACTACCACTCACAGACGCTGTAAGTTTAATATATCATGTGTACGGGTCTATATATACTTCACACTACCACTCACAGACGCTGTAAGTTTAATATATCATGTGTACGGGTCTATATATACTTCACACTACCACTCACAGATGCTGTAAGTTTAATATATCCTGTGTACTGGTCTATATATACTTCACACTACCACTCACAGATGCTGTAAGTTTAATATATCCTGTGTACGGGTCTATATATACTTCACACTACCACTCACAGACGCTGTAAGTTTAATATATCCTGTGTACTGGTCTATATATACTTCACACTACCACTCACAGATGCTGTAAGTTTAATATATCCTGTGTACGGGTCTATATATACTTCACACTACCACTCACAGACGCTGTAAGTTTAATATATCCTGTGTACTGGTCTATATATACTTCACACTACCACTCACAGACGCTGTAAGTTTAATATATCCTGTGTACGGGTCTATATATACTTCACACTACCACTCACAGATGCTGTAAGTTTAATATATCCTGTGTACGGGTCTATATATACTTCACACTACCACTCACAGATGCTGTAAGTTTAATATATCCTGTGTACTGGTCTATATATACTTCACACTACCACTCACAGACGCTGTAAGTTTAATATATCCTGTGTACTGGTCTATATATACTTCACACTGCCGCTCACAGACGCTGTAAGTTTAATATATCCTGTGTACGGGTCTATATATACTTCACACTGCCGCTCACAGACGCTGTAAGTTTAATATATCCTGTGTACGGGTCTATATATACTTCACACTGCCGCTCACAGACGCTGTAAGTTTAATATATCCTGTGTACGGGTCTATATATACTTCACACTACCACTCACAGACGCTGTAAGTTTAATATATCCTGTGTACTGGTCTATTTATACTTCACACTACCACTCACAGACGCTGTAAGTTTAATATATCCTGTGTACTGGTCTATTTATACTTCACACTACCACTCACAGACGCTGTAAGTTTAATATATCCTGTGTACGGGTCTATATATACTTCACACTACCACTCACAGATGCTGTAAGTTTAATATATCCTGTGTACTGGTCTATATATACTTCACACTACCACTCACAGACGCTGTAAGTTTAATATATCATGTGTACTGGTCTATATATACTTCACACTACCACTCACAGACGCTGTAAGTTTAATATATCCTGTGTACTGGTCTATATATACTTCACACTACCACTCACAGACGCTGTAAGTTTAATATATCCTGTGTACGGGTCTATATATACTTCACACTACCACTCACAGACGCTGTAAGTTTAATATATCCTGTGTACGGGTCTATATATACTTCACACTACCACTCACAGACGCTGTAAGTTTAATATATCATGTGTACGGGTCTATATATACTTCACACTACCACTCACAGACGCTGTAAGTTTAATATATCCTGTGTACGGGTCTATATATACTTCACACTGCCACTCACAGACGCTGTAAGTTTAATATATCCTGTGTACGGGTCTATATATACTTCACACTACCACTCACAGACGCTGTAAGTTTAATATATCCTGTGTACTGGTCTATATATACTTCACACTACCACTCACAGACGCTGTAAGTTTAATATATCCTGTGTACGGGTCTATATATACTTCACACTACCACTCACAGACGCTGTAAGTTTAATATATCCTGTGTACTGGTCTATATATACTTCACACTGCCGCTCACAGACGCTGTAAGTTTAATATATCCTGTGTACTGGTCTATATATACTTCACACTACCACTCACAGACGCTGTAAGTTTAATATATCCTGTGTACTGGTCTATATATACTTCACACTACCACTCACAGATGCTGTAAGTTTAATATATCCTGTGTACGGGTCTATATATACTTCACACTACCACTCACAGATGCTGTAAGTTTAATATATCCTGTGTACGGGTCTATATATACTTCACACTACCACTCACAGACGCTGTAAGTTTAATATATCCTGTGTACTGGTCTATATATACTTCACACTACCACTCACAGACGCTGTAAGTTTAATATATCCTGTGTACTGGTCTATATATACTTCACACTACCACTCACAGACGCTGTAAGTTTAATATATCCTGTGTACGGGTCTATATATACTTCACACTACCACTCACAGACGCTGTAAGTTTAATATATCCTGTGTACTGGTCTATATATACTTCACACTACCACTCACAGACGCTGTAAGTTTAATATATCCTGTGTACGGGTCTATATATACTTCACACTACCACTCACAGACGCTGTAAGTTTAATATATCCTGTGTACTGGTCTATATATACTTCACACTGCCGCTCACAGATGCTGTAAGTTTAATATATCCTGTGTACGGGTCTATATATACTTCACACTACCACTCACAGACGCTGTAAGTTTAATATATCCTGTGTACTGGTCTATATATACTTCACACTACCACTCACAGACGCTGTAAGTTTAATATATCCTGTGTACTGGTCTATATATACTTCACACTACCACTCACAGACGCTGTAAGTTTAATATCTCCTGTGTACTGGTCTATATATACTTCACACTACCACTCACAGATGCTGTAAGTTTAATATATCCTGTGTACGGGTCTATATATACTTCACACTACCACTCACAGACGCTGTAAGTTTAATATATCCTGTGTATGGGTCTATATATACTTCACACTGCCGCTCACAGACGCTGTAAGTTTAATATATCCTGTGTACGGGTCTATATATACTTCACACTACCACTCACAGACGCTGTAAGTTTAATATATCCTGTGTACGGGTCTATATATACTTCACACTACCACTCACAGATGCTGTAAGTTTAATATATCCTGTGTACTGGTCTATATATACTTCACACTACCGCTTACAGACGCTGTAAGTTTAATATATCCTGTGTACGGGTCTATATATACTTCACACTGCCGCTCACAGACGCTGTAAGTTTAATATATCCTGTGTACGGGTCTATATATACTTCACACTACCGCTTACAGATGCTGTAAGTTTAATATATCCTGTGTACTGGTCTATATATACTTCACACTACCACTCACAGATGCTGTAAGTTTAATATCTCCTGTGTACGGGTCTATTTATACTTCACACTACCACTCACAGATGCTGTAAGTTTAATATATCCTGTGTACTGGTCTATATATACTTCACACTACCGCTTACAGACGCTGTAAGTTTAATATATCCTGTGTACGGGTCTATATATACTTCACACTGCCGCTCACAGACGCTGTAAGTTTAATATATCCTGTGTACGGGTCTATATATACTTCACACTACCGCTTACAGATGCTGTAAGTTTAATATATCCTGTGTACTGGTCTATATATACTTCACACTACCACTCACAGATGCTGTAAGTTTAATATCTCCTGTGTACGGGTCTATTTATACTTCACACTACCACTCACAGTCGCTGTAAGTTTAATATATCCTGTGTACGGGTCTATATATACTTCACACTACCACTCACAGACGCTGTAAGTTTAATATATCCTGTGTACGGGTCTATATATACTTCACACTACCACTCACAGACGCTGTAAGTTTAATATATCCTGTGTACGGGTCTATATATACTTCACACTACCACTCACAGACGCTGTAAGTTTAATATATCCTGTGTACTGGTCTATATATACTTCACACTACCGCTTACAGACGCTGTAAGTTTAATATATCCTGTGTACGGGTCTATATATACTTCACACTACCACTCACAGACGCTGTAAGTTTAATATATCCTGTGTACTGGTCTATATATACTTCACACTACCACTCACAGACGCTGTAAGTTTAATATATCCTGTGTACGGGTCTATATATACTTCACACTACCACTCACAGATGCTGTAAGTTTAATATATCCTGTGTACGGGTCTATATATACTTCACACTACCACTCACAGATGCTGTAAGTTTAATATATCCTGTGTACGGGTCTATATATACTTCACACTACCGCTTACAGACGCTGTAAGTTTAATATATCCTGTGTACGGGTCTATATATACTTCACACTACCACTCACAGACGCTGTAAGTTTAATATATCCTGTGTACGGGTCTATATATACTTCACACTACCACTCACAGATGCTGTAAGTTTAATATATCCTGTGTACGGGTCTATATATACTTCACACTACCGCTTACAGACGCTGTAAGTTTAATATATCCTGTGTACGGGTCTATATATACTTCACACTACCACTCACAGACGCTGTAAGTTTAATATATCCTGTGTACGGGTCTATATATACTTCACACTACCACTCACAGACGCTGTAAGTTTAATATATCCTGTGTACGGGTCTATATATACTTCACACTACCACTCACAGACGCTGTAAGTTTAATATATCCTGTGTACTGGTCTATATATACTTCACACTACCACTCACAGACGCTGTAAGTTTAATATATCCTGTGTACGGGTCTATATATACTTCACACTACCACTCACAGACGCTGTAAGTTTAATATATCCTGTGTACGGGTCTATATATACTTCACACTGCCACTCACAGATGCTGTAAGTTTAATATATCCTGTGTACGGGTCTATATATACTTCACACTACCACTCACAGATGCTGTCAGTTTAATATATCCTGTGTACGGGTCGATATATACTTCACACTACCACTCACAGACGCTGTAAGTTTAATATATCCTGTGTACGGGTCTATATATACTTCACACTGCCGCTCACAGACGCTGTAAGTTTAATATATCCTGTGTACGGGTCTATATATACTTCACACTACCACTCACAGACGCTGTAAGTTTAATATATCCTGTGTACGGGTCTATATATACTTCACACTACCACTCACAGACGCTGTAAGTTTAATATATCCTGTGTACTGGTCTATATATACTTCACACTACCACTCACAGACGCTGTAAGTTTAATATATCCTGTGTACGGGTCTATATATACTTCACACTACCACTCACAGACGCTGTAAGTTTAATATATCCTGTGTACTGGTCTATATATACTTCACACTACCACTCACAGACGCTGTAAGTTTAATATATCCTGTGTACTGGTCTATATATACTTCACACTACCACTCACAGACGCTGTAAGTTTAATATATCCTGTGTACGGGTCTATATATACTTCACACTACCACTCACAGACGCTGTAAGTTTAATATATCCTGTGTACGGGTCTATATATACTTCACACTACCACTCACAGACGCTGTAAGTTTAATATATCCTGTGTACTGGTCTATATATACTTCACACTACCACTCACAGACGCTGTAAGTTTAATATATCCTGTGTACTGGTCTATATATACTTCACACTACCACTCACAGACGCTGTAAGTTTAATATATCCTGTGTACGGGTCTATATATACTTCACACTACCACTCACAGACGCTGTAAGTTTAATATATCCTGTGTACGGGTCTATATATACTTCACACTACCACTCACAGATGCTGTAAGTTTAATATATCCTGTGTACGGGTCTATATATACTTCACACTGCCGCTCACAGACGCTGTAAGTTTAATATATCCTGTGTACTGGTCTATATATACTTCACACTACCACTCACAGACGCTGTAAGTTTAATATATCCTGTGTACGGGTCTATATATACTTCACACTACCACTCACAGACGCTGTAAGTTTAATATATCCTGTGTACTGGTCTATATATACTTCACACTACCACTCACAGACGCTGTAAGTTTAATATATCCTGTGTACTGGTCTATATATACTTCACACTACCACTCACAGACGCTGTAAGTTTAATATATCCTGTGTACGGGTCTATATATACTTCACACTACCACTCACAGACGCTGTAAGTTTAATATATCCTGTGTACGGGTCTATATATACTTCACACTACCACTCACAGATGCTGTAAGTTTAATATATCCTGTGTACGGGTCTATATATACTTCACACTACCACTCACAGATGCTGTAAGTTTAATATATCCTGTGTACGGGTCTATATATACTTCACACTACCGCTTACAGACGCTGTAAGTTTAATATATCCTGTGTACGGGTCTATATATACTTCACACTACCACTCACAGACGCTGTAAGTTTAATATATCCTGTGTACGGGTCTATATATACTTCACACTACCACTCACAGACGCTGTAAGTTTAATATATCCTGTGTACGGGTCTATATATACTTCACACTACCACTCACAGACGCTGTAAGTTTAATATATCCTGTGTACTGGTCTATATATACTTCACACTACCACTCACAGACGCTGTAAGTTTAATATATCCTGTGTACGGGTCTATATATACTTCACACTACCACTCACAGACGCTGTAAGTTTAATATATCCTGTGTACGGGTCTATATATACTTCACACTACCACTCACAGACGCTGTAAGTTTAATATATCCTGTGTACGGGTCTATATATACTTCACACTGCCGCTCACAGACGCTGTAAGTTTAATATATCCTGTGTACGGGTCTATATATACTTCACACTGCCGCTCACAGACGCTGTAAGTTTAATATATCCTGTGTACTGGTCTATATATACTTCACACTACCACTCACAGACGCTGTAAGTTTAATATATCCTGTGTACGGGTCTATATATACTTCCCACTGCCGCTCACAGACGCTGTAAGTTTAATATATCCTGTGTACTGGTCTATATATGCTTCACACTACCACTCACAGACGCTGTAAGTTTAATATATCCTGTGTACGGGTCTATATATACTTCACACTGCCGCTCACAGACGCTGTAAGTTTAATATATCCTGTGTACTGGTCTATATATACTTCACACTACCACTCACAGACGCTGTAAGTTTAATATATCCTGTGTACGGGTCTATATATACTTCACACTACCACTCACAGACGCTGTAAGTTTAATATATCCTGTGTACGGGTCTATATATACTTCACACTACCACTCACAGACGCTGCAAGTTTAATATCTCCTGTGTACAGGTCTATATATACTTCACACTGCCGCTCACAGACGCTGTAAGTTTAATATATCCTGTGTACTGGTCTATATATACTTCACACTGCCGCTCACAGACGCTGTAAGTTTAATATATCCTGTGTACGGGTCTATATATACTTCACACTACCACTCACAGACGCTGTAAGTTTAATATATCCTGTGTACGGGTCTATATATACTTCACACTGCCGCTCACAGATGCTGTAAGTTTAATATATCCTGTGTACGGGTCTATATATACTTCACACTACCACTCACAGACGCTGTAAGTTTAATATATCCTGTGTACGGGTCTATATATACTTCACACTACCACTCACAGACGCTGTAAGTTTAATATCTCCTGTGTACGGGTCTATATATACTTCACACTACCACTCACAGACGCTGTAAGTTTAATATATCCTGTGTACGGGTCTATATATACTTCACACTGCCGCTCACAGACGCTGTAAGTTTAATATATCCTGTGTACGGGTCTATATATACTTCACACTACCACTCACAGACGCTGTAAGTTTAATATATCCTGTGTACGGGTCTATATATACTTCACACTACCACTCACAGACGCTGTAAGTTTAATATATCCTGTGTACGGGTCTATATATACTTCACACTGCCACTCACAGACGCTGTAAGTTTAATATATCCTGTGTACGGGTCTATATATACTTCACACTACCGCTTACAGACGCTGTAAGTTTAATATATCCTGTGTACTGGTCTATATATACTTCACACTGCCGCTCACAGATGCTGTAAGTTTAATATATCCTGTGTACGGGTCTATATATACTTCACACTACCACTCACAGACGCTGTAAGTTTAATATATCCTGTGTACGGGTCTATATATACTTCACACTACCACTCACAGACGCTGTAAGTTTAATATATCCTGTGTACGGGTCTATATATACTTCACACTACCACTCACAGACGCTGTAAGTTTAATATATCCTGTGTACGGGTCTATATATACTTCACACTACCACTCACAGACGCTGTAAGTTTAATATATCCTGTGTACGGGTCTATATATACTTCACACTACCACTCACAGACGCTGTAAGTTTTAATATATCCTGTGTACGGGTCTATATATACTTCACACTACCACTCACAGACGCTGTAAGTTTTAATATATCCTGTGTACGGGTCTATATATACTTCACACTACCACTCACAGACGCTGTAAGTTTAATATATCCTGTGTACGGGTCTATATATACTTCACACTACCACTCACAGACGCTGTAAGTTTAATATATCCTATGTACGGGTCTATATATACTTCACACTACCACTCACAGATGCTGTAAGTTTAATATATCCTGTGTACGGGTCTATATATACTTCACACTACCACTCACAGATGCTGTAAGTTTAATATATCCTGTGTACGGGTCTATATATACTTCACACTACCACTCACAGACGCTGTAAGTTTAATATATCCTGTGTACGGGTCTATATATACTTCACACTACCACTCACAGACGCTGTAAGTTTAATATATCCTGTGTACGGGTCTATATATACTTCACACTACCACTCACAGACGCTGTAAGTTTAATATATCCTGTGTACGGGTCTATATATACTTCACACTACCACTCACAGATGCTGTAAGTTTAATATATCCTGTGTACGGGTCTATATATACTTCACACTACCACTCACAGACGCTGTAAGTTTAATATATCCTGTGTACGGGTCTATATATACTTCACACTACCACTCACAGACGCTGTAAGTTTAATATATCCTGTGTACGGGTCTATATATACTTCACACTACCACTCACAGACGCTGTAAGTTTAATATATCCTGTGTACGGGTCTATATATACTTCACACTACCACTCACAGATGCTGTAAGTTTAATATATCCTGTGTACGGGTCTATATATACTTCACACTACCACTCACAGACGCTGTAAGTTTAATATATCCTGTGTACGGGTCTATATATACTTCACACTACCACTCACAGACGCTGTAAGTTTAATATATCCTGTGTACGGGTCTATATATACTTCACACTGCCGCTCACAGATGCTGTAAGTTTAATATATCCTGTGTACGGGTCTATATATACTTCACACTACCACTCACAGATGCTGTAAGTTTAATATATCCTGTGTACGGGTCTATATATACTTCACACTACCACTCACAGATGCTGTAAGTTTAATATATCCTGTGTACGGGTCTATATATACTTCACACTACCACTCACAGACGCTGTAAGTTTAATATATCCTGTGTACGGGTCTATATATACTTCACACTGCCGCTCACAGATGCTGTAAGTTTAATATATCCTGTGTACGGGTCTATATATACTTCACACTACCACTCACAGACGCTGTAAGTTTAATATATCCTGTGTACGGGTCTATATATACTTCACACTACCACTCACAGACGCTGTAAGTTTAATATATCCTGTGTACGGGTCTATATATACTTCACACTACCACTCACAGACGCTGTAAGTTTAATATATCCTGTGTACGGGTCTATATATACTTCACACTACCACTCACAGATGCTGTAAGTTTAATATATCCTGTGTACAGGTCTATATATACTTCACACTACCACTCACAGACGCTGTAAGTTTAATATATCCTGTGTACGGGTCTATATATACTTCACACTACCACTCACAGACGCTGTAAGTTTAATATATCCTGTGTACGGGTCTATATATACTTCACACTGCCGCTCACAGATGCTGTAAGTTTAATATATCCTGTGTACGGGTCTATATATACTTCACACTACCACTCACAGACGCTGTAAGTTTAATATATCCTGTGTACGGGTCTATATATACTTCACACTACCACTCACAGACGCTGTAAGTTTAATATATCCTGTGTACGGGTCTATATATACTTCACACTACCACTCACAGACGCTGTAAGTTTAATATATCCTGTGTACGGGTCTATATATACTTCACACTACCACTCACAGATGCTGTAAGTTTAATATATCCTGTGTACGGGTCTATATATACTTCACACTACCACTCACAGACGCTGTAAGTTTAATATATCCTGTGTACGGGTCTATATATACTTCACACTACCACTCACAGACGCTGTAAGTTTAATATATCCTGTGTACGGGTCTATATATACTTCACACTGCCGCTCACAGACGCTGTAAGTTTAATATATCCTGTGTACGGGTCTATTTATACTTCACACTGCCGCTCACAGACGCTGTAAGTTTAATATATCCTGTGTACGGGTCTATATATACTTCACACTACCACTCACAGACGCTGTAAGTTTAATATATCCTGTGTACTGGTCTATATATACTTCACACTACCGCTCACAGACGCTGTAAGTTTAATATATCCTGTGTACGGGTCTATATATACTTCACACTACCACTCACAGACGCTGTAAGTTTAATATATCCTGTGTACTGGTCTATATATACTTCACACTACCACTCACAGACGCTGTAAGTTTAATATCTCCTGTGTACGGGTCTATATATACTTCACACTGCCGCTCACAGACGCTGTAAGTTTAATATATCCTGTGTACTGGTCTATATATACTTCACACTGCCGCTCACAGACGCTGTAAGTTTAATATATCCTGTGTACGGGTCTATATATACTTCACACTACCACTCACAGACGCTGTAAGTTTAATATATCCTGTGTACGGGTCTATATATACTTCACACTACCACTCACAGACGCTGTAAGTTTAATATATCCTGTGTACGGGTCTATATATACTTCACACTACCACTCACAGACGCTGTAAGTTTAATATATCCTGTGTACGGGTCTATATATACTTCACACTACCACTCACAGACGCTGTAAGTTTAATATATCCTGTGTACTGGTCTATATATACTTCACACTACCACTCACAGACGCTGTAAGTTTAATATCTCCTGTGTACGGGTCTATATATACTTCACACTACCACTCACAGACGCTGTAAGTTTAATATATCCTGTGTACGGGTCTATATATACTTCACACTGCCGCTCACAGACGCTGTAAGTTTAATATATCCTGTGTACGGGTCTATATATACTTCACACTACCACTCACAGACGCTGTAAGTTTAATATATCCTGTGTACGGGTCTATATATACTTCACACTACCACTCACAGACGCTGTAAGTTTAATATATCCTGTGTACGGGTCTATATATACTTCACACTGCCGCTCACAGATGCTGTAAGTTTAATATATCCTGTGTACGGGTCTATATATACTTCACACTACCACTCACAGACGCTGTAAGTTTAATATATCCTGTGTACGGGTCTATATATACTTCACACTACCACTCACAGACGCTGTAAGTTTAATATATCCTGTGTACGGGTCTATATATACTTCACACTACCACTCACAGACGCTGTAAGTTTAATATATCCTGTGTACGGGTCTATATATACTTCACACTACCACTCACAGACGCTGTAAGTTTAATATATCCTGTGTACGGGTCTATATATACTTCACACTACCACTCACAGACGCTGTAAGTTTAATATATCCTGTGTACGGGTCTATATATACTTCACACTGCCACTCACAGACGCTGTAAGTTTAATATATCCTGTGTACGGGTCTATATATACTTCACACTACCACTCACAGACGCTGTAAGTTTAATATATCCTGTGTACTGGTCTATATATACTTCACACTACCACTCACAGACGCTGTAAGTTTAATATATCCTGTGTACGGGTCTATATATACTTCACACTACCACTCACAGATGCTGTAAGTTTAATATATCCTGTGTACGGGTCTATATATACTTCACACTACCACTCACAGACGCTGTAAGTTTAATATATCCTGTGTACGGGTCTATATATACTTCACACTACCACTCACAGACGCTGTAAGTTTAATATATCCTGTGTACGGGTCTATATATACTTCACACTGCCGCTCACAGACGCTGTAAGTTTAATATATCCTGTGTACGGGTCTATTTATACTTCACACTACCACTCACAGACGCTGTAAGTTTAATATATCCTGTGTACGGGTCTATATATACTTCACACTACCACTCACAGATGCTGTAAGTTTAATATATCCTGTCTACGGGTCTATATATACTTCACACTGCCGCTCACAGACGCTGTAAGTTTAATATATCCTGTGTACGGGTCTATATATACTTCACACTACCACTCACAGACGCTGTAAGTTTAATATATCCTGTGTACGGGTCTATATATACTTCACACTACCACTCACAGACGCTGTAAGTTTAATATATCCTGTGTACGGGTCTATATATACTTCACACTACCACTCACAGACGCTGTAAGTTTAATATATCCTGTGTACGGGTCTATATATACTTCACACTACCACTCACAGATGCTGTAAGTTTAATATATCCTGTGTACGGGTCTATATATACTTCACACTACCACTCACAGACGCTGTAAGTTTAATATATCCTGTGTACGGGTCTATATATACTTCACACTACCACTCACAGACGCTGTAAGTTTAATATATCCTGTGTACGGGTCTATATATACTTCACACTACCACTCACAGACGCTGTAAGTTTAATATATCCTGTGTACGGGTCTATATATACTTCACACTACCACTCACAGACGCTGTAAGTTTAATATATCCTGTGTACGGGTCTATATATACTTCACACTACCACTCACAGATGCTGTAAGTTTAATATATCCTGTGTACGGGTCTATATATACTTCACACTACCACTCACAGACGCTGTAAGTTTAATATATCCTGTGTACGGGTCTATATATACTTCACACTACCACTCACAGACGCTGTAAGTTTAATATATCCTGTGTACGGGTCTATATATACTTCACACTACCACTCACAGACGCTGTAAGTTTAATATATCCTGTGTACGGGTCTATATATACTTCACACTACCACTCACAGACGCTGTAAGTTTAATATATCCTGTGTACGGGTCTATATATACTTCACACTACCACTCACAGATGCTGTAAGTTTAATATATCCTGTGTACGGGTCTATATATACTTCACACTACCACTCACAGACGCTGTAAGTTTAATATATCCTGTGTACGGGTCTATATATACTTCACACTGCCGCTCACAGATGCTGTAAGTTTAATATATCCTGTGTACGGGTCTATATATACTTCACACTGCCGCTCACAGACGCTGTAAGTTTAATATATCCTGTGTACGGGTCTATATATACTTCACACTACCACTCACAGATGCTGTAAGTTTAATATATCCTGTGTACGGGTCTATATATACTTCACACTACCACTCACAGACGCTGTAAGTTTAATATATCCTGTGTACGGGTCTATATATACTTCACACTACCACTCACAGACGCTGTAAGTTTAATATATCCTGTGTACGGGTCTATATATACTTCACACTACCACTCACAGACGCTGTAAGTTTAATATATCCTGTGTACTGGTCTATATATACTTCACACTACCACTCACAGACGCTGTAAGTTTAATATATCCTGTGTACGGGTCTATATATACTTCACACTGCCGCTCACAGATGCTGTAAGTTTAATATATCCTGTGTACTGGTCTATATATACTTCACACTACCACTCACAGATGCTGTAAGTTTAATATATCCTGTGTACTGGTCTATATATACTTCACACTGCCGCTCACAGACGCTGTAAGTTTAATATATCCTGTGTACGGGTCTATATATACTTCACACTACCACTCACAGACGCTGTAAGTTTAATATATCCTGTGTACGGGTCTATATATACTTCACACTGCCGCTCACAGATGCTGTAAGTTTAATATATCCTGTGTACTGGTCTATATATACTTCACACTACCACTCACAGACGCTGTAAGTTTAATATATCCTGTGTACGGGTCTATATATACTTCACACTGCCGCTCACAGATGCTGTAAGTTTAATATATCCTGTGTACGGGTCTATATATACTTCACACTACCACTCACAGACGCTGTAAGTTTAATATATCCTGTGTACGGGTCTATATATACTTCACACTACCACTCACAGACGCTGTAAGTTTAATATATCCTGTGTACTGGTCTATATATACTTCACACTACCACTCACAGATGCTGTAAGTTTAATATATCCTGTGTACGGGTCTATATATACTTCACACTACCACTCACAGACGCTGTAAGTTTAATATATCCTGTGTACGGGTCTATATATACTTCACACTACCACTCACAGACGCTGTAAGTTTAATATATCCTGTGTACTGGTCTATATATACTTCACACTACCACTCACAGACGCTGTAAGTTTAATATATCCTGTGTACGGGTCTATATATACTTCACACTACCACTCACAGACGCTGTAAGTTTAATATATCCTGTGTACGGGTCTATATATACTTCACACTACCACTCACAGATGCTGTAAGTTTAATATATCCTGTGTACTGGTCTATATATACTTCACACTACCACTCACAGATGCTGTAAGTTTAATATATCCTGTGTACGGGTCTATATATACTTCACACTACCACTCACAGATGCTGTAAGTTTAATATATCCTGTGTACGGGTCTATATATACTTCACACTACCACTCACAGACGCTGTAAGTTTAATATATCCTGTGTACTGGTCTATATATACTTCACACTACCACTCACAGATGCTGTAAGTTTAATATATCCTGTGTACGGGTCTATATATACTTCACACTACCACTCACAGACGCTGTAAGTTTAATATATCCTGTGTACGGGTCTATATATACTTCACACTACCACTCACAGACGCTGCAAGTTTAATATATCCTGTGTACGGGTCTATATATACTTCACACTACCACTCACAGACGCTGTAAGTTTAATATATCCTGTGTACGGGTCTATATATACTTCACACTACCACTCACAGACGCTGCAAGTTTAATATATCCTGTGTACGGGTCTATATATACTTCACACTACCACTCACAGACGCTGTAAGTTTAATATATCCTGTGTACGGGTCTATATATACTTCACACTACCACTCACAGACGCTGTAAGTTTAATATATCCTGTGTACGGGTCTATATATACTTCACACTACCACTCACAGATGCTGTAAGTTTAATATATCCTGTGTACGGGTCTATATATACTTCACACTACCACTCACAGATGCTGTAAGTTTAATATATCCTGTGTACTGGTCTATATATACTTCACACTACCACTCACAGACGCTGTAAGTTTAATATATCCTGTGTACGGGTCTATATATACTTCACACTACCACTCACAGATGCTGTAAGTTTAATATATCCTGTGTACTGGTCTATATATACTTCACACTGCCGCTCACAGACGCTGTAAGTTTTAATATATCCTGTGTACGGGTCTATATATACTTCACACTGCCGCTCACAGACGCTGTAAGTTTAATATATCCTGTGTACGGGTCTATATATACTTCACACTACCACTCACAGACGCTGTAAGTTTAATATATCCTGTGTACTGGTCTATATATACTTCACACTACCACTCACAGACGCTGTAAGTTTAATATATCCTGTGTACTGGTCTATATATACTTAACACTACCACTCACAGACGCTGTAAGTTTAATATATCCTGTGTTCGGGTCTATATATACTTCACACTACCACTCACAGACGCTGTAAGTTTAATATATCCTGTGTACAGGTCTATATATACTTCACACTACCACTCACAGACGCTGTAAGTTTAATATATCCTGTGTACGGGTCTATATATACTTCACACTACCACTCACAGACGCTGTAAGTTTAATATATCCTGTGTACGGGTCTATATATACTTCACACTGCCGCTCACAGACGCTGTAAGTTTAATATATCCTGTGTTCGGGTCTATATATACTTCACACTACCACTCACAGACGCTGCAAGTTTAATATATCCTGTGTACGGGTCTATATATACTTCACACTACCACTCACAGACGCTGTAAGTTTAATATATCATGTGTACGGGTCTATATATACTTCACACTACCACTCACAGATGCTGTAAGTTTAATATATCCTGTGTACGGGTCTATATATACTTCACACTACCACTCACAGATGCTGTAAGTTTAATATCTCCTGTGTACAGGTCTATATATACTTCACACTACCACTCACAGACGCTGTAAGTTTAATATATCCTGTGTACGGGTCTATATATACTTCACACTACCACTCACAGATGCTGTAAGTTTAATATATCCTGTGTACGGGTCTATATATACTTCACACTGCCTCTCACAGACGCTGTAAGTTTAATATATCCTGTGTACTGGTCTATATATACTTCACACTACCACTCACCGACGCTGTAAGTTTAATATATCCTGTGTACGGGTCTATATATACTTCACACTACCACTCACAGACGCTGTAAGTTTAATATATCCTGTGTACGGGTCTATATATACTTCACACTACCACTCACAGACGCTGTAAGTTTAATATATCCTGTGTACGGGTCTATATATACTTCACACTACCGCTCACAGACGCTGTAAGTTTAATATATCCTGTGTACGGGTCTATATATACTTCACACTACCACTCACAGATGCTGTAAGTTTAATATATCCTGTGTACGGGTCTATATATACTTCACACTACCACTCACAGACGCTGTAAGTTTAATATATCCTGTGTACGGGTCTATATATACTTCACACTACCACTCACAGACGCTGTAAGTTTAATATATCCTGTGTACGGGTCTATTTATACTTCACACTACCACTCACAGATGCTGTAAGTTTAATATATCCTGTGTACGGGTCTATATATACTTCACACTACCGCTCACAGACGCTGTAAGTTTAATATATCCTGTGTACGGGTCTATATATACTTCACACTACCACTCACAGATGCTGTAAGTTTAATATATCCTGTGTACGGGTCTATATATACTTCACACTACCACTCACAGACGCTGTAAGTTTAATATATCCTGTGTACGGGTCTATATATACTTCACACTGCCTCTCACAGACGCTGTAAGTTTAATATATCCTGTGTACTGGTCTATATATACTTCACACTACCACTCACCGACGCTGTAAGTTTAATATATCCTGTGTACGGGTCTATATATACTTCACACTACCACTCACAGACGCTGTAAGTTTAATATATCCTGTGTACGGGTCTATATATACTTCACACTACCACTCACAGACGCTGTAAGTTTAATATATCCTGTGTACGGGTCTATATATACTTCACACTACCGCTCACAGACGCTGTAAGTTTAATATATCCTGTGTACGGGTCTATATATACTTCACACTACCACTCACAGATGCTGTAAGTTTAATATATCCTGTGTACGGGTCTATATATACTTCACACTACCACTCACAGACGCTGTAAGTTTAATATATCCTGTGTACGGGTCTATATATACTTCACACTACCACTCACAGACGCTGTAAGTTTAATATATCCTGTGTACGGGTCTATTTATACTTCACACTACCACTCACAGATGCTGTAAGTTTAATATATCCTGTGTACAGGTCTATATATACTTCACACTACCACTCACAGACGCTGTAAGTTTAATATATCCTGTGTACGGGTCTATATATACTTCACACTACCACTCACAGATGCTGTAAGTTTAATATATCCTGTGTACGGGTCTATATATACTTCACACTACCACTCACAGATGCTGTAAGTTTAATATATCCTGTGTACGGGTCTATATATACTTCACACTACCACTCACAGATGCTGTAAGTTTAATATATCCTGTGTACAGGTCTATATATACTTCACACTACCACTCACAGACGCTGTAAGTTTAATATATCCTGTGTACGGGTCTATATATACTTCACACTACCACTCACAGATGCTGTAAGTTTAATATATCCTGTGTACGGGTCTATATATACTTCACACTACCACTCACAGATGCTGTAAGTTTAATATATCCTGTGTACGGGTCTATATATACTTCACACTACCACTCACAGACGCTGTAAGTTTAATATATCCTGTGTACGGGTCTATATATACTTCACACTACCACTCACAGACGCTGTAAGTTTAATATATCCTGTGTACGGGTCTATTTATACTTCACACTACCACTCACAGATGCTGTAAGTTTAATATATCCTGTGTACTGGTCTATATATACTTCACACTACCACTCACAGATGCTGTAAGTTTTAATATATCCTGTGTACGGGTCTATATATACTTCACACTACCACTCACAGACGCTGTAAGTTTAATATATCCTGTGTACGGGTCTATATATACTTCACACTACCACTCACAGATGCTGTAAGTTTAATATATCCTGTGTACTGGTCTATATATACTTCACACTACCACTCACAGATGCTGTAAGTTTTAATATATCCTGTGTACGGGTCTATATATACTTCACACTACCACTCACAGACGCTGTAAGTTTAATATATCCTGTGTACTGGTCTATATATACTTCACACTACCGCTCACAGACGCTGTAAGTTTAATATATCCTGTGTACTGGTCTATATATACTTCACACTACCGCTCACAGACTCTGTAAGTTTAATATATCCTGTGTACGGGTCTATATATACTTCACACTACCACTCACAGACGCTGTAAGTTTAATATATCCTGTGTACGGGTCTATATATACTTCACACTACCACTCACAGACGCTGTAAGTTTAATATATCCTGTGTACTGGTCTATATATACTTCACACTACCGCTCACAGACGCTGTAAGTTTAATATATCCTGTGTACTGGTCTATATATACTTCACACTACCGCTCACAGACGCTGTAAGTTTAATATATCCTGTGTACGGGTCTATTTATACTTCACACTACCACTCACAGACGCTGTAAGTTTTAATATATCCTGTGTACGGGTCTATATATACTTCACACTACCACTCACAGACGCTGTAAGTTTAATATATCCTGTGTACTGGTCTATATATACTTCACACTACCGCTCACAGACGCTGTAAGTTTAATATATCCTGTGTACTGGTCTATATATACTTCACACTACCGCTCACAGACGCTGTAAGTTTAATATATCCTGTGTACGGGTCTATTTATACTTCACACTACCACTCACAGATGCTGTAAGTTTAATATATCCTGTGTACTGGTCTATATATACTTCACACTACCACTCACAGACGCTGTAAGTTTAATATATCCTGTGTACTGGTCTATATATACTTCACACTACCACTCACAGACGCTGTAAGTTTAATATATCCTGTGTACTGGTCTATATATACTTCACACTGCCGCTCACAGACGCTGTAAGTTTTAATATATCCTGTGTACGGGTCTATATATACTTCACACTGCCGCTCACAGACGCTGTAAGTTTAATATATCCTGTGTACTGGTCTATATATACTTCACACTACCACTCAGACGCTGTAAGTTTAATATATCCTGTGTACGGGTCTATATATACTTCACACTACCACTCACAGATGCTGTAAGTTTAATATATCCTGTGTACGGGTCTATTTATACTTCACACTACCACTCACAGATGCTGTAAGTTTAATATATCCTGTGTACGGGTCTATATATACTTCACACTACCACTCACAGATGCTGTAAGTTTAATATATCCTGTGTACGGGTCTATTTATACTTCACACTACCACTCACAGATGCTGTAAGTTTAATATATCCTGTGTACGGGTCTATATATACTTCACACTACCACTCACAGATGCTGTAAGTTTAATATATCCTGTGTACGGGTCTATTTATACTTCACACTACCACTCACAGATGCTGTAAGTTTAATATATCCTGTGTACGGGTCTATTTATACTTCACACTGCCGCTCACAGACGCTGTAAGTTTAATATATCCTGTGTACGGGTCTATATACACTTCACACTACCACTCACAGATGCTGTAAGTTTAATATATCCTGTGTACGGGTCTATATATACTTCACACTACCACTCACAGATGCTGTAAGTTTTAATATATCCTGTGTACGGGTCTATATATACTTCACACTGCCGCTCACAGACGCTGTAAGTTTTAATATATCCTGTGTACGGGTCTATATACACTTCACACTACCACTCACAGATGCTGTAAGTTTAATATATCCTGTGTACGGGTCTATTTATACTTCACACTGCCGCTCACAGACGCTGTAAGTTTTAATATATCCTGTGTACGGGTCTATATACACTTCACACTACCACTCACAGATGCTGTAAGTTTTAATATATCCTGTGTACGGGTCTATATACACTTCACACTACCACTCACAGACGCTGTAAGTTTAATATATCCTGTGTACGGGTCTATATATACTTCACACTACCACTCACAGATGCTGTAAGTTTAATATATCCTGTGTACGGGTCTATATATACTTCACACTACCACTCACAGATGCTGTAAGTTTAATATATCCTGTGTACTGGTCTATATATACTTCACACTGCCGCTCACAGATGCTGTAAGTTTAATATATCCTGTGTACGGGTCTATATATACTTCACACTACCACTCACAGACGCTGTAAGTTTAATATATCCTGTGTACGGGTCTATATATACTTCACACTACCACTCACAGACGCTGTAAGTTTAATATATCCTGTGTACTGGTCTATTTATACTTCACACTGCCGCTCACAGACGCTGTAAGTTTTAATATATCCTGTGTACGGGTCTATATACACTTCACACTACCACTCACAGATGCTGTAAGTTTTAATATATCCTGTGTACGGGTCTATATATACTTCACACTGCCGCTCACAGACGCTGTAAGTTTTAATATATCCTGTGTACGGGTCTATATACACTTCACACTACCACTCACAGATGCTGTAAGTTTAATATATCCTGTGTACGGGTCTATTTATACTTCACACTGCCGCTCACAGACGCTGTAAGTTTTAATATATCCTGTATACGTTTACACTAGGGCTGGACAATATTAAGGAAAATAAAAACCGCGATTTTTGGAAATTAAAACCGCGGTTAACGATATAATCGCGGTTTTTTTAAACATCAGATACTAGTAATTTAAACAGTTTCTCACTGTTCGCTAGAATCACATCATTGTCATTAATTTTTACAAGTTGACGTCAATAATAACATACACAACCTTTCAACCAGTGACAACCTCATGCTCGATCGATATTCGGAATGAAAAGTAAATTCACCGGTTAAATTCCGCTATTCGGACAATTTCTTTCCGGTGACTTGACAAATTCTGGTATATACCGATAATTAATAAAACCATTATCTAGTCTATGCCAAAACTAAAAGTGTTCTATACTATACAGTATCCTATTCTAACTCGGTATATTCAACTATGTTGAGCAAATACTTATGTTGTTCCCGATGACACTTGCGTCGCTTGACAAATGGAATATGGTTTACCGTCAAGACAAATTTTAGCGAAGTCCACACACACGTAGTACATAACTTTTGGAATTCGGCCAAGCAAGGACACCATGTATTTTGGGCGGGTTTGAAGCCCTAATTCTATAATATTGGTTTTAACCAATCGCCGTGAGTGGTTTCTTCTAGACGAGAAGGGGGCGGTATCTTCGCTCATTTACTATTTTGATTGACGGTGCATGTGCATCATTGTACTGAAGGAAGAGGCATGGCAAAACTGACATTCATATTGATCTATCACCCGATCAGTCGTCAATTCATTTGGTGAATTCTCTTGTAATAAAAAGTATGCAGGGAAGTCGGAGCGTTTGTTTAATATTGTGGGCGAAAGGGGGACGTATTCGGGGTTTTCATATCCCCCTAATTTTGTTAGTCGTCCTAAACGTTGTTTACTATGATTTATATTGATTATTGAAAAAGTCAGGACACGGGGATTTAGTTGGAATTTAAAACTTTAAATAACTCGATTTAGGCTTGAGTTAAACTATTTGTTTGTATACACTTATGATGGTCTGGCACCCTCTAATTGCCGACGATATTACGATTATTTTAGTTTAGACGATATTACTGACGATATTGAAATATTAACCGGGTATTGACGATTAATCGGGAAACCGCCCAGCACTAGTTTACACTCATACATGCATATATGTAACTCAAAATCGTTATCTGGTGGAGTTGCCAGTTAATCGCTGATGGCCGTTGGTTTGCCACACATGTTCGACGAATTTATCAGCCATTGAAATCACTATTATTAGCCGTATGTGTGTAGATTTCCTCCACCACTAAAACTGGCAATGTCATGATATGGCCTTAGTTGCTGAAAGCGGCATTAACCCTTAACTGGGGTGCAATTCCGGTTTCATTTACTTAACCCTTTACCCAACAAAACGGCCAAAAACGCCCAAATAAAGCTTCAACAGCCTAAAATATCTTCGGTCTGTCTCAATAACACCATACAAATATGGATATCATTGGAACCGGTTCATATGCCACATTGTGATGGTTACAGTTATGCCCTGTGCCAATGCATTCTCTCATATATGCGAGTTGACCATAGGTCGCCTCGCATATATAAGAGAATGCATTGGCCTAAAAAAAAACTTTTTTAACACTGTTTACCATTTTTTCTTACATTCTTTAACAATTTTATAATTTTTTCTTACAATTTAAAAATATATAATATTTTTCTACATTCTTTGACAATTTTATCATTTTTAATATGTGTTAAGCCAATGCATTCTCTTATATATGCGAGGCGACCTATGGTCGACTCGCATATATAAGAGAATGCATTGGCACAGGGCCGTTCTGTTGGTAAAGGGTTAAAACCCAATCAATCAATCAATCTTTCATGCATTCTACGAACTTGTGGAACATGAATGTAGAATTTTGGATGCAAACCTGATTTATAGTGTGTCAGTCATTTGCAGAATGAGTTCTCCAGTGGGTTAATTTAGTGACGCTATACTGCATAGTGGGCTAGAATCACCAAACTCATTCTGCTATGGGAGAGATAGACTCGGATCAAAGTTCCCAAATGGTGAATATTTCCATCAATGTATCACATTATTATAATCAATAAATTTGAAAAATGATCAAGGAAATATGGGTTGATACAAAAATCGGAACTGGCACTGAAAGGGTTAAAGATGCATAGTCAAGCCTTGAAATAGAGTGTCTGTCATTTGCAGAATGAGGTCCCCAGAGGGTGAATTTGGTGATGCTAGCCCACTATGCGGGGTAGCATCACTAAATTCACCCTCTGGGGACCTCATTCTGCAAATGACAGACACACTATTTCAAGGCTTGTGCATAATCTGAATTAACGCTCGCAAATTACTATTTTCTTGGCTTCGGGGGGTAACAATATTTTATTCCAGTCGAAAGACTCACCCATCAAAGCTCGGAGTGATCATATCATTTGAGAGATAGACTCAAATATATTAAGCATTAGACTTTTCAAATTTGGTGATAAATCAGTGTCACCTCGCGTTCGGACTGCGAACTGTTACGAAATGCAGTAAAAGAACAACGGACAGTATTATCTACAAAATCAATTTTCAAATCAGTTAAATCTTTAGGGTTAACTTTACCAGAAACAGGACACGCCACCGACATGGTAACGAAATATTTCCGAAAAAAATCTTTACAAAATAGCTACAACGAGTACTTCCAAGCCAGCCTGAGTGACAACTGCTCAAAATCAGGCAGCAATAAACTCAGAACATATCGTCTTTACAAGAAAGAGTATAGGCTTGAGGCCTATCTTCTCAACGCGAAATCATCGGAAGACAGAATAGCTTTCACCAGATTCAGAATCAGTAACCATGTACTTGCTATAGAGAAGGGGCGTCATTTACAGCCCCCAGTAAAATTAGAGAATAGAAAGTGTGTGTTTTGCTCTGATGATGTCGTAGAAGATGAAATACATTTCCTTGTGGAATGCACTGCATATTCACAACTACGAAAAGAACTTCTCGAGTCAATGGTTAACCATAATCCAAATTTTCCACGCATTAACGTAAACGATCAATTTATTACTATATTGACAAATGACTGTCCCACTCTAACACGAATAATATGTAAACTGATCAGTCGCTTCTTCGATGGTCGTGCTGAGCAAATAACAGTTAGGTAACCATAAATATAATACATGATACCGAGACTCCTTGTACATCTCCGCATGTAATTTTTTTCTTGTATATCTTATTATCACACATTTTTGTATATACTATTATCCATTTTATTAGCCAACTGTCCTCGTGTGGATGTTTTTTTGCCAATAAATCATTATTTTTGAAAATTTATTGTTTTTCACCACCGATAATTTTTAGTGGCCCAGTAAAAAGTCGACGAGAAGAGGTTATCGGTCCGAATTGCGGATGAAGATGGTTAACTATAAAATCAAGTGGCTATTTGTGTCAGATATTTGACAAACCGGCAAAATCTCGTTGACCAAATGTCGATAAATAACGGGTTTTGGGCAATTTTATATATAGTTGACTATTGTTAGAATTATTTTTGGGCATTTAATTGATTCTGATAACTGAAGCGGCATTTAAAAAAATGTTGTTGTTGTTGGAATCTGAAGATATGGGGGACCATCGAATCGGATTGAGTACCTTTAAATATATTAGAAATTGTCTCATTGTGTTTACTGAGAATATGGATGTCTATTTTTGCAGGTGTCTGTTATAAAAGCTAAGATCCATGAAGCTGTCGGCATGCCGGCTGGTAAACAGAAACTACAGTATGACGTGAGTATTATTCTTAGGAGCCCCATGGAGAAAGAAGAATATAAAATTTTGTTTTAAAATGATACAAAATTGTTAAAGAATGTAAGATAAAAATTTTCAATGTGAGCATTAGATGGGAGCCATCGATTTTCCCCGAAATTCGTTAAAAAACATGGCTGCCAGCAGCCATCTTGGATTTCAAATTTGAATCCATTGGCACTCCCTGCAACCCGCATTTATCAGTAAAATATATTTAAACTTTACAGGCGTGTTTAGGATCACCTCTAGATGAGAGCTATCAAATTTTTCTTAATTTCATTGAAAAACACCGGCAGCCATTTTGGATTTTTCTCTTTGCCATTCCCTACAGACCACTTCCTTCACACTTAAATCTGTTCTTAGATCTCCCATAGCAGATGAGACCATGCAAAATGAGGTCCCCAGAGGATGAATTTGGTGAAACTAGCCCACTGTGCGGGGTAGTGTTAATAAATTCACCCTCTGGGGACCTCATTCTGCAAATGTCCAGTATAATATTTTGAGGCCTGTTATCTCTTTGAATTTTGGCAAACCTCTGTGCCAATGTATTCTCTTTTATATGCGAGTCCCCATTTGGAGCCCCACGTATATAAGAGAATACATTGGCCTAACAATATTTACCTTGACCGTGTAATCCTATGTATTCTCTTATACATGCAAGGCTCCCTATGGGAGACTCGCATATTTAAAATAATGCACTGGCACAGGATCTTTAATGCTGCACCATTCCATCATGAAAGGGGGTTAATTGACCCTAAAATTTTTAGGTACAGCTATGCTCTCAGTAAGCGACCTGTTTAACGAGGTTATGGGCCGGTACTTAACGCGGTGTTACCACTAAAATACCGCGGTTATCATTCTGTACCGCGACGGAGGGCGGTTGACCCGCGGTACTGGTACGGTATTTTTACCGTTGGTTACCGCAGGTCACCGCGTTATTGGTGTTCGTTACCGCCGTACACCGCGGTATTTTTTTCGTAACCACGTTCAAATTACCGCTAACGGCCCTCGACCGCGGAGAGAACACGACTGAAACAAGGCGTCACACGGTAGGTAAATTATTATGAATAACTTTTGTATTGAATGAATACCTGTAAGCTGCACGTAATTATGTATACGTAATGAATATAAATGAATAATAATGCAATCGGATTACATATGAACATGTCTGGTTTACATGTAACATATTACAAATGTACACGTACATCACGTTTAATCACGTCGGCGGTTTTTGAACTCAGCTATAATTGCTTACGGCGACTGGATTACGCAAAACACCGTGGACTCAGGAGTAATAGTTTTGTTGTTAGCATCTATCTTACATATCGTCAAATGATTTACGCACCCGATTCCTATATCGGTTTCCACTCATGCGGATTTTTTTTTTTTTTTGTGTTTCCGAAATCTAAATTTCTTATAAAAATGGGAAAAGTAAATCCTCCATTTATCTGAATTTGGTCGAAACCAGCGTGGACGGTGCATTAGTAACACTGAGTCCGAGTTTAGTCTTGGAGGCCAGGGCGGCGATCGTTGCAGAAATATTCATATTCGTTCAAATCTATAGTTGTGTTCATATGCAAAACATAATCGTCGCGTAAATAGTATATTATCGCCAAGACGTATGATTGTACGCATTCGTGAAATAGTAAAGCAATTTAAAAACATTTGCGCCTGAAGATTTCTTGTCGGTGGGAATAAAATGTGTAACTAAGAAAGCGTTGCACATGTCATGCAGCAAAGTAAAGTTGTTATCATCACCAATGTGCGCGACAAAAGACACACGCAAAACACCAAACATTGAAAGACACAACGTTGTCAAATCAGTCTTTGATTTTGTTACGTGAACATTCATTGTGCTCACGAGTGCGTGTCGGGCGGCATCGTTTGATGTGAAATTGCAACTTTTGGCGAGGGCGTGCATTTGTAGTTCTCGGTGGGTCGCAGTATAAATTATATCACATACCGGTATTCCTATCTAATCGTTATTCTGAAAAAAACATGCATGGTGTTGGAAAGATAAAATATGTTTCTTTGGTTATACACAGAGGTTAACATTGTAACATAATTATTTCAAGTGATCGAATTTTGTATTCCCGATACGGTAGCAATAAAGAGCGTTTGTCTCACTTTTGTGCGACAAATATTTATAAAATAGCTATTACGTGCACAACATTTTAAAGATCGAATGAGACTTGTCTGTTTAAAGCCACGTGGCGGTTCGCACATAATATTATTCGCAATACCAAAATAGATCGATAAATATCTGAACTACCTTCTGCGAGCCAAACGGACGCATTGAAGTAATGGAAATACAAGTGCCCAAAACACAAAACAGCCATTCGCGCGTGCGTCACGTGTGTAGTTTTACTATATAATAGCACCATCAACAAAACACAAATATTTATTTCACCCATTGAGGCCAGTTATAAAAAGACATGACGACATCTTAATTTAAGTGCCCCGTGACCTATATTAACAAAGTCTGCCAGCTGCAGTATGACGTAATCAGTGACACGTGCTTTTGCCAGAATGTGTTTTTTTTCCTGGATATACGGGAGTTCCACGTTGTGTCTTTTATTGCTAAGACAATAATTCCCGTTATACGAACAAATGGTGTTTGTGATTTGCAGTTAATGAATGTCAATAAAGTTAATAACGATATTTATTCTGGGGACTATTTAAATAGTGTCGTTATCATTCAATTTAGGGATCACGCACATCTGAACATTGATATAAACTGTAGATACGGGATTTATCGAGCTGTCTAAAATGGCCGAAATCATTTGTTCCCTTCCCGATAACCAACACTGATTACAAATAGTAGGCAATAAAACGAGACTAGAAATGTTATTGTAATATTTTAATATTCACATTAATTGAAAAATGACTTTCTCAAAGTAACTTATACTTACCTTTACTTAATTTTGAAGCCCGTTATAATGGGCATATTTCCCCGATACTCGGCTTTCATCTATTTCAATATTTTAATAATACACTTCACGGTACACAAACATGGACGGAGATCGTATTTTGGAAGATTGACGGTCAGCCATCGAATCCCGTCATTAACCTCGTTACAAAAATGCTACCGCGTAGCGGTAATGTCACCGCGTTTGTGCGGTGCATTACCGCGTGCCACCGCGCTACCAACATTCGTTACCGCTGGTAGTGCGGTGGTACCGTGAACGTCGCGGTGGTACCGCGGTACGCGCGTGGTAGTGCAACCGCAAATCGGCGGTATGTCGCGGTATTGCACCGCGGTATTAACGCATGTACACCTCGTTAAAACAGGTCGCTTAATTTGAGCAGTGCTGTACGTGACTAAGGCCAAGTATTTGTTGACAGATGGAAGCATGCAGTATGGAGTGTCGTCGGCTCCATTCTATGTGCGGCTATCTTTGAGTTAGACACATTGTTATTTCTATTTGTAGGGACTCTTCACCAAAGATTCAAATACACTGGCGTTCTACAACATCACACCGCGGTCTGTTGTCACGCTTCAACTGAAGGAGAGAGGAGGAAGGAAGAAATAAGTCACTGACTCCTGTGCGGAGCCTCTCACTCAGAATGTCATGTCGCAGATCATTGAACCCATAAAGAGCCTCACAAATTTGAATAATAAATTGTGGTTGACTGAGAGGAGGGAAGAAATGAGTCACTGATTTTGGTCTGAAATTAACCCTTTACCCAACAGAACGGCCCTGTGCCAATGCATTCTCTTATATATGCGAGTCGACCATAGGTCGCCTCGCATATATAAGAGAATGCATTGGCTTAACACATTAAAAATTATAAAATTGTTAAAGAATGTAAGAAAAAATGGTAAAAAGTGTTAAAAAAAGATTTTTTTTAGGCCAATGCATTCTCTTATATATGCGAGGCGACCTATGGTCGACTCGCATATATAAGAGAATGCATTGGCACAGGGCATAACTGTAACTATCACAATGTGCTCAATGAGCCGGTTCCAATGATACCCATATTTCCATGGTTCTATTGAGACAGACCGAAGATATTTTAGGCTGTTGGAAGCTTTATTTGGCCGGTTTTGGCCGGTTTGTTGGGTAAAGGGTTAACCGTGTTTAACCATGGCCTACATTGACATATTACATAACAAACGATTTAACTGAAATTAAACAAAGGACGACATGCTCGGCTATACATTGTAAATGGAAAGTAAACGCCAAAATTTGTGAACATTTGTGCGACATCAGGGAAATCAGCAAACCTTGCAGCATAATATACCATCCAGGCATATATGGGGACATCGATATATTCTATCCGTCTTATTATGCCCCCGACTTGAAGTCGGCGGGTATATAGTCGACGTCTTCGTTGACCTTATTCTGCAAACGACAGACACACTATTTGCAGACTTGACAGCGGGCTAGCATCACCAAATTCACCCTCTGGGGACCTTATTCTGCTTAGAACTTGAGATACGTGCCTTATAACTTCTGCTTAGGCCTCATCTTCTGGGAATTATCTCTAGTATCAAAATAACATTGTTTTTAGTTACGTTTTCCCTTTGTGGAAGTTTCTATATCCCCTAATTTGCAGAAGATAAAATGCATAATCGAGGTGCCCAATGGGTGAACATCATCAACTTCAACTGGGGAACTTCAATCTGATCCTAGGTCTACCATAGCAGTTGAGGGCCTAAGCATAGGGCCCAGAGGGTGACTTTGGTGATGCTAGCCTGCGTCATTAAATTACCCTATGGGGACCTTATTCTGCAAACGACAGACACACTATTGGCAGGCTTGACAGAGTTTTATATTTACACCGATTCTCATTCAGAGCCTCAACGCTCTCAGTATTTCATGTACATTGATCATTGAATCCCAATCGGGAACCTCACACTCAGCATTTCATGTACATAGATTATTAAACCCACAGTGAGCCCTAATATTTTTTACCTTAGCATTGTTCAAACGAAAAATTTAAGTTTGTGTTCCTCCAATCGAGGTCATATTCATAAAAAAGTGGAAATGTTATGTATTCGTGATTCAATTTATTCATAAAACTGATGCTGACATTTGGTCACAAATATAAACATGATCTACTATGTACTATATTATCAAATAACGAAGCGTAAACATGATCTACTATGTACTATATTATCAAATAATGAAGCTTTAGTAGATCGTTACAAATGTATATAAAAGCTGCCTACATATGTGATTAGCGCCTTGTAGAAATAACCCTTCAAGAATGGGAGATGAATTAGAAATAGATCATGTGGACTGGAATTTGAAACTGACTATAATTGCTTACCGGTACATGCTTGTTGTGGAATTCCCTCCTTATGTGAGAAGCATCCCAATATGTTGGGTATATATAAAAAAAACAATAGTAGTAAAAACAATTCTGATAAAACTATCATACTGATAGAAGAGTTGACAAAACTGTGTTTGTGTATAGTAAAACATAGGAGCTTTCTGAAATGAGCTCATATATGTATACATATATATATTTTTTTTTAATTTGCATTTTGGTAAAATTGTGTCTTTTTGACAAGACTATTTACAAGCAATTGTCAATACCTGCACAACTCGGTTTGTTTGCTTAGTTATAACTAGATCATGTGGACTGGACATAGAAACTGACTATAATTAGATCATGTGGACTGGACATAGAAACTGACTATAAATAAATTAGACCATGTGGACTGGAAAATTACTTTTAACTAGATCATGTGGCCTGGATGTTGATTGAATACAGAAACTGATTATACTTAGACAATGTGGACTGGATATAGAAACTACTATAAATAGACCATGTGGACTGCATATCGAATCTTCTACAAATTCTCTCATGTATTTTTTCATGTCACTGAATTTGTAAAATAAATATTCTCTCTTCTGTGTGATTCCATGTTTTCATAGGAACGACATTTCAGATGTGTTTACATCTATATGGAATTATGACCCCTTTCGGCCCTCCATACTATATGGGATACTAAATGGATGGAGGCTCGAA
This sequence comes from Siphonodentalium dalli, assembly GCA_032622095.1. NCBI lineage: Eukaryota > Metazoa > Mollusca > Scaphopoda > Gadilida > Siphonodentaliidae > Siphonodentalium > Siphonodentalium dalli. The sequence continues at coordinate 11,915,086 of CP136062.1, forward strand.
CGCAAATTTAAATACATCTATATGGGATTATGACCCCTTTCGGCCCTCCATACTATATGGGATGCTAAATGGATGGAAGCTCGAAGTATTGTTAACATTTTATTTAATCAAATGATTCATGACGTGAAAATGAATAATTCTACAAAATGCCCAAGACAAGACCACTTAAGTTTATCACTTGTTCCAGATGAGAACATATTTGAGAAGCCAAGTGCACATTTTATAGCCAATTAAGCTTAAGTGTTAAGTGTTAATCATAATGCCATTATGCTCAAACGTAATTCAGATTTCCATTACACTTCAGCACAATGGAATGTGAATTATTTTTAAGTGTAATGACATTACACATAAGGCTAATTCAAATTCCATATCTCAAGACTCCCCTGGAGCTGAAATTGATGCAGCCAATTACTGATGCTAGTAACTGATGCTAGTAATCTGAATTACGCTTAAGCATAATGGCATTAAGCGCAACGGCATTACGCTTAAGCGTAATGAATTAGCTTAAGTGTAATTGGCTATTAAATGTGAATTTGGCCTCCCGTACCTTAGATGATACCATTATATGTAAGGTGGTAAGGCTATGAAAACCTATCTTGCTCTTACGCATAATGCTTAAGCGAAATGACATTACATATAAGCGTAATTGAGTTGTGAATGAGGCAATTATGCCTAAGCATGAATTAAATGTGAAATTGGCCTCCCATATACATCTATATATTACTCTGATGGCTTCAATATACTTAAGATTATGCGCAGGTCCAGGTTGCTACCATGATCGAGTAACTTTATAACCCTGTGGTGACCCCAGTAGTGTTCTTTAATGTGCACATATCGAGGTGCATACACGGCCCGGATCAGTCATTAATGTCCACGCCTGATCGGACAGTGTACTGCACCCTGGCAAACATTCACCAAGCTGACGGTCTCGGACAAAATTGAAGATGAAGATGGATAACTCTAAAATCAAGTGGCTTTTGGTGTTAGATATTTGACAATCTGGCCACAGTCAATTGTAGTATAAAATTGCCCATAACCTGTTATTTATCAACATTTTGTTCAACGAAATTTTACCGGTTTATCAAATATCTGAAACAAAAAAGCCACTTGATTTTAGAGTTATACATCTTCATCTGCTCTTTGGTACGAGACTGTCGGCTTGGTGAATGTTTGCCAGGCCGCCAAAAATTATTGGTGGTGAAAAATAATAATTTTTTTATATCTGATCACTCTGAGCTTTGATGGGTGGGTTCCCCGACTTGAATCAAATAGTTTTGACCCCCGAAGCCAAGGAAATAGTAATTTGCAAGCATTAATTTGGATGCTTTCATGATGGGAGCTTCCTGAATTTTTTCGAAAACCCTATGCCAATGCATTCTCTTATATACCATAGGTCGCCTCGCATATATAAGAGAATGCCTAACAATTTATTACAATTTTAATAATTTTTCTTGTATTCTTTAACAATTTTAAAATTTCACCCATACAGAGCCCCAGACAAACATGAGCAGACAACACTCTTCTATATGCTTCTATATATGTGTGGGGCTCCCTGCAGGGTAATGGATTTTTTTTTATTTTATGTCCTAAAAATTGTAAGAAAAATTTATAAACAAACATTATAAAACATTGTTAAGCCAATGCATTCTCTTATATATGCGAGGCGACTCGCATGATCGACTCACATATATAAGAGAATGCATTGGCACAGGGTAACGAGAGGCCGATCACGATCGGCAGATGTTTAACCCATACCTTGGCGATTAGCTATTTTTATAAATTTTATAAATCCTTACACCAACCTTTTCATGAGTGCAAAAGTTTCAACAATTCACACTTTATCACATTGTGTCAACAGGATTGGTGGAGGATGTTAATATTTTTAAGCAAATAAACCAAATGACCCTCACTATGCAGGTTAGGGGTGTGTTCTTGTCAACTATGCCAAGAACTACATGTATAAACATAGTCAATGGAAATATTTGAGTTATCAAATCGGATAGAATAGGGTTAATCTTACCCAAACTAATGAACTGATAAACACAAAATAGTCTATACAAAGCATGTCATTGGATTTAGAAACCCATACAATAAGTCAGTCTCAAGAATACCAGCACCATTAATATTACCCTGGAGCCCAAATGCAACTGAGGGAATTTCAAAATAAGACATTTCCTCTAATGATGAATATATAATTGGTGATTTATTGAAACCCTTACTGAACCTGGATCAAAGTGAAAGGGATAATATTATATCTGTCAATCGCATAATATGTGTCTATGGAATGGTTTAATTTTAATCCCAAATCCATGCAAACCAAAAGTATATCACCATCAACCTGGACATAATATAGGAGAATGATCAAACGAAAAGCTTCAAAACCATATGATGTGTGGAGAGGGTTAATCATTTGCAATGACATCACATCATGGAACTGAGGAATGTGTGGATTAATTTTTGTCTAAGATAAGACAACAGTGTATGTAGACAACAATGTCTGTAAAACATCCCTACAAATTAAGTAACAATGGACTATTCCAATTTAATATTTTAGAATAGGTGTCCTATAGTGTTTACATAAACTTTAGTAATGAACCTGTTTCAGCAAAGGGGTTAACTTAATATTGCACAGAAAACAGCACTCCACCAGATAGCCATCAATCAATTTGACATTAATATGATAACAAATCCTGCCAGCCAGGAGTACCACTATCAGGCTTTATAGCATGTCCATAGACATAGTGATAATTAACTCATTTCAATAACACATGGTCTGCCAGATATGTTCTCTTAAAATTCCCAGCAGTAATTATTTGAATTATAAAGGGTCATAACTCTGTTAAAATATATCGGATCAAACCCATATTCGAACTCGATCTGTATTTAGGGGTGATAAATTCATATATCAAATTTGGTGCTGATCAGATGAAAAATGTTTTGAGTCATAGCAGCTTGGGTGAATTCTAAGTAAACATAAGAGTGAAAAGGGTTAATTAAACAATACCAAAAACCATACAGACTAAGAACGTGCTAAGAAAAACCTAGGTAAGAAATATGAGGCAGATCAGAAGAAATATGTTCAACTTATTGCATTGGATAGCATGTGTGTAAAGGGTTAATTATTTTCTAAACCGATCAACCAATCAATACCAAAAACTATACAGATGAGGGGCATGTCATCATAAACCTGCATATCAAATATGAACACAATCGGACAAAATATACTTTGGTTATAGCATCGGATTTTTGTTTTTTTAATTTTATTTTCGAAAAAGGGTCATAACTCCTTTAAAATAAATCGGATCAAACCCATATTCGAACTCGATCTGTATTTTGGGCTCTGAAACTCGCATACCAAATTTGGTTCCAATCAGATTCAAAATGTTTGAGTTATGGCAGAATGCGTTAATTCTAAGTTGAAAAAGGGCCATAACTCTGTAACAAAATCTCGGATCACGAACCCAAATTCGAACTCGATCTGTATTTTAGGCTGAGAAACCCATTTGGTTTCGATCGGATAGAAAATGTTTGAGTTATCGCATTACTCGTAAAGTGTCTACGGACAGACAGACAGACAGACAGACGGACAGACGGACCAACGACGAGTGGTCAATCCGGGCAACGACACTATGTTTACCATACTATGGTATGGGTAAACATAAAAACTGCTACAGAAGAGTATGAGATATAATTCCTGGATTATGCATCTTTAATAAATTATTCTTGTTTATATTTCGAAGTCTTTTTAGCTCACCCGAGACGAAGTCTCCGGTGGAGCTATAGTCATCACTCCTCGTCCGTCAATCTGTCCATCCGTCAACAAATTCTTTGAACATCTTCTCTGGAACCATAAGACCGAATGGGTTCATATTTGGTGTGGATGTTCCCTAGGTAACTCTCATTCAGATTTGTTCAAATGAGGTCACTGGGTCAAATAGTTGCGAAACCAGGGCCATAACTCTATTCCTCCATAGTAATTCTTAGGCCAAATGGGTTCATATTTGGTATGAAGGATCTTTGGGTGACTGGGGTTCAGATTTGTTCAAATGAGGTCTCGGGGTAAAATGTGGGCAGGGACATAACTCCAAAAAATATTTAAAAAAAATAATTTATTAAACTCCATGGTCCATTTATTCAAGTTCACTGCTTCTGCCACCCTGGTCCCAAAAATAATATTTACTCAAATTCTGAACAGAGAATCATTAGTAAGAACCATTTACTTTGGTTCTAACTGTATGCAGGGTATGCCTACACATGTCAAGTGAAATCTGACATTTGTATAAACATTCCCTGGAGATCTGCTAGAGGTCATTAATTCCCTATTACAACAACAATTTATCTCATGTATTGTTCACATCTTTCAACAGGACATTTAACACATTTATCAGGGTCACCAGGTCAAGTAGGTGCAAGGCCAGTACATTACTCTTTTTCTCCATAGTAATTCATGATATGTCTTCTATGCAATAATCAAATGGCCTATTTGCTTATATTTGGTATGAAATTACCTTGGGTGACAGATTTGTGAAAATGTGATCACAAAGTTGAATAAGGGCAGAGCCACAGACATAACTATTTCACCACATAGTAATTCTTAAAATATATTTGCAAGAGCCAAGAACTAGTTGGATTATTTAGCATGGAATGTTCTTGTTTGACCGCAATTCAGATTTTTTTTTAATGGGGTCACCTGGTAAAATAGGGGCCAAGCGAAGGACAGTTTCACTCTTAATATGCTTCCTTCAAAAGGACCCATCAGGTCTATTTTACTGATATTTAGTATGAAGGGTTTTTTGTTGTGTGGGATTCAAATTTATTCAGATGGGGTCACCAGGTTAAATAGGACGGGACCAGGGACATAACTATATGTCTCTTTAGTAATTCTTAAAATGTCTTCTCAAGAGAGGTTGGACTATTTAGCTTTCATATACTTGGAGGATCCTTTAGTGACTGAGATTCAGATTTGTTAACATGAGGTCAACATGTTAAGAAATGACGGGGCTATGGGGAGTTAACACTTTTGTGTCTAATAAATCATTGAAATACAAAATTCATTAAATCATCTACCTTGGACCTACCTGACTGATTAAATTGACATACATGTATGGTGTTTTGGGTCCATGGATAATTGGGCTTCAAACATGTCTAAATGGTTTAATAAAAAGGTGCTTGTGAGATTGTAAATTTCAAACAATTGAGAAAGTTTGAGATGTTGGTTGTGAAATTCCAACCTAAGACTTGGGAGTCTGGACGGCCTTGTTGAGCTGGAGGAGGGGGTGATCAGTAGTGTATAGTACGTAATTTCAAGGTGGATATTCACCATCTACATACATGAAGCCTCTCTAGCCACATATTCTGTTTAGATCTACTTCTTTTAAAGTTATTATGAAAAGTTCTGACTGTTGTGGTCTCCAGAGTCCCAGTCTTATCAGTCGTTGCAGTCTGGTGAGCGACCCCACAGTCATTGACTGTCTTGTATGAATCAGTTCGGACGTCCACAAAATGTCGGTAAAATGTCACCGCTGTGTAACTGGAGATAAATCCAAGATGGAGTTTAGGGACACAAGTAAGATCTCTCCCCCTATAGAGAGCCCCACATGGACCAGAGCAGATGGCACTCAGTAGTACATTCTTCTTTCTCTGTGAGGCTCCCTATGGGTGTACTCTTTCCGGAAAGGCATTAAAAAAAAATTATCTTGCATATTTCAAATATTTACAAAGATAGCATAATTTTATAAACTTTTTAAATTAAACAAATCAGTTATATACAAATTATTTTAGATATACACAAGATCATTGGCGTCCAAATCGAGGGACACATGCACACTCAAGAATGGAATATATGTCATCAATATGGCATCCTTTTCCTTAACATTTTCATGACGGGAGCTGAGCTGGTGCAGCATTAAAGATCATTTGCGTGTACATTCTCTTATATATCTGAGTCACCCATAAGGAGCCTCGCATATATAAGAGAATGCACTGGCCTACAATATCAAGATAAATATTGTTGAGGTCCCAAGAGGGTGAATTTGGTGATGCTAGCCCCGCTATGTGGGATAGCATCACTAAATTCACCCTCTGGGGACCTCATCCTGCAAATGACAGACACACTAAACTCAGGCTTACATTACAAATCTTAGACATTTTACTTTTTATTTTGTTGGATGTGCTGCCAGAAAGAGACATCTTTATTAACTAAAAATGTTTTAATGGACGCCATTTCAATGACATATATTCCGGCTCAGCGACATTCATTCTTCATCAATCGAGACCATGAAAACGGAGAATCATTAACCCTTTGGCGAGTAGAATGACATAAATGTCGTCTATCGGTTGAGGAGTAGAACGACATATATGTCGTTTCAGGAAGAGTTATTTTATGTAGACATAACTTCAATAAATCATCTGATTTATAAATGATTTTTATCACATAATTTGGCCATAAAAGCAGTTTCATAATTATTGGTAATAGACACGTTTAATATCAGCGCGTGCGATGACGTCACGGCGTTCTTCAAATAACTTGCGATCGCTGTAGTTTATGATTGTTGTTTTCGATGAATATTTCGCGTTGCTTCGGGTTTATTTGATCATGTGATAAAAGGTATCTCACACTCGTCCTATTTTATACGTAATTTATCAACCTCAAAATAAATACTTGTATGTGGTAAATTGTATGAAGGAGCGAGGCTTTTTTTCCCATTTGTTTTCAAGAATTCTACAAAGTAATGGATGCATAGTTACATGTATTAACCTTTAACTTATCTTAATATTAACTTATCTTAATATTAACTTTTCAATGATTGGAGCTTCATAACAGGAAATAGTGCCATGTGAACTTTGACATCTGGTTTGTCGTCTGTTTACAAATATACGCCTTTAAATGCGTGAAAGAGTCTTTATTTATCTGGGACTATTTCTTTAAGCTGGCAAACAATCCATAGTTACTTGAAACGTGATTGCAGGCCTTATAGAAGCCGATGTTAGTTTTCACGTCCCATTTGTTGATTTAAGTATGTTTTATCGAGGTTTTGGATAATGTAATAAATAGAATCTACAACTTGTCCCCAGTTTATAGCGGAATTTACAAAACTCGTCCAGTAAATTAGGTCTGGGAGACCTAATTTACTGGACTCGTTTTATAAACTGAGGACTCATTGTAGATCTATATACAATGTATACACCAGCTGTAGTTATAAGTCACATTTACCAGAACTGATAATAATGTTTAACCCATAGGGAGCCTCACACGGATGGAAGCATGCACTAGAGAGTGTAGTCTGTTCCAGTCTATATGGGGCTCTATATGGGTTATAAGTCACATTTACCAGAACTGATAATAATGTCAGCAGCATGGTTGAAGATTTAAAATATCGGGGAAAATGTAAATTCTTACTGATATTCAAATGTAAGACGCATTAATTAACCCTTTACCCAACAAAACGCCCAAATAAAGCTTCAACAGCCTAAAATATCTTCGGTCTGTCTCAATAAAACCATACAAATATGGATATCATTGGAACCGGTTCATTGACCAACATTGTGATGGTTACAGTTATACCCTGTGCCAATGCATTTTCTTATATATGCGAGTCGATCATAGGTCGCCTCACATATATAAGAGAATGCATTGGCCTAAAAAAAAATTCTAATATTTTTCTACATTTGACAATTTTATCATTTTTAATATGTGTTAAGCCAATGCATTCTCTTATATATGCGAGGCGACCTATGGTCGACTCGCATATATAAGAGAATGCATTGGCACAGGGCCGTTCTGTTGGGTAAAGGGTTAATATTCGCCCACTTTGTTTCTAAGAAATTGAATATGAGTAAGGCGACTAAATTGAGCAACATATCGTTGGTAGGGTTGTAAAACGTCATTTTGTCCAGCTGTTTTGCTGAGAATTTGTTTTTGTATATTAGGAATCTACAGAATCGATTACATAAAATATTCAAGACTAAATGCCAAGTGACATGGTATAGCCTCATTCCATCAAGTGACATGGTATAGCCTCATTCCATCAAGTGACATGGTATAGCCTCATTCCATGTCAGTAGTTTCGACCTCCGAGTGGTCGATTAAAATTGGAGTGGTAATAATAGATACCGAAGTTATGTCAAGATGAGAGGTTTTTGTGCCTCTGAAAAATTAACTTTTTGGTGGATACGACTTTTTAAAAGACCCACCAACGATAAAACATTGAATGTAGGTCCAATATGAACCAAGTCATTGACATAAAACAGAAGCAATCTGGTACACAGGCGTCCATGCGAATATTCATTTCCAATCAAACAGAATTTTGAATCAAATACAAGCTAATATTTTGTTAATCGAATCGAATATTAAATCGACAATCGCCACAGGTTAGATGAGGCAAGAAAGCCAACACATGTTTTTTTTTAAAGTAAGATTTTGGTTTTGCCGCAAAAAAAAATGTTTATCTTTATTGTTTGAGATATTATTAGTGTGTGTAACCCATAGAGAGCCCCACACAGCCTGAAGCAGACGACACTCTGTAGTGCATGCTTCCATCTGAGTGAGGTTCCCTGTGGGTTAAACATGAAACCTCACATTCCCATAGACAGGAGCAGACGACACTCTGTAGTGCATGCTTCCATCTATGTGAGGCTCCCTGTGGGCTAAACATTAAACCTCACATTCCCATAGAGAGCCCCACATAGACAGGAGCAGACGACACTCTGTAGTGCATGCTTTCATCTGTGTGGGGCTCCCTGTGGGCTAAACACTAAACCTCACATTCCCACAGAGAGCCGCATATAGACTTGCTTACACATTAAACTTTATTTTTGAGGTTTGAGGTGGGATGCCTTAATTACTGACCAAGCCTGCAAATAGTGTGCCTGTCATTTGCAGAATGAGGTCCCCAGAGGGTGAATTTAGTGACTCTATCCCTCATAGTGGGCTATTATGGGAGACATATACTCAGATTTGAAGTTCCCAAATGGTGAATACTGTTATTTACACCCATTGCAAACCTCGATTATGCAATGTGTAGTCTTCCAATTTGGAGATATAGAGAAACTAAACTGAAAAAGAAATAGAAACTATGTGAAGAAGTTTCTAAAGAAACTTTCCAGATAAAGACTAAATTCACCCTCAGGGGACCTCAACTACCAATGGGCAACTCATTGAAATATTAAGTTTGAAAGTTGCATTTTGGGACAAGATTCAGCAATAGTTAAGGTGAGAATCTTCGGTGCGACCTGTTATTCGTTCGCTGCATTATCATATTAGAAAACCTCCAGTCCAACTGAACGGTCCTTCGCCTCAAATTTTCAAGCCTGAATTTAGAATTTAAAATTGTGAGCAAAACGAGAAAAGAATTGGCATATTCACAAGAACATACATACATAATCCATACAAAGTAAGAACATACATACCGGTACATAATCCATACAAAGATATTAAAATCTGAGTTGCTCTGTAAATTTGCAAAATTATAAAAATTAATCACAGCACCATAACGATGAATGAATCTTAATTATGATTGGATGAAAAATCAACCAATGGAATTCAATGAAATGAAATGGAATTGTGAGGCAGAAATATCATTCATTATATATGTTATCTGGTGGAATATTCGAGTAGTACATATGTCGTCTGCTACGAGGCGATGGCACTGGTCCAAATGTCGCCGTATAAGTCCCATTATTCATAAACCACGGGGCCGCTTCCGGTGCCTCTAAATCCTCATAATCGTGAGGAGACGCATGATAATTCCGTGGAAGAGACTGCGTCACTTCTTTTGATATATAGTCTGCAGTCGCGAACTTTGATTTTGGTTTCCCTGCCGGTGGTGACGGAACATATATATTGTTGGTGATGGGTCGAGCATTTTGTGCTAACATTCTCTGCTTCTGACGTTTACGCTGTCGCTCAAACTGAATGAAGATTATCAGCGCCATGAATAAAAATACGACACCGAAAGCACACGAGCTGATTATCACCAGTTTACTGAATTCATCCAGAGAGGAGTATGTAATACCTACAAAATACAGTAAATAATTAGTAAATTATTTGAGAAATAACTCTTGTTTTTATTCAATTCAGTTATAATAAAAAAAAAGTTTGATGAGAATTTATGTTTCAGTCAATTTCGCGTTTGTGGATAAATAGGACAATTTGTTTTGAAATCATGGATAATATTGGAAATTAATATATTTTTTTTATAAATTTATTTTTTGTGATGAGGGAGGTGCCTGAGTTATGAGGGAGGTGCCTGAGTTATGAGGGAGGTGCCTGAGTTATGAGGGAGGTGTCTGAGTTATGAGGGAGGTGCCTGAGTTATGAGGGAGGTGCCTGAGTTATGAGGGAGGTGCCTGAGTGATGAGAAGGTGCCTGAGTGATTTGGTTTGCTTGCACCCCCCCCCCCCCCCCCCACATGACTGGTACTCATTTATATCATTGTCTATCATTGTTTACTCACACCAGGTGTCATTTATTGCTCCTCGCCTCACCGTTCTCTGTCCGTTGGAGCAGGGTATACACACGGCCTGGCCCTCTCGCGACTGGTACTCATCTAACCGACAGAAGTCACATGTATTCTTCTCCGAACTGAAGTACGTCCCTGGGGGGCAAGCAACTACAAAATAAAGAAATCGTACATTGTATATAGACATGTACCCTGGCTACCACTCATAGATTGTATATAGACATGAACCCTGGCTACCACTCATAGATTGTATATAGACATGTACCCCGGCTGTCATTACACTCACCACAACTGTGTTTATAAACATGTACCCGGCTGTCATTACTCACAACTGTTGTCTATAGACATGTACCCCGGCTGACACACGACATAGACATCATCCTTGTCGAGGTCGTATTGATCGAACTGATTTATAATTTTAGCGAGTATTTGAAGCAGTATGGAATATGTTCGTTAATATAAACCGTCATTACACTCACCACAACTGTTGTCTATAGACATGTACCCCGGCTGACACACGACATAGACATCATCCTTGTCGAGGTCGTATTGATCGAACTGATTTATAATTTTAGCGAGTATTTGAAGCAGTATGGAATATGTTCGTTAATATAAACCGTCATTACACTCACCACAACTGTTGTCTATAGACATGTACCCCGGCTGACACACGACATAGACATCATCCTTGTCGAGGTCGTATTGATCGAACTGATTTATAATTTTAGCGAGTATTTGAAGCAGTATGGAATATGTTCGTTAATATAAACCGTCATTACACTCACCACAACTGTTGTCTATAGACATGTACCCCGGCTGACACACGACATAGACATCATCCTTGTCGAGGTCGTATTGATCGAACTGATTTATAATTTTAGCGAGTATTTGAGGCAGGATTATCTCGAGTTGATGGAATATGTTCGTTAGTATCAGCTCTCCATACTCTCCTTGTATTCCCGAGCTGAAAATAAATAACAAATAACCCATACAGAGCCCCAGACAAACATGAGCAGACGACACTCTTCTATATGATTCTATATATGTGTGGGGCTCCCTGCAGGGTAATGGATGTTTTTTTATTTTATGTCCTAAAAATTTATAAAACGAGAGGCCGATCACGATCGGCAGATGTTTAACCCATACCTTGGCGATAGCGATCTTTTTATGAGTGCAGGAATATCAACAATTCACAGCGTACTATTATTTATTAGTTTCATAGTGGAATCAGACTTATTGAGCAACTTGCTCTGACATTTAAACACAATAGGAACATGGATATGACATTCGATTTCAACCTATTAGGTCACTCCAACAGAGATACATGTATGTGTGATAGATTGATAAAGATAATTATGCCCAACCACAGTCAGACAGATGCACCATAGCTGTTAAAGATATAATAGTTACAATATTAACATCATAATAACTCTATTTATTTACTTCTTACAATGGAACCTGAGTCATAACAGATTATGTTGTTGTGTTAGCTGCATAGTAAAAGTTATGGGATGATTGAGATTAGAGACCAACAAACACCTGAACATCTATATAAGTGAGGGGTGTATAGACCTTGATATTAAATATGATTGATAATGGTTGGATATAAAATATTTTAATACAGAATTATCAGATAACTAAAGGAGAGATATGAGAAGGGTCAAATTGAAAATATTAGAGTCATAACATTGGATCGCGTACAGTATACTTATGGTTAATTTTATTCTAAGCTGATCATTGGAAAGATACAATGTCTGTAACAGCAGAAATATTATTAAATGTTGGGTTAATATTCTCAAAAGCATTCAATCAATACCAAAATCTATACACGTGAAGAATGTGTCACGATCAACCTGAATGAGATTATAAAAAATATTTGACCAATAAGTCAGCTTCAAGAATACCAGAACCATTATTATTATCCTGCAGCCCAAATGCAATAGAGGGAATTTCAAAATAAGATATTTCCTCAAATGATGAATATTCAATTGGTGGCTTATAGAAATTCTTAGTGAACCTGGCCCAAGGCGAAAGAGATAATTTAAAATCTGCCTATCAGATATCATGTGTCTATGGAATAGGTTAATTTTAATCCTCAAATACATGCAAGTGAAAAGTGGATAACGATCAACCTGGACATAGAATAGGAGAATGAACATATAATATGTGGAGAGGGTTAATCATTTTCAATGACATCATATGATGGAACTAATGTGTGGATTAATTTTTTTCTCAAGATAAGACAACAGTGTCTCTGTAAACAACAATTCTCTAAACAGTCATGCTCTAGAACATCCTACAAATGGACAATGGACTATTTGTATTAATGCCATGAACATGTTTCAACAGGGGGGGGGGGGGGTAAATTACTATTGCACACAAACTGGAGTAAAGAATCATCAATCACTTAAATTTGACAGCTCTGGGAGCAGCCAGTGGTTTAGCAGTTAGTATCCAGTGTCATTCACTGATTCCAATAAAGCAGATTACTGTGTAAAGTCATTTGTCTTAAACTCCCACAGGGCATATAGGTAGTAAATTACTTGAATTATAAAGGGCCATAACTCTGTTAAAATATATCGGATCAAACCCAAATTTGAACTTGATCTGTATTTCGGGGTGAGGACCACATGTACCAAATTTGGTGTAGATCAGATGAAAAATGTTTTGAGTCATAGCAGCTTGCGTGAGTTCTAAGTAAACATAGGTTTGAAAAGGGTTAATTAAACGATACCAAAAACCATACAGATAAAGAACGTGCTAAGAAAAACCTAGGTAAGAAATATGAGGCATATCAGAAGAAAACAGTTTGACTTAGATGCATCAGATAGCATTTGTGTGCAGGGTTAATTATTTTCTAAAATGGTCAACCAATCGATACCAAAAACTAAAAAGGTGAGGGGTGTGTCATTATAAACCTACATATCAAATATGAAAACAATCGAACAAAAAATACTTTGGTTACAGCATCGGATAGCTCATGCCTATGTGCGGATGCAAAGTGTTAATAATTTCTAAACCGATCGGTTATACAGGTGAGGAGTGTGTCATCATAAACATGCACATAAAATTTTAACAAGATCCGATAAAAAATATTCAAGTAAATGAATCGGATAGCATGTGTCTACGGACAGACAGACGGACGGCTCGACAGACGGACGGACGAACGACGGATGGTTGATCTGGACGTCGGCATTATGTGTACCAGACATGGTATGGGTACACATAAAAATGATAAAAAATTGTTAGGCCACTGCATTCTCGTATATATGCGAGGCGACCTATGGTCGACTCGCATATATAAGAGAATGCATTGGCACAGGGTAAACTATCTAAATATTAATTAACACAAATTGTTAGGCCATGATTCTTTAAAATACTAGCAGACTCCTTAACCACAGCTGAAAATAAATGAACGTGTCAATGACACTGTACTGCAATGCCCTAAATAAATGACTTCTTAACCACAGCAAAATTATGTGTAAATTTAGGAGAGCGGAGAGCTTTCCGATGAATGACAACAAGTCATATTTCCGACTAAATCCTGAAAATTTACCAATAATTCTGCTGTGGTTAAAGGTACTCAATCCGATCAGAGGGTCCCCATATCATCAAGAGACAACAACAACAACAATATTTCTTCAAAATACAATTTAGTTATCAGAATCGATTAAATGCAACAAAATAATGTTAACTATGGTATCAAATTTCCCAAAACGTGTTATTTATCAGCATTTTGTTCAACGAAATATGGCCGTATTATCACTTAATATTCATGAAATTTATCCGTATTACCACTTGTTTTTTAGAGTTATCCATCTTCATCCGTAATTTTGACAGAGACCATCAATTTGACGGCGTGTTTCTGGGCCACAAACAATAGAAATAACACACTTCAAAAATCAATATCTGATCACTCTGAGCTTTGATGTGTAGGTTCCTCGACTCAATTCAAATTTGTTTACCCCCAAAACCCAAGAAATAGTAATTTAGGGGCGTTTAATCGGATTGAGTACCTTTAAGAAGTCGATTATTTATGGCATAACTGTAGCTCAACTTGGAAAGGGAATAATTTCAAGTGTTACAGATAAATAAAACGATAGAATTTAGAAATTTATTTTGGAACATGAGATCCTGCAAAAATCTCCCAGATTTCCATTTTCAAAACTTAACAGGCGTGGATTCCAGTATATACTTTTATAACTGGCTGGGAGAATCCTTTAGTATAGGAAGAGTTAATTTACCTATTATAAATAGATACTGTCCACTTCAGATTGAAGTCATTGTCAATGCTGCGTTCTTTTCGACTACTTTTATAATAACGTTCGTACTCATCGATAGCCCTGTACTCTCGTCTGTGAAGAACGTGGCTTTTTCCACAATAAACGGTCATGTTAAGTAACTCGCACTTGACGCCGACACAAACATTCCGCGCCTCCAAATAGAACAGCGTATCGGATGCTATCTTGTCCAGCGGGTTGGTCCTTATGAGTTCACACGGCCGTCGCACCACAAAGCTGTATTCTTGGCTGATACGTTTTGGATGATGCTTTCCTGGAAAACATTCCGAGTTATTATTATTATTATTACCATTTTAATATATTTAGCGGGACCAGACCAAGGTCCTAAGCTATATTTCCTTTAAACCACACCAGTGATTGACAGGGCTTTCCGGAGTATATGCTAGCATCACCAAATTCACCCTCTGGGTACTTCATTCTGCTTAGACCTCATCTGCTATGGGAGACATAGATACAGATTGAAGTTTCCAAATGTTAAATATTGTGATGTACACCCACTGGGAACCTCGATAATGCAATGTGCCGTCTGCCAATTTGGTGATATAGAGAAACTAGACTAAAAAAGAAATAGAATCTTTGTGAAAAAGTTCTGTATAATTTGATAATAAAGAAACTTTCCAGAGAAGATGAGGACTAAGCAGAATGAGATCCCAGATGGTGAATTTAATGATGCTAGCCCGCTATGCAGGATAGCGTCACTAAATTCACCCTCTGGGAACCTCATTCTGCAAATGATAAGAACACTAAACTCAGGCTTGATCAGATGCTATAAGTAGATTGGCCGCTTTCCTCCGAAATCATTATGAATATGTTATGAAGCCCTGATTTCAGATTTAGAGGGATGCAAGGCTTTATGAAATCATTATGAATATGTTATGAAGCCCTGATTTCAGATTTAGAGGGATTCAAGGCTTTATGAAATCATTATGAATATATTATGAAGCCCTGATTTTAGATTTAGAGGGATGCTCCAGTCTATATGGGGCTCTATATGGGTTAGAGGGATGCAAGGCTTTTGTATTGGGCAGGCTGAAAATATAGTGCCTGACATTTGCAGAATGAGGTCCCACTCCGCAAAGCATAACTAAATTCACCTTCTGCGGACCTCATTCTGCTTAGTGAATGTTCATACGACCACGATACAATCGTAAGTGGAAGGATTTCTGTCATAGGAAGTAACCGGTAGTTAGACTGCGCATGCTCACGTCAAAATCGCAAGTCCAAAAATAATATCAAGCACTGTTTGAATTTAGATTCAAAATCGTTGCGTATCCTTGGATACCTCCACTTGCGACGTAATCGCAGTCGTGTGTATGTAAAAATCACATGCTTTACGAACAACCTACGATATCATCATGTACGATCGTGTGAACAAACTATCCATGATCTTGTTGGGCCCGATTACTCCACTTACGATTGTATCGTGGTCATCTGAACGTTCACTTAGGTCTTATCATCGGTAGAAATATTTTAGCCTCATTAGAAACTACATTCTGCTTAGGCCTTATCTTTTCTCAAAAGTTTTCTATAGAAACTTCTTCACATAGATTCTATTTCTTTTTTAGTATAGTTTCTCTATATCTCCAAATTGGCAGATGACACATTGCATAATCGAGGTTCCCAATGGGTGCACATCACCATCTGGGAACGTAAATCTGAGTCTATGTCTCCAATAGCAAATGAGACCCAAGCCGACCACAGTCTATTATGCCTGACAGGCGAACTTTAGAAGTTTTGTAATATAAACTTCACCATTATTGTTGATATGACCACTTACCGAGACAGACATCTTAAGATTACAGTATCATATGAGGTGTGAGTACTTACGGAGACAGACGTCTTGGGTTAGAAGCAGTTTTGTCAGCAGACGTTCACTGCTTTCATCGCTACAGCTGAAGTTTGTGGGGAACATCGGGTTTACGGTGTCATATGAGTTTTCACACAGTATATGACACAAGTCGAGCTGCGCCTTGTCATAACCGCATACAAATGCTGCGTTCTTTAACCTTGGTAAGTTACATGGCCGCTCTGTAAGTTAAACATAGCATATTATTCAATAATTTAATCATAAGGTGTCAATCCATGGAATACTTTAACCCTTTGAGTGCCAGGTCCCATTTTTGTATCAACCCATTTTCCCTGTGCCAATGCATTCTCTTATATATGCGAGTCGATCATTCTCCAAATGCCAGACACATTGGCCTAACAATTTTTCATCATTTGTTATTATTTTTTTACAATTTTAATTAATTTTTTCTTATAATCTTTAACAGAATTATTTTGTAGGTTTAGTGCCAGGAATCTTACGTTTTACCTGGGCATCAAAATTATTACTATGAATACTTGGTGATAGTTTTGAGTTATAACATGCCTAAGGTTTTATTCAGTTTGTTTTTAAATTTGCTATAGCATGGTAAATTAAGGCCGATGAGATCGGCCCCTGGCACTGAAAGGGTTAAAACAATTGGCTGACACAGACTTTGTCATTTAGGTTATTTCTTGATAACCTAAATTTCTTGATTTCTTTATCTGCTACAAAAATGACAGCAGCGCCAAGTGACCATGCCTATACCGTGTGCCTAAAAAATGTACATGGAAACTGTTTTGTTTCGATACTTCCTACCATTTATCATGAAATTTCTGCATCATAATTCCTTCAGGTATGACTGTATTTACAATAACCGTACTACATGCTAATATTCAGTGCACAAGTAACCAGACAAATCAACAAGATGGAACGTTTGCAAATAAATGAAACAAGGCAATTAAAACTAACAAGGGTTTGTGCCACCGCAAGCCTTGAAATAGGGTGTCTGTCATTTGCAGAATGAGGTCCCCAGAGGGTGAATTTAGTGATGCTACCTCAGCTATCCGGTGCCACGTGGTGTGTGATCAGTTGTGACAAGCCAGTAAAAAATACTGAATTACCGACGAGACGCAATCATATAAGTCATTTGAGTTCTCACACAAGATATTACACAAGTAGAGCTGCGGTTTATCGTAACCGCAAACAAATGCTCAACGTGGTATGTTATACAATTTCAATAATAATAATAGTTTATTTTATATACTATTATCCACCAACATGCTCTAGTCGACATAAACAGTAGTTCTTTATATAAATCCCTCCTAGTGTATTTATTACCAGAACATTTAAATCCTGATGAAAAGTTGTCGTTACAGACTTTGAACATGGAATTGAATTTAGAGAAGAAAATTAGGTTTATAACAAAAAAGTGAAGAACTTATTTTAATGTATGGAATCTGTAAATCGTCGATTAGCGATATATTTCAGTTAAAACTGTGACAAAATATTTAAGAAATAAATACACTGCACATCAGCATGTATAGTAGAATTTGACCACAAAGAAACTGACGCATCATCCTAAATCAATTTCTTTGTGATCAAATTCTACTATACACGCCGATGCACAGTGTATTTATTTCTTTTGTATTCGACTATGTTTTGGTCGAAATTGTAGTGACAGACATGCAACCTGCTATATAATAGTCCAGTTTTTATCCCTGTGTAGTCATTAGCATGAACGTGCTGTACGACCCATTCCCTGAGAAACAAATTAGGGTATCAGCCTAATTCCGCGCGCAAAGTTATGAACAAGAGCACCGTCAGGCATGGCTTAATACGCTTGTTGCAAAGTTGTCATCTTTCAATTACTATCAAAGAAAATTGGCTATCAGGTACCAAACCCAACCAAATTCGAACTATACCTATATTTTGGTATGACTGAGCCACATACCAAGTTTAGTTGTGATCAGATAATCCAAACACAAGTTTTTCAAACGGGTGTATAAAAAGATTTGATACTGCAGGATACTGTATAGAAAATATATGTAGAACAAGTACAATATAACATACATTCACGAAAATAAATTCATAGAAATTTATCCGGTGAAAATATACACTGACTGGATAAGTATATAGAGGATACCTACGGCTTTTGACTGAATAGAAGAATTATCATGAGTGGGTACAAGCAAATACCGATATTCGATATTTGCTTGTACCCACAAATGATAATTCTTGTGTTCAGTCAAAAGCCGTAGGTTTCCTTTTTATTATATTCAGTTTCGTTATTTCAATTTACAATTATTTCTCTCATGCGATTGTTTTGCCAAATTAAATGCAGACGAAAAAGAATCAGCTGATTGACTCATCTCTGGCTCATAGAGAAAACACTACACGAAGCTCGATAACGCTCTGTAACGTGCATTCCCATAAGAGATCAGTACAGACTATCACCATCTTAAAAGTACTCGATAGCAACGTAATGAGGGCTAATACGAAAAGCAAATAACATTTTGGTATTAGCTCGCTGGGACAAGCAATTGATACGCCGTTTATTCCCCGACCCTTTAGAGCTATTTCACTGTAGAGCATATAATATAACACGGAACATGTTAATCTGACTTCTCACCTTGTACGATTGTTAGCGTGAAGTTACAGTACGCCACATTCCCAGAAAAATCCTCTGCCCTGTATGAGACGAGGTGTTTACCAGGATCAAACTCTGTACTAGGGTGATGTGACCCCACGGCAGTGTCATTCACTAACCCGACATTATCGTAGGCTAGCGGCAGCTTCCAGAACAATCGCTCTCTCTCCTGATTCGTTCTAGTCACCTGGTCGATTGGACAATAGTCAAACTTGGGAGGCTCAGAATCTGAAGAAAAAACAATAATCCAATTTGAATGAGGTCCCCAGGGCTGAATTTAGTGACGCTATCCCACATAACCATTTCACCCTCTGGGGACCACATTCTGCATGGCCTCACTGCTTTGGGAGACATAGACTCAGATTGAAGTTCCCAAATGGTGAATATTATGATGTACACCCACTGGGAACCTCGATTATGCAATGAGTCATCTGCCAATTTGGGGATATAGAGAAACTAAACTAAACAAGAAATAGAACCTAAGTTTCTATAGAAATTTGTTAATAAAGAAACTTTCCAGAGAAGATGAGGCCTAAGCAGAATGAGGTCCCCTGAGGGTGAATTCACCCTCTGGGGGACCTCATTCTCCAAATGACAGACACGCTATAATCAGGCTACCAGAACAATCACTCTCTCTCCTGATTCGTTCTAGTCACCTGGTCGATTGGACAATAGTCAAACTTTGGAGGCTCAGAATCTGAAGAAAAAACAATAATCCAATTTTGGTTTAGAGATATTGCAACACTGTTTGCTAATATATATTATGTCTAACCCATAGAGAGCCCCATACAGACTAGAGCAGATGACACGCTGTAGTCCATGCTTCCATCTGTGTGAGGCTCCCTGTGGGTTAAACATGAAACCCTCACATTCCACAGAGAGCCCCATATATACTGGAGCAGACCACACTCTGTAGTGCATGCTTCCATCTGTGTGAGGCTCCCTGTGGGTTAAACATTACAAATCAACCATTACAAACACTCACCGTCGACCATCACTGTAACGAAACACACAGCCATCTGGCTGTATGAATCGACCATATATAACACTCACCGTCGACCATCACCGTAACAACACACACAGCCATCTGGCCGTATGAATCAACCATATATAACACTCACCGCCGACCATCACCGTAACAACACACACAGCCATCTGGCCATACAAATCGATCATATATAACACTCACCGTCGACCATCACCGTAACGACACACACAGCCATCTGGCCGTATGAATCGACAGCCTCATATATGATCTTTTGTTGCCCCATCTCGTCTTTTCCCGTCCATTTTATGACAGTTGAGGCCTTGTTGTTGTTGTACGGGTGACTCGAGGTCAGATCTAACAGGTCACCATACGAGTCGACAGCATACCATGTGACCAGCAGTTTGGATCGGTCTTTGTTTGACGCCGTTTCTAATTTAATCACTTCATTATCGGGGCAGCCAACAAAGTGAGGACCAACTATAAAGAGAATGAACATTTAATCACTTCATTTTATTCCCATCTAAGAGCTCTTTCAAAGCGTAATTAAAGAGTGCAGAATTGACCAATATTACTAAATATGTCAAATATAATTGAATCTTTTTAAGAAATTCAACATTTTGTACCGAATAATTTAGAAGTCGCGATGTCATAAATTTATTTAATTTCCAGCACATGATAATAACATCGAAATTAAACAAAGAAAATATATCTTGCATCGATTTATAAACGCAATTAAAGTTTGTTAAAAGTGATTAATCTCTGTTAAAATAATGTCACAAGGCGCAGAAGATATTCTGAGAGAATGCGTAGCATCAACTTTCGTAGGAAACGAAAAGGCTTTTGCGGAAAGTAAATGCTTACGCGGAAACTAAACCAAAACTACATTATGTCAATCAAAGTTATTTTAAAGACAAATGTGGGCGGTGACGTCATATTGCATACTATATACTGTGGAAGTTATTTATAGCGACAGTAATGCGGTTTCTTCAGACTCAGTACTTTTCGAGTCTGAGTATGGTTATAATCAGACTGGTACAGGATCTGTAATGCTGCACCACCACAGCCTTGGGTTAAATGTGAAAAAGGTGACCTGGACATGGAATACTTGGGTTAAGAGAGTCAAATTTAAGTTTACAAGGATAGTGTATCAAATTCTACCAACACCCATCAAGATAAAGACACATCACTGCTGACCCACTAATATCAATTATATAGCAGAGCTGTCAACAAATCACAGACATTGTTTATATTGATGCTGGCATCATCTCTATTAAACCAATAACATTTATAATGACCTCAGGCCATCTGTCGAGTGATATACTCAGTGATATACACAGCTTTCTTTATTTGCACATTGGCATAAGATACATCAGAAATAAAATCGCCTTATCAATAGCTAAGTAGTCCAAAGCCATGGGATGGAATTGTGAATTGGGTTTATGTCTGGAAATGTCAGACACACTATACCCACGCTTGGTCAGTAATGTAAACCTCACTGATAAAGTTTAATTTTAACCCACAGGGAGCCTCACACAGCTGGAAGCATGCACTACAGACTATCGTCTGCCCCAGTCTATGTGGGGCTCACTATGGGTCAGACACTATATCCAGGCTTGGTCAGTAATGTAAACCTCACTGATAAATTTAATTTTAACCCACAGGGAGCCTCACACAGCTGGAAGCATGCACTACAGTCTGTCGTCTGCCCCAGTCTATGTGGGGCTCACTATGGGTCAGACACACTATATCCAGACTTGGTCAGTAATGTAAACGTTACTGATAAAGTTTAATGTTAAACCCACATGGAGCCTCACACAGATGGAAGCATGCACTACAGAGTGTAGTCTGCTCCAGTCTATGTGGGGCTCTCTATGGGTCATACACACTATATCCAGACTTGAACACAAACCTCTCGGATTGGTATCAAACACTTCTGGAGGTATTGGTACAGCTCGGGAAGTTGACGAAGCAACAACATCAGGCATCGGATTTAAGGTCGTGCGAAGGTCGTATTCTGTATCATCCATAGAAACAATATTAGATGGTTGAGTGTAGTTAGAAGAGACCTCAGTCGATGTCATTGTTGCTGGGGATGTCGTCATGCTGTCTGGGATAGCTCGCTCTTCTGAAATTACAAACGTAACTACAGTAATGCCCTAAGTAATCGACTCCTTAACCACAGCAGAATTATGGGTAACTTTTCAGGATTTAGTCGGAAATATGGCTTATTGCCATTCATCGGAAAGCTCTAAATCCTGAAAAGTTACCCATAATTCTGCTGTGGCTAAAGAGTCGATTATTTAGAGCATTACTGTATTCTGAGTTTAGTGCATCTGCCATTTGCAGAATGAGGTCCTCAAGAGGGTGAATTTAATGACGCTATCCCGAAACTATCGAAACTTAGATTCTATTTCTTTGTTAGTTTAGTTTCTCTATATCCCCAAATTGGCAGATGACACATTGCATAATCGAGGTTCCCAATGGGTGTACATCACAATATTCACCATTTGGTAACCTCAATCTGAGTCTATGTCTCCCATAGCAGATGAGGCCATGTAGAATCGGGTGGTGAATTTGGGGATAGCCTCACTAAATTCACCCTCTGGGGACCTCATTATGCAAATTGCAGACACAATAAACTCAGGCTTGGATATAAAATCATGGGTATTCAGCAGACCTGTTAAGTTTTGAAAATGTCAATCCATGAGATTTTTGCGGGAGGTATGCCCAAATATGTTCATGTTCCAAAAATAATTTTTATGATGAAGATTACAGTTTTTATGAGTTTCTATTTCTGTTTATTTTATAAATAAATAGACCTAAATAAAATGGTGATGAATATCTTGTTAAGAATATAATGAAACCTGTTATGAGCCACACACATATAGAAGGATCTATTCTGGATTGTCGTCTGCTCACGTCTGTTAGGGGCACCATATGGATGGCAAAATACTATAAAATATGAAGTGGGTGTAATTTTAAACAGACATAACAAACAGTTTGTTTGTCTGGGAATGCCTTGTCCCTAAATAAGTTTCGGAATGATATCCCAGATACCATGGTTAATTCATTTGACTTTGCATGACTAAATCCTTTGGCACGGGCTACAAGTCGTATCTTTGGTCCAATCATAATGAAATTTGTCATGGATGTTAACAATGACATGAGATGGGAGGCCAAATTCACATTTAATTAAGGATTAACTGTCAATCCTGCGCGAGTGCAAATGCGCCCAAAACATTACGCGTTCTTCTTCTCCACAATCAATGACGCTGTAATTATGGTTGCAATTATGACCCTCTTGCGCGTTCACCGAGAAATAATTGCAACAAGTCACGTGGGCGCCGACCAATCGGAATGCTGGATTTAGTGATAATCACACTCAGTATGTAAATATTAGTTGATAATGCTATTATGCTTAAGCGTAATGCCATTATGCTTGAGTGTAATTGCCTCACTTACAACTCCATTATGCTTAAGCATAATAGGTTTTCATAGCCTTATTACCTTACATATAATGGTATCATCTAAGGTACGGGAGGCCAAATTCACCTTTAATAGCCAATTACACTTAAGCTAATTCATTACGCTTAAGCGTAATGCCGTTGCTCTTAATGCCATTACGCTTAAGTGTAATTCAGATTTCCATTACACTTAAGCCAAATGCCAGTACGCGTAAGTGTAATGCAATTATGCTTAAGCATAATGCAATTATGCTTAATCATAATTCAAATTCCATATTTCAAAACTCCCCTGAAGCTGAAATAGAGCAGCCAATTACTGATGCTAGTAACTTTTAATATATATTTACCTTAGATTATACCATTATACGTATATAGGTAGTAAGGCTATGAAAACCTATTACGCTTAAGCATAATGTCATTATGCTTAAACGTAATGCAGTTGTGAGTGAGGCAATTATGCTTAAACATAATGGCATTATGCCTGAACGTAATAGTATTACACTTAAGCGTAATGGCATTACACTTAAGCATCATTGCATCATGCTTAAGCATTATGCTTAATAATTAGCTATAATTTTTGGCCTCCCATACTAAGGTAAATATATGTCAAAAGTTACTAGCATCAGTAATTGGCTGCATCCATTTCAGCTCCAGGGGAGTTTTGAGATAAGGAATGTGAATCACACTTAAGCGTAATACCATTACGCTTAAGAGCAATGCAATTATGCTTAAGCATAATACAAATTGCATTATGTTTAAGCGTAATGCCATTACCCTTAATGGAATTACTCTTAAAGGCACGTGCGGCCTTAATTGTCGAAAATATTCATATTTGTTCCAAACACCGTAAACAGAAAAACATTAAAACGCATACAGTTCCGTTCATATATACCATGACCATCGCATAAACAGCATGTTATCATAAAGACATACTATATTTTACGTAAGCAAGAGCCTGATTGTGTTACAGAAGACAGCACAGTGCTACTGGCTAATCACACACAAATGGCATAAATGCTCTTTATTAGTTCCATATCAGGTATTCACCAACAAAGAACGCTCTTTATGTTTACCATCATAATATAAACAAACATCAGAAAAGTAACTTTTTATGCTTTTGTTTACATAACAAAGGTCAAATATATGACCATAACATACTGTTTATGCGATATTTCTTATTTGTATACGGACAAAGTCTATCTACATTTTGATGTTCTTTCTGTTTGTGGCGGTTTTTGACG
The DNA here is from genome assembly GCA_032622095.1 of Siphonodentalium dalli. NCBI lineage: Eukaryota > Metazoa > Mollusca > Scaphopoda > Gadilida > Siphonodentaliidae > Siphonodentalium > Siphonodentalium dalli. The sequence goes on from CP136062.1 coordinate 11,939,994, forward strand.
GGTGAAGATATTTTCACAGGATACCCACCGCCAAGGCCAACCGTGTCTTTAAGCATAATAGCATTACGCTTAAGCATAATGGAAATATGAATTATGCTTAAATATAATGGCATCGCTTAAGCGTAATTGGCTTTTAAATGTGAGTTTGGCCTCCCATGGATTCGTGGCTTTGTCTGAATTACTTCACGGAACCCAAATAACTAAAATTAATACACCTCAATTAGAAAATGAAATGTGGTTTTAATTATTTGTCGAATCAAACATTATCTGCCTTTTACTTACGAACACATTTTCCACCAATATACTCAGCAAACATGTCGTCACAAGCACATGATGTAGAAGCTATCTTCTGATTGGTCGAGAGCCCTTCGTGGCAGGGTTTACACGAGCCGTTGTTAAACTGTTCTTTGTAGAAGTTTAGTGGGCATGCTGAAAATGGAATGAAAGTGTCAATGACTGGAACTTCCTGAAATTTTACAAAAACCCTCTGTGAATCCATTCTCTTATATATACGAGTCTCCAATAGGGAGCCTCACATATATAACAGAATACATTGGCCTAAACATTATTTACCTTGACCTTGTAAGCCAGTGTATTCTCTTACATATGCAAGGCTCCCTATGCAAAAAAAAACCCAAAATTTCTGAAATTACACCGGAAGTTGGTGTTTAAGATGACAGCGCACTTGCGCCAATATCTACAGTAACATGCTCATTGTTGCTGGAGGGGTTAGGTTACTACGTTTTCAGATTTTTGCAGTTTTCGACCAGGAACCAGTCTATTCAACAAGAGACATTGAGTGCGCGCAAATAAACAGACAAGAGAGTCGCACAAACAATGACAGACGACAACTAGATAGAAATTTTCATTCACTAAGCAGTTATATCAACTTTGAGATGAAAATCATTCATTAAAATGTACTTTTATTTCTGACCCTGATCTAGAAATTTTAGAAAGTTGTTGTCGAATTTCGTGTGATAGACTGGTCCTTGTCTTTGTTCACAGAAAAGTTGAAAACGTAGTAACATGACCCTTTCTGCCTCATTGTGTCCTATTATTTGTGCTGCCAAAGGTATATATTTTGAAAGGAAAATAATCCATATATGGTCTTAGGCCAAAATTACATGAACGCATGTTTCTGGTAATGGGTCCAAAAACTTTTGGGGCGGGCGGGCGATTTTGCATTTTATTTTATTTTTTCATTTTATTTTTCAAAAGTTAACTAACAACCGAATGTAAAGAGCATTTATGAAGTCAGACATCAGAAATAGAGAAAATGATATACTGCATATACATGCAATAATATCCGAAAACAACATTTACAAATAAATCAGCTTAGAATAGCGAAGTTCCAAATACGTTGTATGGACTTTCATGTGACAGAATGGCACCATGGATCATAAAGGAAAATAAATGGTTTCTGGTCTGCCTTTTATGTTTATCTCCGATGAAATTCAGTCACATGATAGTGCACCCTACTATTTTCATTTCTTCACTGTGCTCACACGTTTATCTATCACAGCTTTAAACCAGCCTTACATATATATCATAATATATTAATAATGCACGGCTTATCCAAGGGGGGGGGGCCAGAAAAAAACTGCAGGACACAACGTACCGGGGGGTGGGGGGGGTACCTAGACGTCAAAAATTTACACGTAAATTTTTTCCTTATTCATTTAGGGGGGGGGGGGGGGGGGTTGTCGGAAAAAATTTGCATGCAATTTTTTTCAAAATATGTATTTTCAGACTCACAACTTCAATTTTCTCTCATTTTATAGAATATGGATTAACCTTAATATCCAAATCATATATACATGAGTAGTACAATCCACATAAAACAATTTTGGATAACCACTGTCTTGGTTTACATGTGATATTGACCCCATTAACCCTCTTAATAATGCCGAGTGTCTACCAGTCGAATGCAGAATTCTACCCTGCGATCGCTTATCTGGCAAATTTTTACTGCAGAACTATCCCATGTATTAAACAATTTCTCCTCCAATGGTATCAGAAAACAGTTATATGCTGGTATCTCACTCATCTCATTTGCATCTTTTTCAAAGTCGAGGTAATGACTAGTTGTCATTTTTTAAAGTGCATACAAAGCGTTGCGATCACCAATATACATGTTTGTACATGTCATGACATCACGAGGTACAAATCTGCGTTCTACTGGTAGACAATGACCATATACACTCCGGTGTTTTTTTCGGTTTCCGGTCAAACCGAGTTGTTGTCCGGCTGGGGTAGATTTGATTTTTCTGGGGGGGGGGGGGGGGGGAAATGGTCAGTGGAAAAAAACTGCAGTTTTTGCTGTTTTTTTTTTGGGGGGGGGGGGGGTACCCAAACCGAAGAAAACAGTTTTTTCCACCCTGTGTCTGCAGTTTTTTTCCCGCCCCCCCCTGGCTTATCATTAACTATGCGGTAGTATGCCAACAGAACCATCGGGACATGTGGACTACACTACATGTATTATGACTGTATTCCTGTTTTGACATTGTCAATGAGAAGACATGCATTAACCCTTTGAGTGCCAAGTCCGCTATTTTTATCAACCCATATACCCTGTGCCAATGCATTCTCTTATATATGCGAGTTGACCATAGGTCGCCTCGCATATATAAGAGAATGCATTGGCCTAACAAATTTTCATCATTTGTTATTATTTTTTACAATTTAAAAAACAAAAATTCTTATATTCTTTAACTCTTTCAGTGCCAGACATATTTTGTAGGTTTAGTGCTAGGGAATCTTACGTTTTTCATGGGCATCAAAATTATTACTATGAATACTTGGTGATAGTTTTGAGTTAATAACATGCCCCTAAGGTTTTATCCAGTTTGTTTTTAAATTCGCTACAGCATGCTTAAGCATACCCAAAAACATTCAACCCAAAACAAAACAAAACCCAAAAAGAGCCGATTTTACAAACGAAATGCTGCATATGAAAAACAGGTTGCGCCAAAGGTTTCTGTACATGTACTGATGTAGGTCGCGCTATCACTTATTCTCACCGTAATAAGTTAATTATTGCCTAATCAATTTGATCAAGTCCCAAAATGAGTTACTCAAAATTATAAACTTTCATTAAGTTGCTCATTGGTAGGTAGTTAATGGTAATAGTGATTATCAGAGTTTGAGTAACTATTCTGATACGCCTAACCTATGGGTTACCTAACCTGGAACACTGGGTGACATTGGTGTGAATTCTTGCAAAATGTCTCTGATTTTTTCACAATTGCCACAAATTCTGGAAATTGGTCTCAGATTTTACAATTTACGACAATCTTATGGTGACTTTTTAGTTACAACTAACATCGTCTCTTCCTGATGCATGTATTTATTTTTTAAATTTATTGTTAGCAAAGATCGAAATGATCATAAACTTGTTTATTATCAATTAAAATGGGAAAGGAAATCATTCGGTTTGGTTGGCGATTATCGCAATACGATAGGGAACACCGTGTGCGTAACATAACTATCACAAATATAACGTACACTGGGGACAACTTATCGCCAATTTCATGTCTAAGATATTTTAAACATAACATCTCTGACTTGTTTTATGTTAATTATTTTCAAGAAAAGAAATAATAAAGGGTTGATAAATATAAATAACGACAAATAAATTCAAATTAGCATTTTCCCGTGAAACTCAGGCAAGTGAGGTACAAAAAATTATGATATTTGCATGAGTACGAACGTCGGGGTGTTCCCCTATCGTATTGCGGTAATCGCCAACCATTCGAGTGGAACACTCAAAAATTAGTACTGTCTGCTTGACAACTAAACGGACAGAAACTAATTAAATACATTAGGTGGCAATGATCAGACACTTGTGAGATCATTATCAGAAAAAATTATAGCAGTGTGCAGTAAACTGCATGACCAAACTAAAAAAAAAAGGCCTGACAATGATTAACAAAGCTTTAAAAGAAATGTTTATCGAAGAAAAAGGTCAAAATCGATAAAATGATTTTGGGAACGGCGTTTTAGATTGGGGCAGGGAGATACATGAAACACACATTCAATTTATTTTGGCCTTATGGATGTTTAAACAATATAATTTCCGCTCGGCCGTCCTGAATTTAATTTCACCTGCCCGTCCTGAATTTAATTTCCGCCCGCCCGTCCTGAATTTAATTTCCGCCGGACCATCCTCAATTTAATTTCCACCCACCCGCCCGCCTGCCCTTCCTCAATTTAATTTCCACCTGCCCGTCCTCAATTTAATTTCCACCCGCCCGCATGCCCTCAATTTTCTCTATGCCCTCTATGTTACCGGAAACATCAATAATTCTTTTTTAGGCTTAATAAAAACGAGAGGACGATCACGATCGGCAGATGTTTAACCCATACCTTGGCGACAGCGATGAGCTATTTTCATATATCCTTACCCCATCCTTTTCATGAGTGCAAAACTTTAAACAATTCACACCTTACTATTAATTCACAAGTGAAATCACACTTATTGGGCACCTTGCTCACATTAACACAATGTTAACACAGACGTGGCTTTGATTTCAACCTATTAGTGACTCCAACACAGATACATGTATGTCTTATAGAGTTATAAGGCTAATTAAGCTCAATCCATAGTCGGAGAGAAGCACCATAGCTGTTAAATATCAAATAGTTAAGAAATTAGGTAGATAAACATCATAGCAACTCAATTTATCTATTTATTACATTGGAACATGAGACATTACATATTGTGTGTTTTTTTTTATTATCATTGCTATTTTTTTGTTTATTATATTTTGTGTCAGCTGCATATTAAAAATTCATAGCAACCTATTAATATTTCACCACTAAAAAACAATCAATACCTGATCAACTATAGAAGTGAGGGATGTATAGACCTGGATATAAAATATGATTGCTAATGATTGGATATAAATGTTAATTTTCTTGTAAGTTGATCATTAGAAAGATATGTTTGTGAACAGTTTAAATATAATTAAAGTTAAGGTTAATATTATCACAACCATTCGATCGATACCAAAATCTATACAGGTGAAGAATGTGTCATGATTATCACAGATGTGATTATTTATAGAGTAATCATGCAAAAAATATTTAGCTAACACATTGTGTCAACAGGATTGGTGAAGGATGTTAATATATTTAAGCAAATAAACCAAATGACCCTCACTATGCAGGTTAGAGGTGTGTTAACATAAACTGTGCCAGAACTATAAACATAATCAATGGAAATATTTGAGTTATCAAATTGGATAGTAAGGGGTTAATCTTACCCAAACTAATGAACTGATAAACACAGAGTAGTCAACAAAAAGCATGTCATTGGATTTAGAAACCCATACAATAAGTCAGTCTCAAGAATCCCAGCACTGTTAATATTATCCTGTAGCCCAAATGCAATTGAGGGAATTTCAAAATAAGACATATCCTCTAATGATGAATTTCAATTGGTCATTTCTTGAAACACTGACTGAACCTGGCTCAAAGTTAAAGTGATAATTTAATATATGTCTATCAGATAATATGAGTCAATCGAATGGGTTAATTTTAATCCCAAATCCATGCAAATTAAAAGTGGATCACCATCAACATGTACATAGAATAGGAGAATGATCAAATAAAAAACATCAGAAGACCATATGATGTGTGCAGAGGGTTAATCATTTTCAATGACATCATATGATGGAACTAAGGAATGCTGTATTAATTATTTTCTAAGTTATAACAACAGTGTCTCTGTAAACAATAATGCCATGAACTGCATGGTTTCAACAGAGAACAGAACTGGAATAAAGAGTCTAACATCAATCACAGTTTGACAGATGTTTATAAGTCTGCAGCCACCAGTGGAACTATCAGGTCACTGTGTCCCAAGCAAAAAATTATCTCCTTCCAATAACACAGGTGTGTGTTGTGTCTTGTTCTATTCAAATTTAATAGTGCATGGAAAAGAGGTGTGAATTATAAAGGGCCATAACTCTGTTAATATATACCGGATCAAACCCATATTCGCACTTGATCTGTATTTAGGGGTCAGAAATTCAAATACCAAAATTGGTGTCGATCAGATGAAAAATGTTTGAGTCATCCTGGCTTGGATGAATTCTATTTAAAAACAAGAGTGGAAAGGGTTAACTAAACAATACCAAAATCCATACAGATGAAGAACGTGCTAAGAAAGACCTAGGTCAGAAATATGAGGCAGATCAGAAGAAAATTGTTTGACTTCGATACATTGGATAGCATTTGTGAGCAGGGTTAATTATTTTCTAAACCAATCAACCAATCCATACCAAAAACTATACAGGTGAGCCATGTGTCATCATAAATCTGCATATAAAATATGAACACAATGGGTAAAAAAATACATGAGTATATCAGATAGAATATGACCAGGTATGGATGGAAAGTGTTAATCATTTCTAAACCGATCAACCGATCGATACCAAAAAAACTATACAGGTGAGGGGTGTGTCATCATAAACATGCACATAAAATTTGAACATGATCCGATAAAAACTACTCAAGTAATCGAATCGGATAGCAAGTGTCTACGGACAGACGGACGGACAGACAGATGGACGAACGAACGAACGACGGATGGTTGATCCGGACGTCGGCATTATGTGTACCATACATGGTATGGGTACACATAAAAACCAAAGCTTATATATTTTAACATATACTTGTTCAAGTCTGAGTGTGCCTGTCAGTAGCAGAATGAGGTCCCCAGAGGGTGAATTTAGTGACGCTATCCCACATAGCGGGCAAGAGTCATTAAATTCACCCTCTGGGAACCACATTCGGCATGGCCTCAAAACTAAAAACTTAAAAAGTAATAGAATCTATGTGAAGAAGTTTCTATAGAAATTTGATAATAAAGAAACTTTCCAGAGAAGATGAGGCCTAAGCAGAAATAGTTAATTTAAGGGTGAATTAAGTGATGCTAGCCCACTGTGCATATGACAGACACACCATTTATTTAGGCTTGGTGCTCACAGCCTTGAACACTTTTCTTTACTGAGCAAATTTTCCCACTTTCTTTTTTTTGGTTGATATTCTCTAATTTTCTGACAAGGTTTAACTCCGAAACATAACATACCTGAACATGTTTTCCCATCGCCCTGGTAACCCGGTTGGCAGACGCACTGGTAATGTATAACTGGTACAAGCTGTGCGCAGTTGGCATATTTATTACACGATGTCTCACAGAGATGCGTCTCAGTCACCTTCCAAGCATTTGATACTAGAAGAAATAACATAAATATGCCAGTTCTATTTCACCGAGTTATTTATAAAAATGAAAGTGTCAATGACACTGTAGCTCAACTTGGAAAGGAAATAACTTCATGTGTTACAATCAATGGAGTGATTAGGAATGCAGAAAGTTGAAATGTCTATAAGTAATACTAGCTAGATTATCAACATGAAGAGATATATATATAAAAGTAAAATCCAAGATGGTTGCTGGCGGCTACAATTGTAAGTTTTCCAATGAAATTCAAAAACATTTGATAGCTTCCATCTAGTAGATCAATATCAACATTAATATGAAGTCTGGAGATGATTGGATGAGGGAAGTGGACTGTAGGGTGGGCAAAAGGATTTAGTCATGCAAAGAGTAAAATCCAAGATGGCTGACAGTGGACACATTTTAAGGCCGAATGACCCCAAAATGACTCGTTCCTATCTACATCCCAATGTCAACACCCATGACAAATTTCATGATGATCAGACCAAAGGTACAACATGTAGCCCGAGCCAAAGGATTTAGTCATGCAAAGAGTAAAATCCAAGATGGCTTCTAGCGGCCATGTTTTTTGGCCAAATGATCCCAAAATGACTCGTTCCCATCTACATGTCAATGTCAACAGTCGTGACAAATTTCATAATGATCCGACGAAAGGTACGTCCTGTAGACCGTGTCAAAGGAATTAGTCATGCAAAGAGTAAAATCCAAGATGGCTGCTGGCGGGCATGTTTTTTGGCCGAATGACCTAAAAATGACTAGTTCTCAGCTACATGTCATTATTAACATCCATGACAAATTTCATGATGATCTGACCAAAGGTACGACCTGTAGCCCGTGCTAATGGATTGAATTTTGATATCCAAGATGGCCGCTGGCGGCCATGTTTTTCGGCCGATTGATCACAAAATGACTCGTTCCCATCTACATGTCAATGTCAACAGTCATGACAAATTTCATAATAATCCGACTAAAGGTACGTCCTGTAGACCGTGTCAAAGGATTTAGTCATGCAAAGAGTAAAATCCAAGATGGCTGCTGGCGGGCATGTTTTTGGCCGAATGACCTAAAAATGACTAGTTCCCATCTACATGTCATTGTTAACATTCATGATAAATTTCATGATGATCTGACCAAAGGTACGACCTGTAGCCTGTGTGAAAGGATTTAGTCATGCAAAGAGTAAAATCCAAGATGACTGCCAGCGGCCATGTTTTCTGGCCGAACGACCCGAAAATTAATCGTTCCCATCTACATGTCAATATTAACATACATGACAAATTTCATGATAATCAGACAAACAGTATGACCTGTAGCCCGTGCTAATGGATTGAATTTTGATATCCAAGATGGCCGCTGGCGGCCATGTTTTTCGGCCAATTGATCACAAAATGACTCTTTCCCATCTATATGTCAGTGTCAACAGTCATGACAAATTTCATAATGATCCGACCAAAGGTACGACCTGTGGCCCATGCCAAAGGATTTAGTCATGCAAAGAGTAAAATCGAAGATGGCTGCAGCGGCCATATTTTCTAGCCAAACGATCCCAAAATTACTCGTTCCATCTACTTGTCAATATGATCATGATGATCAGACAAACAGTATGACCTGTAGCCCGTGCTAATGGATTGAATTTTGATATCCAAGATGGCCACTGGCGGCCATGTTTTTTAGCCGAATAACCCCAAAAGGACTCCATGATCTGACGAAAGGTACGACCTGTGGCCCGTGCCAAATGATTTAGTCATGCAAAGAGTAAAATCCAAGATGGCTGCTGGTGGCCATGTTTTTTGGTCGAATGAACTAAAAATGACTCGTTCCCATCTACATGTCATATTTAACATCCATGACAAATTTTATTTCATAAATTATCAATTACCTGATATGTCCATAGTGATAAGGTAACTTCAGCTTACCGGATTTATGCCGTGCGGTTCGTTCCGCTGTTCCGTTCCGTGTTTTTGAAAAACCGGAAGCGAAAGTACCAAATCCTACCCGAATCATTGTATCTTTCAGCGAACAACAAGCTGGTTGATTTATTTACGCAGTTAAGATTATGAGATTATGAGATCTTTACGGAATCTTAACACTATGAGAGAGAAGAAGCTTGTCTCGCTACTCCACAACCGTAGGTTGCTATCAAACGGACTCGTTCCCATCTACATGTCATTATTAACATCCATGACAAATTTTATGATGATCAAACTAAAGGTACGACCTGTAGCCCGTGCTAAAGGATATAGTTATACAAAGAGTAAAATCCAAGATGGCTACTGGCGGCCAGGTATTTTGGCCGAATGACCTCAAAATGACTCAATATTAACATCCATGACAAATTTCATGATGATCAGACGAACAGTACGACCTGTGGACCGTGCTAATGGATTGAATTTTGAAATCAAAGATGGCCGCTGGCAACCATGTTTTTTGTCCGAATGACCCCAAAATGATTTGTTGCCATCTACATTCCAATTGCAACAGCCACGACAAATTTCATGATGATCAGACTAAAGGTACGACCTGTAGCCCGTGCTAAAGGATTTAGTCATACAAAGAGTAAAATCCAAGATGGCTACTGACGGCCATGTTATTTGCCCGAATGACCCAAAAATGACTCGTTCCCATCTACATGTCATTGTTAACATCCATGACAAATTTTATGATGATCCGACCAAAGGTACAACGAACCTGGACTTGTGTGCATTGGTACATATATGCACATATACCAGGAAAAGAGAGGGAGATACATTCATGAACATGTCAAACTGTATACCCTGTATATGCGATTGGAATACATACTATACATGTATGAAATCTGGACTGTATATATTGGGATAGACCCACAAAACTTCTGCAAACTTCATCAGACCACAGCAAAATAAGTGAGCTCTGAAGTCTAAAGATTATCAATATGGACATATCAGGTAATTGATAATTTATGAAATAAAATTTAAAAATTTGATTTATCAAGTTAAGATTTTATGAATAAATTATAATTACCTGATATGTCCATGACCCACCCATCCTCCCCTATGAAGTTAGCATTCTAGGCAGCTTATTGTTCGCCTCCGATGAATGATTCGGGTAGGATTTGGTGTGGTACTTTCGCTTCCGGTTTTTCAAAAACACGGAACGGAAAAGCGGAATGAACCAGGCGTAAATCCGGTAAGCTGAAGTTACCTTATCAATATGGACATATCAGGTAATTATAATTTATTCATAAAATCAAATTTTTAAATTTCATGATGATCAGACCAAAGGTATGACCTGTAGCCTGTGTGAAAGGATTTAGTCGTGCAAAGAGTAAAATCCAAGATGGCGGCCAGCGGCCATGTTTATTGGCTGAACGACCCCAAAATTACTCATTCCCATCTAGAATGTAATATGTTGTTTCAGTAACCAATCAATTGGTTTATGAAATCAGTCGTGAAATCCAATTGTTGAAAACTTAACTAAAATTAGTGGAATAATTACACCCAACCCACTCCCGCTATCGCGACGTCCCTGGCGAATACAACTGATTATCCAGAGCCCATCTAGATGTCTATATTAACATCCATGACAAATTTCATGATGATCAGACGAACAGTACGACCTGTATCCCGTGCTAATGGATTTAATTTTGAAATCCAAGATGGCCGCTGGCAACCATGTTATTTATCCGAATGACCCCAAAATGACTCGTTCCCATCTACATCCCAATTTCAACAGCCATGACAAATTTCATGATGATCAGACTAAAGGTACGACCTGTAGCCCGTGCTAAAGGATTTAGTCATGCAAAGAGTAAAATCCAAGATGGCTGCTGGCGGGCATGTTTTTTGGCCGAATGACCATAAAATGACTTGTTCCCATCTACATGTCATTGTTAACATCGATGACAAATTTTATGATGATCCGACCAAAGATACAACCTGTAGCCCGTGCCAAAGGATTTAGTTATGCAAAGAGTAAAATCCAAGATGGCTGCCGGTGACCATGTTTTTTTTTGGCCGAATGACCCCAAAATTACTCGTTCCCATCTACATGTCAATATTAACATCCATGACAAATTTCATGATGATCAGATGAACAGTACGACCTGTAGCCTGTGCTAATGGATTGAATTTTGAAATCAAAGATAGCCGCTCTCGGCCATGTTTTTTGTCCGAATGACCCCAAAATGAATCGTTCCGGTCTAAATGTTGATGTCAACAAATTTCATAATGATCCGACCAAAGGTACGACCTGTAGCCTGTATTGTTGACGACTCGCACACACAGACGACAGATACCAAGCCATGGCAATAGCTCAAACTTTACAAAGTAAAGTTGAGCTAAAAAGTTATCATTATATAATTTGATCCTTTCTATACTAAATGGACACTTCCACTCAGTTATAAAAGTCAGATTAATACTGCGGCATGTTAGTTTAATGCCGTGGCATGTTAGTTTAATACTGTGGCATCTTAGTTTAATGCCGTGGCATGTTAGATTAATACTGCGGCATGTTAGTTTAATGCCGTGGCATGTTAGATTAATACTGTGGCATGTTAGTTTAATGCCGTGGCATGTTAGATTAATACTGTGGCATGTTAGTTTAATGCCGTGGCATGTTAGATTAATACTGTGGCATCTTAGTTTAATGCCGTGGCATGTTAGATTAATACTGTGGCATCTTAGTTTCAACATGTTGCAATGGCATTTCCTACGGCATTGCTTATTGCAGTGGCTAATTTCGAGGCATGAAAAGTATATATTGATTTTAATGTAAACATATTTTTATTTCCAAATCCAACATAACATAATATACAGATGATACAAATATGCAAAATAGAAGAGATAATGTATGGAAATGAGGATCAGACAACAAGCCCGAGGGCTTATATGAAGTCTTCTCATCTTTGGCGACATGCCCCTTCCCCAAGGGAGGGGTATCGATCAGACGGGAAAGGATTGAAATAATGTTTTTCAGGAGAAATGGAGATATATAACTAAGTTTGAGTTAGGGATGGAAACAGGGAGAAGATAGTGTTAGGGATGGCAAGAGGAAGGGAGACAGAGAGAGAGAGGGGTGAGAAAGTAGAAGACAGGAAGGGGACAGATGAATCGTGAAATGATGACAGTGGTGGGGAGTTTTCAATAATTGAGTTGTTGCGTGATAAAAATGATGCTCGTCTATAGTAATATGCATGCATCAAGACTCCATGGGAGGGGGTCAATCGCAATGGCCAATTTCAATGGTGTTCACTGTGAACATCGTAGCATCCTTCATGTGGAAACATTTCACGTATATACAGAATAGTGACAAGTAAGTAACATATAAAATAATCGTTAACGGAAGACATTTAGTACTACATATATAATGGGGAATATCGTGCTGCCGCATATATTGATTTTGGATGGCCTTACCTATTTTGCATGAGATGCCATCATCCGCGAGCTCTGATCCCACTGGGCATGTGCAATGATAACCTTTTGGAATCGGAACGCAAATTCCGTCACATTGATGGTGCATCGAGTCACAATATAGGGGGTCTGAAAAACAAGTATTTCATAAACAGGTGAATTTAGTGTGCCTGTCATTTGCAGAAAGAGGTCCCCAGAGGGTGAATTTAGTGACGCCATCCCGCATAGCGGGCTATCATCACCAATTTCACCCTCTGGGGACCTCATTCTGCATGGCCTCATCTGCTATGGGAGACATAAGACTCAGATTGAAGTTCCCAAATGGTGAATATTGTGATGTACACCAATTGGGAACCTCGATTATGCAATGTGTCGTCTGCCAATTTGGGAATATAGAGAAACTAAACTAAAAAAGAAATAGAATCTATGTGAAGAAGTTTCTATAGAAATTTGATAATAAAGAAACTTTCCAGATAAGATGAGGTCTAAGCAGAATGAGGTCCCCAGATGGTAAATTTAGTGATGCTAGCCTGCTATGCGGGATAGCGTCACTAAATTCACCCTCTGGGGACCTCATTATGCAAATGACAAATTCATAAACAGGTGAATTTCCATGGAGCTCCTTGAATAGGGGAATATATCATATATATATTTCATATATCTCAAATCAAATCACGCAAATTAATCAAAATCGCATCAAATTTCAAAATGAGTTGTGCAGAATGAGGTCTCCAGAGGGTTAATTTGGTGATGCTAGCCTGCTGTGCGAGATGACAAATGACAGGCACACTAAACTCAGGTTTATCTGAGAGATTCAACAGGTGGAGGCCTGGTGCCAGACATTTGCAGAATGAGGTCCCCAGAGGGTGAATTTAGTTACACTATCATTACTAGCTAGCACCACTAAATTCACCTTCTGGGGACCTCATTTGGCATGGCCTCAACTTCTTTGGAAAGTATCTTTATTATTCTTTATTATCAAATTAACAAGTTTTTTAGTTTCTTTAAGAAGAATCTTTTTCTTTTTTAATTTAGTATCTCTATATCACCGACGACACAATGCATAATGGTGCGCAAGGTAGCATCACTAAATTCATCTTCTGGCGATCTCATTTCCCAAATGTCCGGTACCATATTCTCAGATCTAGATGAGTGGAACATGGAACATGACGGCAAATACACAGCCAAAACTTCCTGATATCCCATACAATCACACAAGATAAATATCCAATGTCTTATCCAAAAGTGACAAAGTGAAAATGATACAAAGATAAAATATGATGATCTACTTTATATTAAAACTTGATTTATTCCATTTTATCCTCAAAAGTTTGAATTTAATAGGAGATTGGATGTGTATTCCTTGAATAATTAGGATTTCAATGTTTTCTATAACTTTCTCAACTTTTTAGACAATATTTGGCATAAATAAAAAAGATGTTTTCTGCATGATATTGACCAACCAGGTGTGCTTCTCCTGATCAGCACTGTGGCCGGGATGGCTAATCAAATCATCAATAAACGAACATAACAAAATCCCTGTTAATTACTCCCCATTATCAACCTTGATGTTACATATACAGTAATGCTCTAATTAATCGACCTCTTAACCAAAGCAGAATTATGGGTAACTTTTCAGGATTTAGTCGGAAATATGGCTTGTTGCCATTCATCAAAAAGCTCTCCCTGAGAGCTTTCCAATGAATGGCAACAAGCCATATTTCCGACTAAATCCTGAAAAGTTACCCATAATTCTGCTTTGGTTAAGAGGTCGATTAATTAGAGCATTACTATACCTTTGAGGGCTGGGCTGGATAACGTCAAATCAAGTCATTGAGGGTTATAAAGTTAAACAACGATGGTTGCTTTTCGGCACAATAAACAGGACCTGGTGCCAGACTTACCTGAGAGATACGATGGGTGGAACATGACGACACTAGTTGGCCGTGACAGGGTTAACGTACTCCAACTTACCTGAGAGATTTGATGGGTGGAACATGACAACGCTAGTCGGCCGTGACAGATAATCAGCCAGGACTTCCTGATATCCCGTCTTTAAGCTCACCATAAACACTTTCTTGGAATACCAATCAGAATAAACAAGAATGTCGTTCATCACATGAATACCATAAACGTGGAAGAGAGTGTTACTCAAGAACAGTAACTCTTGTTGTCTTGAACCTGTAACAATAGATCGATCATCACATGTATATCAAGAACAGTAACTCTTCTTGTCTTGAACCTGTAAAGTTGGCACCCTGGAATGTTACACTATAGGGTTCCGGCACTCAACTTGTTAAACTTAAATGGTCATTAACAGTTTGATATTGAAGCAGTTTCCTATCTTATATAATACAAGGTGATTTAGATGTCCAATTTGATCAAAATAGATTGATTAACTCTTTCAGTGCCACGGGCCGGTCTCATTGGCCCTACTTTACGGTCTGTAGAGTGCCAGGGCTGATAAAATCGGCCCTAAAACAATTTGTTTTTGTTTTTTGGGTTATAGCGAATTTAAAAACAAACTGGATAAAACCTTAGGGGCATGTTATAACTCAAAAGTATCACTAAGTATTCATAGTAATAATTTTGATGCCCATGAAAAACATAAGATTCCCTAGCACTAAACCTACAAAATAAGTCTGGCACTGAAAGAGTTAAAGAATATAAGAAAAAATTATTAAAATTGTAAAAAATTGTAGAAAATAATAACAAATGATGAAAAATTGTTAGGCCAATGCATTCTCTTATATATGCGAGGCGACCTATGGTCGACTCGCATATATAAGAGAATGCATTGGCACAGGGTATATGGGTTGATACAAAAATCGGACCTGGCACTCAAAGGGTTAAAGATTTCACCTACCATTCATATTCATTTTGAATATTTTTCCTTTGCCGTCAGCTATATAGATCGTCTTGTCAACGAGTGCCAGTGAGTTAGGCCACATGTGATCTCTTGTCATTAGTAAGGTACGATGTTGACCGTTTCCCCGCGCTTTATAAACGTAACCAATAGACTTCCTCATGTTATACTCCGTCCATATAATCCATCTGAAAAGACATTATTTTATATTCATGGAGGGGAACAAGCCTTGAAATAGGGTGTCTGTCATTTGCAGAATGAGGTCCCCAGAGGGTGAATTTAGTGATGCTACCCCGCATAGCAGGCTAGCATCACCAAATTCACCCTCTGGGAACCTCATTCTGCTGAGGTGTAAGCAGAATGAGGTCCCCAGAGGGTGAATTTGGTGATTCTAGCCCGCTATGTGGGGTAGCATCACTAAATTCACCCTCTGGGGACCTCATTCTGCAAATGACAGACACCCTATTTCAAGGCTTCGTGGGGGATCATGTGATTTCGAGGTTGGTGAGTACCACGCATTCAAAATGGCCGAGGCGAGTGGAAACACACAAAAATGTTATACATGAGGAACTTACTCAAAATATAGAATTTTGACCGTTAGGAGCAAACACTAGTTTATTTATTAAAATAAGATGATACCTTATTTCTTCAAAATACTCAGTAGTTTTCTGTAACATTCTGACCAAAGTTGCCAGTCGGAGGTTCGTGTAATACACCAGTGGATACATCTAGGAGAATCCTTCGACTGACAACTTTGGTCAGAATGTTAGCGCAAACAACTGTGAGATTGTAAACAAATGGGGTATCAGCTATTCTCGTAGCTGCCAAAATACTATGTCATATATTGACTTTAGTTGAATACATATCTGAAACATTCCATGGAATAATGGTCTACAGTAATGCCCTAAATAATCGACTCCTTAACCACAGTGGAATTATGGGTAACTTTTCAGAATTTAATCGGAAATATGGCTTGTTGCCATTCATCATAAAGCTCTCAATTCCAATGAATGGCAACAAGCCATATTTCCGACTAAATCCTGAAAAGTTACCCTTAATTCCACTGTGGTTGAGGAGTCGATTATTTAGGGCATTACTGTATTATTGATTTGGAGGCAAGACTCCAAATAAGTGGTCTGACATTGTTAATTTGTCAGATGCTATGTCTGACATAATGTCAGGTTGATATTGACGTATTTAAAAAAAATATATCACTGGTAATGTGATATTTTGCAAAATATATTGATATAGTGTGCTGTTAAATGAAATGTTAAATGTATGTTTGCATTTCGTAAGCATAGTATATGAAACATCGGACTGACTAAGCAACTCACTTGTTTTGTAGTATCATTATCGTCGCCCGCAAATGTATGCTTGATTTAGATAATAAAATCTCGTCACGAAATGCGTCAAAAGAGCCTTTGAATATTTGTATAGTATGTAAGACATCAGACTAACTAAGCAACTCACTTATTCTGGGGACCCATTATGATCGCCCGAGGGGTATGCTTGCATTTCGTAAGCATGGTATATGAGATGGGACCTCGGTGGAGGTTAAGTCTACCAATATGTCCGCCACGATTTCCGTACGCTGTCCAGAATAATCGCTGCTTATCACTATCTATAGCAAGTCCATCGACAAAATATCCGACATCGTAAAGTACGATTGGCTTTATCTCCTTCAGTGATGACGACATGATGGTTTTCCTGAAAGAGAATAAAAGTCCTTTATTATCAGCCTATGTGTCTAACCCATAGAGAGCCCCACACAGACTGGAGCAGACGACACTCTGTAGTGCATTTAAACATTAAACATTATCAGTGAGGTTTGAGATGAATGTCTTACATTACTGATCAAGCCTACAAACAGTGTGTCTAACCCATAGAGAGCCCCACACAGACTGGAGCAAACTACACTTCACAGTGCATGATTCCATCTGTGTGAGGCTCCCTGTGGGTTAAACATTAAACATTATCAGTGAGGTTTAAGATGGATGCCTTAATTACTGACCAAGCCTGAGTTTAGTGTGTCTATCATTTGCAGAATGCACTGACACATGATCTTTAATGCTGCAGGAGCACATCTCCCATCATGAAAGGTCTAATAACACTCCAATAAAGAGATTTCTTATATCAAAATATCAATTGTTATGTAACATTATTGTCACATTGCAATCCTGAGTTTAATGTGCCAGTCATTTGCAGAATGAGGTCACCAAAGGATAAATTTAGCGGGCTAGCATAATCAAATTCACCCTCCATGTGAAGAAGTTTCAAAAAAATTTTGAATAAAGAAACTTTCCTGAGAAGATGAGGGCTAAGCAGAATGAGGTTCCCAGAGGGTGAATTTAGTGATGCTAGCCTCGCCCTCTGGGGACCTCATTATGCAAATACTCAGGCCTGTTACATTGAAATTACCGATAAACATCCAATTATAGCGGGCTAGCATCACCAATTATAGGTCAATCAAAGGTTAAAAGGTCAAAGCGTGGAAAAATATTCCGAAAATCATATTCAGATTAAAATATTTCAACTTAGTTCACAATTATAAGTTTGTTGACAAATCACCAGTTTTATTCACATATTAAATATATTATAAAACAATGGTTTCATCATGTGATATTTTGTTATTAGTGGTGCTGTTTTAGCGGGCTAGCATCACCAAATTCACCCTCTGGGAACCTCATTCTGCTGAGGTGTAAGCAGAATAAGGTCCCCAGAGGGTGAATTTGGTGATGCTAGCCTGCTATATTGATATTTTTGTAAGTTCATATTTTCTTCCGTTCATCGATCAAACAACCATGCAGTTCTTTGGGTACTTGTTTAACCCTTTACCCAACAGAACGGCCCTGTGCCAATGCATAGGTCGCCTCGCATATATAAGAGAATGCATTGGCTTAACACATTAAAAATTATAAAATTGTTAAAGAATGTAAGAAAAAATGATAAAAAGTGTTAAAAAAAAGATTTTTTTTAGGCCAATGCATTCTCTTATATATGCGAGGCAACCTATGGTCGACTCGCATATATAAGAGAATGCATTGGCACAGGGCATAACTGTAACCATCACAATGTGGTCAATGAGCCGGTTCCAATGATATCCATATTTGTATGGTTTTATTGAGACAGACCAAAGATATTTTAGGCTGTTGAAGCTTTATTTGGCCGGTTTGTTGGGTAAAGGGTTAATACTGGCACACTAAACTTAGGCTTGGTCAGTAATTAAGGCATCCATCTTAATATGCGACCGATGTTTAATACTGGCACACTAAACTTAGGCTTGGTCAGTAATTAAGGCATCCATCTTAATATGCGACCGATGTTTAATACTGGCACACTAAACTTAGGCTTGGTCAGTAATTAAGGCATCCATCTTAATATGCGACCGATGTTTAATACTGGCACACTAAACTTAGGCTTGGTCAGTAATTAAGGCATCCATCTTAATATGCGACCGATGATCAATTGTATTGCAGTTTCGTCAGTGATATCAGAACTACAAAAGAAAAATAGTCTGAATTGAAGCAGACAGCAATTATTTATGGCAACATTTCAATCTCGTGCCGACATAGTGGTGTGCATTTATGTATAAAACGTTACGACAACCACCCCATTAGCGTTACTGACTGTGCGAGACCCTTATGTATAAATCGTTACGACAACCACCCCATTAGCGTTACTGACTGTGCGAGACCCTTATGTTCCTTTAACCCTTCCATGGCGGGAGCTGTGCTGGTGCAGCATTAATGATCCTGTGCCAGTAGAGAGCCTCGCATATATATGAGAATGCACTGACTTACTATGTCAAGATAAATATAGTTAGGCTAATGTATTCTCTTATATATGGGAGCCTCGCATATAAAGAGAATGCTTTGGAACAGGGTTTTTGAAAAATTTCAGGAAGCTAAAGTCATGAAGGGTTAAACTACCCTTATGGAGCCCCTCACAAATGTGAGCAGACGACACTCAGCAATATAAGCTGCCACCTGTATGGGGCTCCCTACAGGAAGCTCCAGTCATGAAGGGGTTAAACTACCCTTATGGAGCCCCTCACAGATGTGAGCAGACGACACTCAGCAATATAAGCTGCCACCTGTATGGGGCTCCCTACAGGAAGCTCCAGTCATGAAGGGGTTAAACTACCCTTATGGAGCCCCTCACAGATGTGAGCAGACGACACTCAGCAATATAAGCTGCCACCTGTATGGGGCTCCCTACAGGAAGCTCCAGTCATGAAGGGGTTAAACTACCCTTATGGAGCCCCTCACAGATGTGAGCAGACGACACTCAGCAATATAAGCTGCCACCTGTATGGGGCTCCCTACAGGAAGCTCCAGTCATGAAGGGGTTAAACTACCCTTATGGAGCCCCTCAAAGATGTGAGCAGACGACACTCAGCAATATAAGCTGCCACCTGTATGGGGCTCCCTACAGGAAGCTCCAGTCATGAAGGGGTTAAACTACCCTTATGGAGCCCCTCACAGATGTGAGCAGACGACACTCAGCAATATAAGCTGCCACCTGTATGGGGCTCCCTACAGGAAGCTCCAGTCATGAAGGGGTTAAACTACCCTTATGGAGCCCCTCACAGATGTGAGCAGACGACACTCAGCAATATAATCTGCCACCTGTATGGGGCTCCCTACAGGAAGCTCCAGTCATGAAGGGGTTAAACTACCCTTATGGAGCCCCTCACAGATGTGAGCAGACGACACTCAGCAATATAAGCTGCCACCTGTATGGGGCTCCCTACAGGAAGCTCCAGTCATGAAGGGGTTAAACTACCCTTATGGAGCCCCTCACAGATGTGAGCAGACGACACTCAGCAATATAAGCTGCCACCTGTATGGGGCTCCCTACAGGAAGCTCCAGTCATGAAGGGGTTAAACTACCCTTATGGAGCCCCTCACAGATGTGAGCAGACGACACTCAGCAATATAAGCTGCCACCTGTATGGGGCTCCCTACAGGGTTATTAGTAAGTAGAAGCTCTCACTTACTTTGAAGTATCTGTCCAGTAAATAGTATCAGTTGGTTCATCGTACACGAGGCCGGCAAAGTTACTCCCAGCATCCCCATAATACGCGGTCTGTACTCTGTCCTCCGTGTCCAATTCCAAACTAACCAGTTTAATGGTATTCAAGTCTGCGAACATCACAAAGTCACGAGGTCCTACAACATATAGAATGAATATTAAGAACATAGTTATAGAACGTAAGAAAAAATTTATTTTATCATTTTTTATAATTTTTTCTGACATTTTTATCATTTTTCTTACATTATTTAACAATATTATAATTTTTTATAATTTTTTCTTACATTCTTTAACAATTTGTTATCATTTTTCATCATTATTTATTACATTCTTTTAAAAATTTGATCACTTTTTATAATTTTTTCTTACATTCTTTAACAATTTTTAATCATTTTGTCTTATATTCTTTAACAATTATAAAAAATAATGTAAATTTGTTAGGCCAATGCATTCTCTTATATATAAGAGAATGCATTGGCACAGGATTTTCATATAGAATGCATATTAAGAACATAGTTTAAGATGAAGGATATCACTGTGATGACACGGTTAGAATAAAAGTTAAAGTCATAAAGCCACAAGTTCATGCAAAATTAAGCATTTATATTTTACACCGACTTCATTTATTTTAGTATTTTGCCTTCAGCATCCACAAAGCTAAAATATTGAGAGAAAAAACGTTGAGTGAAGGATATTAAAAAATGGAAGAAAAGAATGTAAGAAAAAATTATCAAAAATGATAAATTTGTTATGGAATATAAGAAAAAATGATAAAAATTGTTATAGAATGTTTTCTTACTTTCTATTACAATTTTTATAATTTTTTCTTATAGTCTTTAAAAATTTTATCATTTTTTATCATTGTTTCTTTCTTATATTCTTTAACAATTTTTTTTCATTTTTTTCATTTTTTCTTACATTCTTTAATTATAAAATTTGTTCGGCCAATGCATTCTCTTATATATGAGAGGTGACCTCAGGGTGTTCGCATGGCAACTGATGTGTCTGCATGGCAACTGATGTGTCTGCCTGGCAACTGATGTGTCTGCCTGGCAACTGATGTGTCTGCCTGGCAACTGATGTGTCTGCATGACAACCGATTTGTCTGCATGACAACTTATGTGTCTGCATGGTAACTTATGTGTCTGCATGGTAACTTATGTGTCTGCATGGCAACTGATGTGTCTGCATGGCAACTGATGTGTCTGCCTGGCAACTGATGTGTCTGCCTGGCAACTGATGTGTCTGCCTGACAACTGATGTGTCTGCATGGCAACTGATGTGACTGGATGGCAACTGATGTGTCTGCATGACAACCGA
This sequence comes from Siphonodentalium dalli, assembly GCA_032622095.1. NCBI lineage: Eukaryota > Metazoa > Mollusca > Scaphopoda > Gadilida > Siphonodentaliidae > Siphonodentalium > Siphonodentalium dalli. The sequence goes on from CP136062.1 coordinate 11,961,844, forward strand.
TTTGTCTGCATGACAACTTATGTGTCTGCATGGTAACTTATGTGTCTGCATGGTAACTTATGTGTCTGCATGGCAACTGTTGTGCCTGCATGGCAACTGATGTGTCTGCATGGCAACTGATGTGTCTGCATGGCAACTGATGTGCATGGCAACTGATGTTGCATGGCAACTGATGTGTCTACATGGCAACTGATGTGTCTACATGGCAACTGATGTGTCTACATGGCAACTGATGTGTCTGCATGGCAACTGTAGAACATTTAGACCAAAGTTGGTGGTCTAACATCCCCTCCAACAATATCCTCTCTCACCATGACCAATCAGAGTAACTTATCCAAGTTTGAAACCTCTAGACTGGTCCCCTTACCTCCCTGGCCATGACCAAACAAAGAAGTAATTACTACGAATTTAAATGAAAGTGCCAGCGACACTGTAGCTCAACTTGAAAATGGGATCATGCCATGTATTAAAGATTTCAACCTCATGCATAAATGGGATTAATCAGATCAAAAAGATGGAGTAAAATCCGAGATGGCTCAAATCTCCAGGTAACCCAGAAGATCCATATGAAGTTTTGTGATAATCGGATGAGGGAGTCTTAAGTGCGTAGAAGGATTTAGTCATACAAAAAGTTAAATCCAAGATGACCATTGGCAGCCATGTTTTCAATAAAATATGGAAAATTTTATGGCTCCCATCTAGTGGTCACCCAAAGAATCCATATTGAGTTTGGTACTGATAGGATCAGGATGTGGTTTGTATGATGTGCCCAAGGTTATATAGTCATGCAAACAAACAAATTTGATAGAGGTGATCCTGAGCTTGTCTGTACATTTTCAAAACAATTCTCCAATAAATGCGGTCTGCGAGGAATTTGAAGTCCACAATGGCTGTTGGCGGCCATGGTTTTAAAAAAAATTTGGAAAAAATTGATGGCTCCCATCTAGAGGGCATGCCGAAGATCAATATGTTGTTTAGAGATGATCAGATTTGGGAGATGCCCTGTACGGTGAACCGAAGGATTTGGTCATACAAAGAGTAAAATCGATGATGGCTGCCCATGTTTTTCAAAGACATTCGGAAAAATTTGATGGCTCCCATCTAGAAGTCACCTCAAAGATCCATATGAAGTTTGGTGATTATCAGATGAGGGATGTGGTCTGCCAAAGGATTTAGCATGCAAAGATTAAATCCAAGATGGCTGCTGGTGGCCATGTTTTTCATTGAATATTGTTTAATCTTGATAGCTCCCATCTAGATGTAATCCTGAACATACCTGTAAATTTCAGAACAATTCTGCAATAAATGAGTGCTGCAGGCCTGGCAATGGATTCAAATTTAAAATCCAAGATGGCTGCTGGTGGCCATGTTTTTTTTAACAAAATTTATGGCTCACATCTAGGGGTTACCCCGAAGATCTATATGAGGTTTGGTGATGATCGGATAAGGGATCTGGTCTTAGGGTGTGCCAAAGGATTAGTCTTGCAAAGAGTAAAATCCAAGATGGCTGCCAGTGGCCATGTTTTTCATAAACGAATGTTCAAATTAAATAGCCCTCATCGAGGGTGATCCTAAAGTAAACATGACTGTAAATTTTCAAAAAAGTTCTCCAATAAATGTGGGCTGCAGGGTGTGCCGATTGATTCTAATTGGAAATCCAAGAAGGCTGCTGGGGGCCATGTTTTTTTAACAAATTTCGGAAAAAAACGAGGGTCATTAAGTTTGGTGACGATCAGATGAGATATGTGACCTGTAGGGTGTGCTAATATAAAATGTTGACAGATCATGGAAGCAAATATGGATAATCCCAATTTCTCCCAGATTCAGCAAAACCGGCATTCAAAATCCCCAATAATGATATTATTTTATTTTTTGAATATTCGTGCATTTGTAGGAATTTGATAACTTTACTATGGAAATATGACTAGTATAGTCACTTTTGTTTGAAGTAAACTAAACATGACCCATGTTTATCACTAACTAAGATCAAATTATCATAAAAGATAGATATTTATTACCGCATCAAACACTCAAAAGACTGAGTAATCCCAACATGACAAATGCCTCCCGCAAAAATCTCCCTGATTGCCGTTTTCAAAACTTAACAGGTCTGACCCCAACCAAGCAATAGTCAGACTTGACTTCGTCAAGTTGAGTTAAATATCTCCAAGCTGGTTCCCTCACCTCCCTCGCTATGTGCATGATATAAACTTACTGTTACAGCTTCGATCGTTACTGGACAACGTTTTCATCGAGCCATCCGAACATGCACATTTATATGGATCAACATGTTCCGTAGTCATCACACATTCGTCAGTACAGTATGAGTTACTACAAGGTGTGTCCTCATCGATGTCTGGAAAATGTTAGCATTATGTTTGAATTACAGTAATGCCCTAATTAATTGACTTCTTAACCACAGCGGAATTATGGGTAACTTTTCAGGATTTTGTCAGAAATATGGCTTGTTGCCATTCATCGGAAAGCTCTCACTGAGATGAAGTTAACCCTTTACCCAACAGTAATATGTCTAACGTCATTACCCACACCAATACTGATAGGAGAGAACGTCGTCACCCCAGCCAACATAACTTTCTGGTAACGTCAAAGTTATAGGAAAAAATGTATTATTAAATCTTATGGTGGCTCTTGTTTATCTGCAAGGATGGTTTATTTTATTTTAATTAATTGGTAACAATTGATTTTCATATTTATGAAAGTCAAGTCCCCCCCCCCCCCCCCCCCCCATTGGCAATGTGCAATTTGTTTTTATTTAATTCATACTACATCCTTAGTATGGGAAGAGCAGGTAAGATGATTTGTTTGATCATATATTCCATCTGGCGATGGAGAACAAGGAGACACTATGGAGTTGGTAGGTATCTTTCCGGATTTTTTTTTACCCTGATTCATTGCATGGAATTAAAATCAATTTCACATTGAAATGTATCAGATTCTGAATTTTATTGCTGTCATTTCAGCTGGTAATTTCCGAAAATTTATCGTATTATTGTGTTCAATTTATCAACAGAAATATTGCAAAACAAAAAAATCCGGAGATCTGGTTGTGTACGGTACTGCGTGAGACAACAGTCGCCATAATTTCTTTACTGTTAGCAATCACTTTCAAATAAAAAAAATGAGATCGTTTTGCAGTGCATTCCTTTAAATTTTCACATCTACATGTGCACCAATCACTCTAGTTCATGTCCACATGAATGCGTACCATAATTTGACATCGTTAAACAAAATTATCCCCCATTATATATTGCATATATAAATTTGCAAAACAGAAAACGTCGTCGATTGAGTTGTGTATTACGTAAGACGGCAAGGCAACACAGTTGCCGTACTTTCTTTACTGTTAGCAATCACTTACTAATAAAATAATGAGATCGTTTTACGCGTGCATTCCTTTAAATTTTCACATCTACATGTGCACCAATCACTCTAGTTCATGTCCATATGAATGCGTACCATACTTTGACATCGTTTAATAAAATTATCCCCAACATTTTATCAACAAAAACACCGCGAAGATTTTGTATGAAGTTTGACGTTGTAACCTCGATTTCCAGAATTACCTTCACTTTTCCACAATCACTAGCAAAGTGTTAACCAACTTCTATTTATTTGCATTTAATAATGTACCAACGAAATTCAATAAAATGTGGAAATGCATTGTGAAATTGATTCCAGCATTGTAAAAATCTGATCTAACTGTTGTTGACACGTGATCACAGATAGTAACCAATGTAAACAAAACACAAGCCATGATCGTGAGGGTACAGAAATAAGATGCAACGTCGACGTAAATACTTGGACAATTACTCCGTGTGTCATGTATAAAAAAAGACATAAAAACAGCATTAATAGACTAAAATTTCAATTTTTTAAATCATAGGTTAGAAGTTGAAATGCTATTCAGTAACAATATAATGTTTAATATGTCGGAATTGAAATATATATCGCAAGAACTATATATTCAGCGCTGACAACAACTCCTTCTGTGTACCTCACGAACGTAATGCGTACGTACTTGACCCAGTTTATTACGATATATCTTGTCACATTTACATGCGTAGATCATGTCCATCACATATTGTCATTTGAAAAAGATTGAATGACCATTAAGGTCGATAACAGTGCTTTTCTCTTCGTGAATATATGAGATGCCAAACTAAATAATAGTTAGCAAGACATCGTATTGAATAAGGATGACGAAATATACTAAAAATAAATCACATTGAGACACAGGCGTTACCTTGACCTTGATGTAATGATGATGCAATGTATATCACAGTTAGTGCCAAACCACAAGGTGTGTACACAGTTAAACTACCGGTAATCGATATATTGTTTGGCCTATGTTCAACTTGTAACAAAGGACATACTAATAGTGCAATTTTGTTCGATTAAATGATAAATATCTCTTGAAAAATTATTGATAACTATAAGATTGAAATTCGCGCCCAGCTTGGATGGAAGCCACGTGTTCAGAAATTGGTAAGTTTACGCGAACGCGCTGTTTGCTGGAAGCTTCTAATTAGTTCCTCGCATTGCTATTCAATACATTTTATACACTCTATAAAAAATATAATATTGTCAATATGATCATGTGAAGAATTAGGAAAAATAAAATAATAATTGGAAACAGTTTTATTTGGGAATAGGCCTACACAGCAGTAAGAACAAACACGGCGTCCTTAGTAACAAAAACTAACATCAGCATGTCGTCTTGCTCTTACCGTAGCTTCGTTAGTCAAATTAATGGTAGTGATTGTTTTATATTTGGATGCATATGATATAAAAACATAAACAAGTCAAGTGAATATTTTATTGGAAATAAAAATAAAGTTCGAAAATAAATAAATGTCAGTTAGACGACCGTACACAGTTACCCGAGTACGCTGATTTCTCTAGTCGACTTCAAAAAATAGCACCGCCGCATTCCACTTTTCGTTTTATTGCGATTTTATTGACAACTATTGATTAAATTGTACAAAATCTGCCACAAAACCCCACAAAAACTTAACAATTAATAATGTAACATATATTTTATTATTTACATTAACAATGAAAGCAATTTGTTGTGTTATAATGCAATAGTTTTGTTGTAAACTATGACTGAAAAACACGCAAAACTCCGGGCTCTCTGGGGCTCTATGGACGCTAGGCGGCAGGGCGCTCTAGGGCTTTATGGACGCTACACGGCAGGGCGCTCTGGGGTGTTCTGAACGCTAAAGGGTTAATCTGGTAACATTATTATCCACGGGTTGAGGGATTACCAACATTTAGTGTGGTGTTGTTTACATAGCTAATCCTCTTGTGATGTTCCCTTCTGATGAAGCAACTCTTCTACCATTGTATTGTTTGGTGATTTGTTTATTGTTGTAAGATAAACCACAATATATATCGATATCGATATCAAACGTCGTTCAAACCACGAGTGTCGAAACATAAAACTGAATAAAGTTTGCAGAAAATGATACTATCAAGGATAATATTTGGCAAATTCTAATATAATTTGGCAAAAAATAGTTTCATTTGGCAAAAGTAAATTGCAGTCCAGCGCGGACCCTGGTGATGAGCCAAATTCTGGTGGCATGTATGTTTTTTGTGAAATTGATACGTGATTTCAGGTTAGCAAATGTCTGGAGAGTGTTAAATTGCAGAATCGGCAGTGGACCAACGAGAAGAAAATAAAACTCAACTTCACAACTTCCGACGAATTCCTATGTGATTTAGGCATATTAGTTTAATCTATACCAATTTCGTTAGTTAGTTTAAGTATACCAGAGAAGACGTTGTGGCATGGTTCATGACATCATTTACGCCATATTGGCTGTGTCGGCCAGAATCCAGACAAGATTGCACAATCCACGACAATACTTGTCATGTCGTCTCCACCAGGGCCATTGCATGCTGTTACATAAATTATTCTTAGAGTTAAGTCGGCGATGAAAAACAAATTCGGGGCACAGCGTGTTGGTTGCTCCACTACGTGTCACATACGATTCATAATACTCACCTTCTCTGGGCAGGCTTCTCGGTGAATAAAATAACCCGGTCGGCCGGTAACCATAAAGCATCTTTTTGTTCTTCAGTCCCCACGGGATGTCATGTGACACAATATAACCTTTGATCTTTTCCCTGTCTTGCCAATCAGAGTAGTACAGAATTCGACCACGAACAGCTATCCCCATTGGAACCTTGAAAAAATAAGTCAATTTATACCTAGTACCCAAAACCATGGGATCACAACCAACTAAACAATATTAATATACCCAGAATATATTATATCCATATTATACCCATAATATACCCATAATGTACCCATATTATACCCATAATATACCCATAATACACCCATATTATACCCTTAATATACCCATAATGTACCCATATTATACCCATAATATACCCATATTATACCAATCATGTACCTATTTTATACTCATAATATACCCATATTATACCCATATTATTACACATATTATACCCATAATATACCCATAATATACCCCTATTATACCAATATTATACCAATATTATACCCATATAGCAGCTAGCATCACTAAATTCACCCTCTGGGGACCTCATTCTGCTTAGGCCCTCAACTGATATGGCAGACCTAGGATCAGATTGAAGTTGATGATGTTCACCCATTGGGCACCTCAATTATGAATTTTATCTTCTGCAAATTAAGGGATATAAAAACTTCCTAGAAGGGAAATGTAACTAAAAACAATCTTAATTTGATACTATAGATACTTCCCAGAAGATGAAGCCTAAGCAGAAGGAGGTCTCCAGAGGGTGAATTTGGTGATGCTAGCCCACTGTGCGGGATAGCATCACTAAATTCACCCTCTGGGGACCTCATTCTGCCAATGACAGACACACTATTTGCAGGCTTGATTATAGAAGGGTGTTGGAGCTTCTATCAAGCCTGAGTTTAGTGTGCCTATCATTTGCAGAATGAGGTCCCCATAGTGTGAATTTAGTGACGATATCCCGCATAGCGGGCTAGTATCACTAAAATTACCCTCTGGGGACCTCATTCTGCTTAGGCCTCATCTTCTCGGGAAAGTTTCTTTTTATCAAATTTCTAGAGAAACTTCTTCACAAGATTTTATTTCTTTTTTAGTTTAGTTTCTCTATATCCCCAAATTGGCAGACGACACATTGCATAATCGAGGTTCCCAATGGGTGTACATCACAATATTCACCATTCTGAGTCTACGTCTCCAATAGCTGATGAGACCATGCAGAATGAGGTCCCAAGAGGGTGAATTTGGTAATGCTAGCCCACTATGCGGGATAGCATCACTAAATTCACCCTCTGGGGACCTCATTCTGCAAATGACAGGCACACTAAACTCAGGCTTGCTATCATGATATTGTTACTTCTCCCAGATAAAGTCCCCAATAACCAAACAGGGAGAAGTGACTTCTCCCAATATTAAACCTCAAGGCTGGTCCCTGTAGCGCCCCCTAGTGGAGAGATACTCACTGTTAAATTAAACTGGACCCTTATATCGAGTATGCTTTCATCTTTAGTGTCATACAGTCCCTGTAGCGCCCCCTAGTGGAGAGATACTCACTGTTAAATTAAACTGGACCCTTATATCGAGTATGCTTTCATCTTTAGTGTCATACAGTCCCTGTAGCGCCCCCTAGTGGAGAGATACTCACTGTTAAATTAAACTGGACCCTTATATCGAGCATGCTTTCATCTTTAGTGTCATACAGTCCCTGTAGCGCCCCCTAGTGGAGAGATACTCACTGTTAAATTAAACTGGACCCTTATATCGAGTATGCTTTCATCTTTAGTGTCATACAGTCCCTGTAGCGCCCCCTAGTGGAGAGATACTCACTGTTAAATTAAACTGGACCCTTATATCGAGTATGCTTTCATCTTTAGTGTCATACAGTCCCTGTAGCGCCCCCTAGTGGAGAGATACTCACTGTTAAATTAAACTGGACCCTTATATCGAGTATGCTTTCATCTTTAGTGTCATACAGTCCCTGTAGCGCCCCCTAGTGGAGAGATACTCACTGTTAAATTAAACTGGACCCTTATATCGAGTATGCTTTCATCTTTAGTGTCATACAGTCCCTGTAGCGCCCCCTAGTGGAGAGATACTCACTGTTAAATTAAACTGGACCCTTATATCGAGTATGCTTTCATCTTTAGTGTCATACAGTCCCTGTAGCGACCCCTAGTGGAGAGATACTCACTGTTAAATTAAACTGGACCCTTATATCGAGTATGCTTTCATCTTTAGTGTCATACAGTCCCTGTAGCGCCCCCTAGTGGAGAGATACTCACTGTTAAATTAAACTGGACCCTTATATCGAGTATGCTTTCATCTTTAGTGTCATACAGCAGAATTTGCGGAGAGATGTCGGTTCTGTTTTTACAGTCTGTGATGAAGAGGTGATCCTCATGAAAAAATAAACCAAACGGGCTGACAACATTCTTCTCGATGATAACCGTCGGTGACGAACCATCTAACAATGTTCTCATAACCTTAGGCTGGTGTCCTATGTCACTATAATACAGGAATCTACAATGAAGAGAATAGACTGGGGTGCTATTATATAGATAATACATGGCTTGGAGTTGACTACCTTACTCGTATTTAAATTCGCGCAGAACTATTTTCAAAACTGAGCAAAAAATAGTAGGAATCCTGAGTTCATACCAAATTTCCAAAGGGAAAATAAGAGGGTTATGTTAATGAGTTGCATACATTACGGAAAATTGGATTGAATAGACATTTGTATTCACATGTGGACATCCAATGCCAACACCATTATTCGCTTGTAAAGCAATTATTCATGGTAAAATGTTTGATTTTGCGTTGCTTGTATAACATCCACATGTACATTGAAGTCTCATGATGCTTCCCACTAATAAATAACATGGCAATCTGAAACCGAATGTGGTGCTTAATGTGTAGTGTATAAGCTCTATGGTCGAAGGGATATAACTCTAAAAATTTACGCGATCTGAAAACCCACGTGGGCCTTGTTATATGATTATATCCCTTTGTTTCAACCAATATGTGGATGCTTAACTCAATCACTGGTTCATGTTACATGTCAGTAATAGGTGCCTGCTATATATATGTGGATGCTTAACTCAATCACTGGTTCATGTTACATGTCAGTAATAGGTGCCTGCTATATATATGTGGATGCTTAACTCAATCACTGGTTCATGTTACATGTCAGTAATAGTTGATGCTGTATACATGTAGGTAGATGAGAACTACGCATTCCCCTATTAAAGGATCAAATAAGCCGACAGGTGTTTGTTTGCAAACATGCAGATCATCCACCTAACATCTCACACATGGCAACAATAACACATGCATGAGTATGCATGATTGTTTGAACAATATTTATTATCAGTTATCACTGTTCACTAATTTTGACAATGTGTCGAAAAGGTGCTTAGAACATGGAGAGGGTTACATAAACAAGACTGAAATAGTGTGTCTGTCATTTGCACAGCAGGTTAGCATCACTAAATTCATCCTCTGGGGATCTCATTCTGCTTAGGCCTCATCTTCTGGAAAGTATCTATAGTATCAAATTAACATTATTTTAGTTACTTTTTCCATTCCTTTCAGTGTATTTATCTCCTAATTTGCAGAAGATAAAATGCATAATCGAGGTGACTAATGGGTGAACATCACCAACTTCAACTAAGGAACTTCAGTCTGATCCCAGGTCTCCCAAAGCAGTTGAATTAGAAGATGCGACCTCGGCGGATATCATTCTGCAAATATCAGATACACTATTTCAATGATTCATGTGTCGATAGATCCGATCAGTATGTTAACTTGTTATGCACTCAAATATGTTGCAGCTGGGCTGGTCACATTGCGATAACTGTTTTATTATATGAAACGAGCTTTGATTGAACAAGACGTTGTTGCCATTCATTGGAAAACTCCCCGTGAGAGCTTTCCGATGAATGGCAACAAGCCATATTTCCGACTAAATCCTGAAAAGTTATCCATAATTCTGCTTTGATTAAGGAGTCGATTATTTAGGGCATTACTGTAGAATATATCGCGAATCACCACTTTCTATTGTCTTGTTATGTATTCAGCAGTGGAGGGGGTAACATACCCGTTTATAGAATCGATCGCGAGTCCAGCGGGTCTCTCGGCAGATGTCACGACTGTGCGTCGTCTCGTCTTGTCCAGACTGATCTTCTCGATTCGTTGCCATGTGTACGCCATTCCGTCGTTATCAGGGTGGGACTCCCCAGTGTTGGTGAAGTATAACTCCTGAGTCTCCCAGTTCAATGCCATTCCTGAAAACATAGAACCAGTGTGTTCAACCCATAGAGAGCCCCACATAGACTGGAGTAGACGACACTCCGTAGTGCATACTTCCATCTGTGTGAGGCTCCCTGTGGGTTAAACATTAAACCATATCAACAGGTAATCCTGAAAACATAGAACCAGTTTGTTCAACCCATAAAGAGCCCCACATAGACTGATGCAGTCGACACTCCGTAGTGCATGCTTCCATCTGTGTGAGGCTCCCTGTGGGTAAAACATTAAACCATATCAACAGGTAATCCTGAAAACATAGAACCAGTGTGTTCAACCCATAAAGAGCCCCACATAGACTGGAGTAGACGACACTCCGTAGTGCATACTTCCATCTGTGTGAGGCTCCCTGTGGGTAAAACATTAAACCATATCAACAGGTAATCCTGAAAACATAGAACCAGTGTGTTCAACCCATAAAGAGCCCCACATAGACTGATGCAGACGACACTCCGTAGTGCATGCTTCCATTTGTGTGAGGCTCCCTGTGGGTTAAACATTATCAGTGAGGTTTGAGATGGATGTCTTACATTGCAGTTCAATGCCATTTCCGAAAACAGAGATAATTGAATGCCAATTTAATAGCATAAATTATTACTATTATTTTTACAACATCGAATATATGTTATTTCAAATCAACTCACATATATTTCCAAAGGTAATGGTGAAAAAACACGTAAAATCCAAGCCAGAGTTTGGTGTGTATAACCCATAGTGAGCCCCACATAGACTGGAGCAGACGACACTCCGTAGTGCATGCTTAATCTGTGTGAGGCTCCCTGTGGGTTAAACATTAGACTTTATCAGTGATGATTGAGATGGATGTCTTACATTACTGACTAAGTCTGGATATATTGTGGGCTAGCGTCACTAAATTCACCCTCTGAGGACCTCATTCCGCAAATGACACACATGGCTTAACCCTTCCCTGACTGGAGCTTCCTGAATTTTTTAGAAAACCTTGTGCCAATGCATTCTCTTATAAATGTGAGTCGCCCATATATAAAATAATACATTGGCCAAAATTTTTTTACCTTGATCTTGTAAGTCAGTTCATTCTCTTATATTATATATACGAGGCTCATGGGTTTTTGCTCACTAAAATGTGTACATCATTGATGAATAATATGTCAATTGGAAATTTAAATACTGTCTCATACTGTACATCTGAAAATTTGACAGGCACCATTTTGAAATTACCATCAATTTGGTGCCGGTCAATTTGACAGGCAGTAAAAAAAATGTTTTGAGCTTAGTGCAGGATCTGTAGTGTAGTGTACTAGTATCGGGTTCTACTTCAACAGTGCGCACAAACCATTTTACTGAATCAATTATTATTCTGTAAGGACCTCCTTACATATATATATATATATATATATATATAAGAGAATGCATTGGCATAGGGTTTTCGCCAAAATTCAGGAAGCTCCATTCATGAAAGGGTTATTGGTTTATTTTCGTAGTTTTATGTCCATGATAAATTTGCTAACAAATTAGTGACCATATTCCTGACAATTAACTCACAAAATACTCAAGCCTGCAAATATCGTGCATAATGGGCTAGCATCACCAAATTCACCTTCTGGGGACCTCATTCTGTTTAGGCCCTCAACTGCTATGGCAGACCTAGGATCAGATTGAAGTTGGTGATGTTCACCCATTGGGCACCTCGATTATGAATTTTATATTCTGCAAATTAGGGGATATAGAAACTTCCTAGAAGGGAAATGTAACTAAAAACAATGTTAATTTGATACTATAGATACTTCCCAGAAGATCAGGCCTAAGCAGAATGAGGTCTCCAGAGGGTGAATTTGGTGATGCTAGCCCACTATGCAGGATGGCGTCACTAAATTCACCCTCTGGGGAGTGGGGACCTCATTCTGCAAATGACAGACACGCTAAAGTCAGGCTTGAAAATACTGTTAGGCTCAAACACAAACCATTGAACATTCACGGTTTTCCACCAGACAATGTCCGATGGCAGGCTGTTTAATCCAGGTCAATGATTCCACATTAGGAATAGGGCCATTAACCCTGTCATGACGGGAGCTGCGCTGGCGTAGCATTAAAAACCCTGTGCCAGTGCATTCTCTTATATATGTGAGGGGTCCCCATATGATGCTCGTATATGTAAGAGAATGCATTGACCTAAAAAATTTATATTATTTTGTATAATTGTAAAAAAATGTAAGAAAAAATGATAAAAAAATAAAGAGAATGCACTGGCACAGAGTTATCACCAAATTTCAATAAGCTTAAGTCATGGGAGGGTTAAAATAAAATATATGTATTCTCAGGCAATGAGATCTTAAATATATGTATTCTCAGGCAATGAGATCTTAAATATATGTATTCTCAGGCAATGAGGTCTAAAATATATGTATTCTCAGGCAATGAGATCTTAAATATATGTATTCTCAGACAATGAGATCTAAAATATATGTATTCTCAGGCAATGAGGTCTAAAATATGTATTCTCAGGCAATGAGATCTTAATTTTGAGATGAGGAAGGGGGGCTATTTATTATTATTTTTTCTCAAATATGGAAAATATAACAGAAAATGCTGAAAAAAAAATGTTTGACATGGCTTTTTAAAAGAAATTTTCAGCAGCGACGGAGGTGCCTGAATGAAGTGGGAGGTGCCTGAGTGATGAGGGAGGTGGATGAGTGACGAGGGAGGTGCCTGAATGACGGGGAGGTGCCTAAGTGACGAGGGAGGTTGATGAGTGACGAGGGAGGTTGATGAGTGACGAGGGAGGTGGATGAGTGATGAGGGAGGTGATTGAAAACACAGAATTTTTTTATTTAATTGGTCTGTAACTAAATTACCTTCGACAATCTGTATCCCATCAGAACTATCCATGAAAACGTGTAAATCTAACGACCCAATTTTAGCTCTGTAAATCCGCTGTTCCGCTACGTCACTCCAGTAAACCAGCTAAAAATGATTAAATATGTCAAACTCACAATTCACCCTTCCATGATTGCGAACTGGCATGCAGAACAACATACAGTAATGCTCTAAATAATCGACTCATTAACCACAGCAGAATTATGGGTAATTAAAATTACCCATAATTCTGCTGTGTTTAAGGAGTCGATTATTTAGAGCATAACTGTATGCAAAATCTGCTTTGGGGAAAATTCTCAATTGAACATGGTGTCCAAGATGGCCGTTATTATCGGAAAATGATGACTTTCTGCCGAGTATAAATGAAACTTGTGATCAGAGACACACAGAATCTCTCTAATGTATCTCACAAGAGAGCAAGCAAAATTGTAAGCCCAAAACCTGAATTTTAAAGCCTTTAATAATTGGGTTTGTCTTGGGTTGACTGATAATTTTTTCAGATTGATCTGTTTTAGTGATATGTGTACCTTAAAGCTATTTGACAATGTTTAACCCTTTGAGTGCCAGGTCGATTTTTGTATTAACCCATATACCCTGTGCCAATGCATTCTCTTATATATGCGAGTCGACCATAAGTCGCCTCGCATATATAAGAGATTGCATTGGCTTAACATTTTTTTTTTTTTTTTCAATTTTTTTTTTTTACAATTTTTTACAATTTTAATAATTTATTCTTAAATTCTTTACAATTTTTTACAATTTTAATAATTTATTCTTAAATTCTTTAACAGATTTATTTTGTAGGTTTAGGGCCGATGAGATCGGCCCCTGGCACTCAAAGGGTTAAATATAACGAAGCATACAATCCACGCAAAAGAGTCAAAGACACAAGTTATGATGTTTCAGGACATGATTACATCTTCAAGGGGTAGAAACGGTGTCAAATGTTAACTACATGATTACATCTTCAAGGGGTAGAAACGGTGTCAAATGTTAACTACATGATTACATCTTCAAGGGGTAGAAATGGTGTCAAATGTTAACTACATGATTACATCTTCAAGGGTAGAAACGGTGTCAAATGTTAACTACATGATTACATCTTGAAGGGGTAGAAACGGTGTCAAATGTTAACTACATGATTACATCTCAAAGGGGTAGAAATGGTGTCAAATGTTAACTGCATGATTACATCTCCAAGGGGTAGAAACGGTGTCAAATGTTAACTACATGATTACATCTCCAAGGGGTAGAAACGGTGTCAAATGTTAACTACATGATTACATCTCCAAGGGGTAGAAACGGTGTCAAATGTTAACTACATGATTACATCTCCAAGGGGTAGAAATGGTGTCAAATGTTAACTACATGATTACATCTCCAAGGGGTAGAAACGGTGTCAAATGTTAACTACATGATTACATCTCCAAGGGGTAGAAGCGGTGTCAAATGTTAACTACATGATTACATCTTCAAGCGGTATTTCACTCCTAGTGCAACCAACAGAAACAGTGTCAAATGTTAACTACATGATTACATCTTCAAGGGGTATTTCACTCCTAGTGCAACCAACAGAAACAGTGTCAAATGTTAACTACATGATTACATCTTCAAGGGGTATTTCACTCCTAGTGCAACCAACAGAAACGGTGTCAAATGTTAACTACATGATTACATCTTCAAGGGGTATTTCACTCCTAGTGCAACCAACAGAAACGGTGTCAAATGTTAACTACATGATTACATCTCCAAGGGGTATTTCACTCCTATTGCAACCAACAGAAACGGTGTCAAATGTTAACTACATGATTACATCTTCAAAGGGTATTTCACTCCTAGTGCAACCAACAGAAACGGTGTCAAATGTTAACTACATGATTACATCTTCAAGGGGTAGAAACGGTGTCAAATGTTAACTACATGATTACATCTCCAAGGGGTAGAAACGGTGTCAAATGTTAACTACATGATTACATCTCCAAGGGGTAGAAATGGTGTCAAATGTTAACTACATGATTACATCTCCAAGGGGTAGAAACGGTGTCAAATGTTAACTACATGATTACATCTCCAAGGGGTAGAAGCGGTGTCAAATGTTAACTACATGATTACATCTTCAAGCGGTATTTCACTCCTAGTGCAACCAACAGAAACAGTGTCAAATGTTAACTACATGATTACATCTTCAAGGGGTATTTCACTCCTAGTGCAACCAACAGAAACAGTGTCAAATGTTAACTACATGATTACATCTTCAAGGGGTATTTCACTCCTAGTGCAACCAACAGAAACGGTGTCAAATGTTAACTACATGATTACATCTTCAAGGGGTATTTCACTCCTAGTGCAACCAACAGAAACGGTGTCAAATGTTAACTACATGATTACATCTCCAAGGGGTATTTCACTCCTATTGCAACCAACAGAAACGGTGTCAAATGTTAACTACATGATTACATCTTCAAAGGGTATTTCACTCCTAGTGCAACCAACAGAAACGGTGTCAAATGTTAACTACATGATTACATCTTCAAAGGGTATTTCACTCCTAGTGCAACCAACAGAAACGGTGTCAAATGTTAACTACATGATTACATCTTCAAGGGGTATATCACTCCTAGTGCAACCAACAGAAACGGTGTCAAATGTTAACTACATGATTACATCTTCAAGGGGTATTTCACTCCTAGTGCAACCAACAGAAACGGTGTCAAATGTTAACTACATGATTACATCTTCAAGGGGTATTTCACTCCTTTTGCAACCAACAGAAATGGTGTCAAATGTTAACTACATGATTACATCTTCAAAGGGTATTTCACTCCTTGTGCAACCAACAGAAACAGTGTCAAATGTTAACTACATGATTACATCTTCAAAGGGTATTTCACTCCTTGTGCAACCAACAGAAACGGTGTCAAATGTTAACTACATGATTACATCTTCAAGGGGTATTTCACTCCTTGTGCAACCAACAGAAACAGTGTCAAATGTTAACTACATGTTGATTATGGAGGCTGTCTGTGATGAGAGAGATAGAGTTACTGGTCTTGGATAGCAATTGGTTATTAGAGAGACTTTGTGATTGAGAGAGATAGAGTTATTGGACAGTAATATGTAACTAACGGAAGTGAGTGCAGAGGTGAAGAATATACGTCAGTCGGTTTGAATGTTTGTGCGGGGAGGAAGGAAATAAATGAATGGGAACAAAATAATGATGGACAGCAAAAGACTCTGGCCCGGTGAAGACCAGTTTGTAAGGTGAACTTTTCTACCATTGTTTTCATCAAATGTTCCTGGATGTATAAGCCTAGCCCCATTTGTGGGCATCCATGTGTTTGAATAACAAATTAGTAGGAATAAGGCCACATAACTAATTATAGTAATGCTTTAAATAATCGACTCCTTAACCGCAGAAGAATTATGGGTAACTTTTCAGGATTTAGTCAGAAATATGGCTTGTTGCCATTCATCGGAAAGCTCTCACGGGGAGCTTTCCGATGAATGGCAACAAGCCATATTTCCGACTAAATCCTGAAAAGTTACCCATAATTCTTCTGTGGTTAAAGAGTCAATTATTTGGAGCATTACTGTACCATCTCCTTTCCCAATCAATTGTAAATACATTACTGCTGATTTCAAATTTCATAATTATAAATAATATTCAAAATCATAAGTGCTCACTATAAGAGTTGTGTTATCAATTACTGGCCTCACCTAATATCAAATGTCAGAGTACATGTAACCTGTATGGAACTATGATGACGCCATGCAGAATCGGATTCAAAGAGGATAAATTTGGTTATGATAGCCCGCTATGGGTCAGTATGGGAGATAGCGTCACTAAATTCACCCTTTGGGGACCTCATTCTACAAATGACAGGAACACTAAACTCAGGCTTGAAACTGGATCACAAATGAATGCTCGAATTCTATTAGTGTTTTTCAAACTAAAATGATACCATGAAATGATTCAAATTTGTTTATATATTTTGTGGGCTGATGTCGCGTGTTGGTGCTTATACCTTAGGCACAGGTGAATGATGACATCATATATATTTTTCGATATTTTCTAGAGCGAAGAGCCAAATTCTGGTGACGTGTATGTTTTTTTTGTGAAATTGACACATGACTTCCAATTAGCAATTGTCTGGAGATTTTTAAATTGTGGAATCTGCAGTGGACCAACGAGATGAAAATAAAATTGTCAACTTTCCAACTTCCGAGGAATTCTCATGTGATTTAAGCTTATTAGTTTTATTTAGACCATTTTCGTCAGTTAGCTGAAAGGATTTATTCCGGTATTCGGAGATTTCCGTGACTAAACTACGAGTGGCGTAGTTGTGGGAGAGCAAATGAAAAACACAGATTCGGAGCCGGAGTTTATTATGCTGACTACGATGATCGCAAGTCAGCCGATACTAAAATGCGGAGTCGTATGTGCGCGTGTGGTGTATAGATTGCGTCGCTATTCAATGTGTTATCTAATTAATAAAGATAGTGTGGCCGCTTTGGCCGTTTATCTGGAATAGAAGACAATAACTATATGAATAAAGTAATTAGTAGCGCCTAGAATGGTTGTTTTTGTAGCCATTAATTACATGCCGGTACTATCTGCTTTGGTGAATAGATGGCAGTTATTAGTGCTTTGATTGTCTCGTATTCACTCGATGATTTGTAATCACTCAGTGACTATTCATCAGTGTCAGTCGCAAACTTGTTTGCACTGTAAAATTCCCCAAAGTGAACATAAAGGGCGTAATTTAGAACGCTCTTTATTGTCTACCGCTTTTGGGACACAGAAGCATGGACGCTCTTTATATTTAAATGTCACAACACCATACAAAATCACACATGACATATCGAAATAGAGCACGTTCATAATTGAGAACGCTCTTTATTGTCTATACCAGCACGAAAACATGGACGCTCTTTATTAGAGGCAATCATTGGATTTTTTCTAGGCTAACAATTAAAAATAAAATCCTCTCTAAAAAGTGTATTCGGTTGAATTATTTTGTTTACGCACTTATCAATCTTGACTGGAAGGATTTTATCAAGCTGTTCACAGTCGTGCACTTATCCACACAATATGTTTCGTGTGAAGAAACAGACAGGAACATTATTATGGCGAATATAAGCCATCATGATACATGTACTAGTATAATAACCACCACCTTTTTAATCACACCCCATTTGTGTTTAATTGTACTCCTATAGCGCACAACGGGATGACACTAGTGTGTGAACTAGCTTTCTTTCAGAAACAGTTAAATTAATTTCGCACAAAAATCCGCTCGCTCATTGCATTTCTGCATAAATTAATCTCATTTCACACAACTTTTATCGCCTCAAAGTGCATTATAGCCATCATTATTCGTTATATAATCCAACATTCTAGCAAATCCAGTTCATAATTCAGCACATTCAAACAGTTTTATTCCGTGATCGCTATTTATCGTGAAGGCCTAGCTAATTAACTACCGTCTGCAATATTTTACACGTAATTTATCAACTCGTTACGCGATTGGCGGAATTATTTTAAGCTCCACCCACCGCTGTCATCGGTAAGCGTCGATGCAGATGATCGGTCATGTGACTGCATTGTGGTCATGTGATCGCACTCACGTGATTTACACTTCGGATATTTCCGCGATTTTATAATATCATAATAATAAAAATACTGTCTGCTCGATTTTGAATTTTCTTGGAAAAATGGGTCTGTTAGACATATATTATTAGTATTATGACGATAAAAAAACATTTTTTTTGACAAACTAATTCCTTTAATGAAAACCAGAGAAGACGTCATGACATGGTTCATGGCGTCATTTATGTCATGTTGGTTTTGCGGGCCAGAATCCAGACAAGATCGCACAATTCATGACACCGGGGCCATTACATGCCGTTACATAAACTATTATTAGCATTATGTCACCGATAAAAATCAAATTTGAGGAACAGTTTGTGTGGTTGCTTCACTATGTGTCATGTATGATTCATATTAGCTCTGTTATTAATACTGCATGCTGTTTGAAAGCAGATAACAGGAACCTGTAGCGAGCCCTGACAGGCTTAAGCAGACGACGGTCAGAAGTTAATGTTGCTAGCTTTGTGGGGCTCACTGCAGGGGAGGACTGCTCTATAACAAGAGGTACGCTGTCGCGTGGCATTTGCCCCCGACCGTAGCAATTCGGATTAAGCACAATCATCACTTCTAGAAATTCCGGAAAGCCAAAAACAAGCGATCCGGAAACCCAAAAACAAGCGAAAATTCAAATTTTCTAAGTTGAAAAAAGGGCCATAACTCTGGCAAAAATCGTCAGATCATACCCAAATTCGCACTTGACATGTATTTTCATATACCTGATCCACAAAAATACGGGATTTGCAATCGTACCACCAAAGCTCACGCTATGATCTGGAAACCCCAAAAAAACAAGAGAAAAATTGAATTTTCTAAGTAAAAAAGGGCCCTAACTCTGGTGAAAATGGGTGGACGAAACCCGTGCTATACATGTAGCTGTTCCCCCTTGCTGCTCTATCACCATACCATATATCAGCTAAATCTGCCCAGCGGTTGCTGAACAATAATGCAAAATGTTTGTACGGACGACAAATTTAGTTTTCCAAGTCAAAAAAGGGCCATAACTCTGGTGAAAATGGGTGGACGAAACCTGCGCTATGCATGTAGCTGTTCCCCGATGCTGCTCTATCACCATACCAAATATCAGCTAAATCTGCCCAGCGTTTGCTGAACAATAATGCAAAATGTTTGTACGGACGTAGACGTCGACTATATACCTGCCGACTTCAAGTCGGGGGCATAATAATTCATACCAGAATGCACTGGGAACCCATAGGGAGCCCCTGACAGACCAAAGCAAACAAAACCAGAAATGATTGCTTCTATGTGTGTGGGGGTCACTGCAGGGGAGATTCATACCAGTTGTAGAGGATCGTATACAATGGCATGAGGCTGCTTGCTTCTTCCGACAAGGGTAAAATCAGGAGACTGTGCCCCTTCAAGGGAGATAAATCCGACATCACCAGATTCGCTCATCGTATACAACAAGATCTCATCAGGTACTGAAAAGAGATAAAGAAACAAATAAACATGTATTATAACCCAGATGCCCCCCTCCACACATCAGAAAAGACAATTAACACTATCCCATACATTATAGTAATACGTAAAATATGAACCCTTTACAAAGTTGAGCAGACGACACTTTCCAGTACATGCTACTATCTGAGTGTAGCTCTATCTTAAGATGTATCACTGTATCCCATAAAGAGCCCCCCAAACAGCAGAGCAGACGGCACTCTCCAGTACATGCTTCTATCTGAGTGGGGCGCTTTATGGGGTACACCGTACCTGTAGCTCTATCTATAAAGCATTAAATGTATCACCGTATCCCATAAAGAGCCCCACCCCCCCCCCCCCCACAACAGAGCAGACGACACTCTCCAGTACATGCTGCTATCTGTGTGGGGTGCTTTATGGGGTCCAATAATAATCTGATTGCTGTCTGTTAATAAACCCTTTCATGACGGGAGCGGCGCTTGTGCAGCATTAAAGATCATGTGCCAGTGCATTCTCTAAGACTTATTTATGGGAGACTTGCATATGTAAGAGAAAATATTGGCACAGGGTTTTCGCAAAATTTCAGGAATTGAGCTCCAGTCATGGATAGGTTAAAAGAGTAGTCGATCATGAGATAAATAAACATCTCATTTAACCCTTTTAGTGCCAGGGGCCGATCTCATCGGCCCTAATTTATGGTCTGTAGAGTGCCCTAAAAAAAATTTAAAAAATGATTTTTTTGGATTTTTTAATTTTTGGGTTAGGCCAATGCATTCTCTTATATATGCGAGGCGACCTATGGTCGACTCGCATATATAAGAGAATGCATTGGCACAGGGTATATGGGTCAATACAAAAATCGGACCTGGCACTCAAAGGGTTAATTAAAGGATAAATAGAATTTAATGCTTCAAAATTAATGCTGCAAAAGATACATTTTCAGTTATGTATTAGAGAAAGTCCCACAAGTATTCCGGTGCTGGATGATTCAGATTATTTTTTAACCCCTTGGCGAGTAGAATGACACATATGTCGCCGTAAGGTTCACGAGTAGAACGACATATATGTCGTTTCAAGAAATGTCATTTTTATGTAGACATAACTTCAATTGATCATCTGATTTATAAATGATTTTTACAGGAGATATTTTGATTAATATAATGTCCCAATGTATAAGTGCAAGAGATTATGATAGCACACATAAACAGAAAATACACAAAAATTAAAACTTCTGACCCAAATTTGTAAATAATTAGTGACGTCATGTATATAAGTTATAGATACTCTCCAAAGGGTTAATCTTCATGACCATTTAAAATAAAAACGAAGCTTTTGCATGATTTCACATCGAATTGAAGCCGACTGATGGGGTCATTGCATGTTACAAGGGATCGATCACATTCATAGCCAGCTTTTCAAGATGATCTTAGGATCATTCAGTAATGCCCTAAATAATCGACAACTTAACCACAGCAGAATTAAGGGTAATTTTACAGGATTTAGTCGGAAATATGGCTTGTTGCTATTCATCGGAAAGCTCTCACTCAGAGCTTTCCGATGAATGGCAACAAGCCATATTTCCGAATAAATCCTGAAAAATTACCCATAATTCTGCTGTGGTTAAGGCATCAATTATTTAGGGCATTACTGTATTCCATTGCTGACATATTTACTTGGACAGACAGGCAAACTCAATCCAGTATACTCCCCCCCCTCCATTTTGTTTCATAAGATCAGGCCTTACCTGTACAAACTTTTCCATCATAGTCGAGTGTTAATCCGCCAAATGTTGGACACGCACACCTGTAACCTTCACCGTCCTCTGGGAGGCATAGATGGGAACAGCCTCCATGTTCACTTAAACCACATGGGTGCACTCCTAAAATGGAGTAAAATAAAGAATGTCTAACTCAAACCACACGGGCGCTCTCCTAAAATGGAGTAAAATAAAGAATGTCTCACTCAAACCACACGGGCGCTCTCCTAAAATGGAGTAAAATAAAGAATGTCTCACTCAAACCACACGGGTCTCTCCTAAAATGAAGTAAAATAATGAATTGTCTATATCTTATTACCATGTAGGTTACCTGTATATCTTATTACCATGTAGGTTACCTGTATATCTTATTACCATGTAGGTTACCTGTATATCTTATTACCATGTAGGTTACCTCTATATCTTATTACCATGTAGGTTACCTCTATATCTTATTACCATGTAGGTTACCTGTATATCTTATTACCATGTAGGTTACCTGTATATCTTATTACCATGTAGGTTACCTGTATATCTTATTACCATGTAGGTTACCTGTATATCTTATTACCATGTAGGTTACCTCTATATCTTATTACCATGTAGGTTTAACTAGGTTACCTCTATATCTTATTACCATGTAGGTTACCGATATATCTTATTACCATGTAGGTTACCGAAATTAGATATCAAGCAAGTCTGCAAATAGCAAGTCTGTCATTTGCAGAATGAGGTCCCCAGAGTGTGAATTTAGTGATGCTATCACGCAAAGCAGGCTAGCATCACCAAATTCACCTTCAGTCTGCTTAGGCCTCATCTTCTGGAAGTATCTATAGTCTCAAATTAACAATGTTTTAGTTACTTTTTCCCTTCTGGGAAGTTCACGGAGGAGAGGGGAATCACGTGGTTTCGAGTTGATGAGTATCATGCATTCAAAATGGCAGAGGCGATCGAAAATGCGACCAGAAACGAGGATAAAGGTAATAAACTAAGATAATGATATATTATATAGGATTTTGTCAGCAATGAGCAGATGCTATACTATTTTTCAACCAAGCTGATACATCACATGTGTCCAAATTCACAGCTTTTTGCTCTAACATTATAAATAATTATCTTTTTACTGACTCAAAATGACAGGCACCAAATGGATGGTGTTGGTCATTTCAAAATGGTGCCTGTCAAATTTTCAGATGTACTGTATGAGACAGTACTTAAATTTCCAATCGACTTATTATTCAATGATGCGCACATTTTAGTGAACGTCCAATTGCCACCCAGGAAAAACCCATGTTATTTTTGTTTTCAAAATGAAGTTCAACAACTTTACGTTGATTAATAAATACACATGCAATTCGACATAATTATATTCACTATGAATTTATCTGAAATTAAAAAAGAACTCTCGAGAAAATTCATCGCTTCTGCCTCAAGCATATCCAGGGACTTCCTGTACGTGCTCGCACTGACATCGTTTTGGGGATGCTTGGCATCCACCCTATCAAGTCATTGATTGATGCCAGGAAACTCAATTTGTTTGGAAGCCTATGCCGTATGCCTCCTGGCAAAGCTTGCAAGGAAATTTTTGTCACAAGACTTCACATGTACTTCACGGGACAACTGGAAAACCCAAATTCCTTCATCAGCGACATTAACAACACTCTTGTTGAATACAACCTATCCGAGCATATGCATCAGTATGCTCATTTCTGCTCATTTCCTCTGAAATCCGAATGGAAACGCATTACAAAAACCGCGATTAACGACAAATGCGTACAGAAATGGACAGAGAGAACAAATTGTGACACTTCATTTGCGCGTTTTCGAGAAATTCAACCAAACCCTACTATGTGTCACTTATGGAGAACATGTCGTAAATACCCTATGCATAAGATTGCATTTATCACAGTCGGTCAGCTCATCGCAGGAAGCGCATTCTCTCAACAAAACACATGCACATTATGCTGTCAGTCACACTCTGATATTATCGAGCACGCACTTATCTCATGCAGTAGCCCACTTATGCATTCCCACAGAAACGAAATGTGGTACCAGATGATTGATCGTTTCGGCATACCGCTATTCGTATGGGCCACGAGTCTCAGCAACAGCGACCTCGTATTGCTCCATCTCACACATCTTCCACGTGATATATTCACATTTCTTGAGCAAGTTGAGGATACATCAAAGTTTACGAGATTCATTGTTCTTCACACAAACTTAATTTGGAGGCGCTATGTCGAACTCTCAGCCACTACGCATGACGGTTTGTGTTAAACAACCTTTGATCTTTGAAGTTTGAACGTTACGGGTGTTCACCATAAGTCGTACTTAAATGTACCACATTCTGTCCTGTCCATAAAATCCGAAGACGACAAATTAAATAAACATGAATAAATTAATAAATCATTATATATATATGTATGCATAGGTATGTGTATATGAGGGTGTGATGGTGTGTGTGTGGGTGTGTGTGTGTGTGTGTGTGTGTGTGTGTGTGTGTGTGTGTGTGTGTGTGTGTGTGTGTGTGTGTGTGTGTGTGTGTGTGAGGGTGTATACGTGTGTGTATATGTTTTCTTGCGCTAGCGTTTGCACTGTCGCAACATCATCCTACATATAGTCTATTCCACTTAATGGGTGCATACATTTATAGGGGAGCTATTGTCGAGCAAGGGCATTGCGTTTGCTGACTCTTTGGGGAGAGAGATTCTTCTAAGCGAATCCAACTCCAACTAGAGTTCCTTTTGTAATTGTATGCACCTGCTTATGGTGTGCTGTTGTGACAGTGCATCATAACGTATGTATGTACGGTTGTGTTTGTGTCTGCGCCATGTGTTAGATTGTATATGCGTACGGGTGTGGTCGAGAGGGCGTGTGTTTTCTGTTGATGTGATATGTAAGCTCGTGTTCGTGTACATACAATTAGAATGGTATTCTTTTCCTCGGTAGTTTGTTCTCTTGTCTGTCTTTTCATTACTTCTTGATTGCTAAATGTATTTATGTTACATTCATGTATACTATGTCTTGTTAAATCTTCAATACTGGAGGCAATAAAGATATATATATAAATTTCCAATCGACTTATTATTCAATGATGCGCACATTTTAGTGAACGTCCAATTGCCACCCAGGAAAAACCCATGTTATTTTTGTTTTCAAAATGAAGTTCAACAACTTTACGTTGATTAATAAATACACATGCAATTCGACATAATTATATTCACTATGAATTTATCTGAAATTAAAAAAGAACTATTTTTTACTTTCAATGTCCTATTTGGCCAGAAGTGGCTCCTTGGACAGATACAAATTGTTTAAAGAATTGCTTTGGACAAAATGTCCGACAGATACAGAAGTGCACTGGACATAAGCTAATTTTCGTTGGACATTGACCATGACCGGCCACTTATTTTAAGCCTTGAGTACTACCATGTGTAACACGCAGGGGGTGGGGACTCAATTCCGGTAGCGATCGAGTGGTTTCACCCACGAGTCCCTGCGAGCCAAAAAGGGTTTGAGTATTCAATTAAAGTTTTAGGCACGTGAGGTAAGCCTGGCTCAGTCGAGCTGCAGGTTTAATATGCCAATGAAGTGTTTTAGTTATGCTGCCACCACCCTATTTTTGGGCAGTAAATAGGGAAACCAGTTTATGACTACTCGATGAGCGATGAGTAGTGATTATATCTATTTAAATGCAGTTTTAAGAGTGTCACTCAACGAGTGACAGTTATGTAGATTCAGAGTTGTGTTGCTCATTAGTTAATGAGTAACAGTTTTAAGAGTGTCGCTCAATGAGTGACGGTTATATGGTTTCAAAGTTTTGTTGCTCATTAGTCAACGAGTAACAGTTTTAAGAGTGTCGCTCCATGAGTGACAGTTATATATTTTCAAAGGTTTGTTGCTCATCAGTCAATGAGTGACGGTTTTGTTGATCGTTGCTCACTTTGTGAGTAACAGGTTTTTGTTGCTCGTTGCTCACTTTGTGAGTAACAGCTTTTGTTGCTCGTTACTCTGTGAGTAACAGCGATGGCAATGAGTTTGTATCCTGACTAGTTACCTAGCAGTAAGTTCTTAGTCTCAGTCTGCCTTGTGTTGCTTGTTGCTCACTTTGTGAGTAACAGTTTTTGTTGCTCGTTACTCTGTGAGTAACAACGACGGCAGTGAGCTTTTTACCCTGACTAGTTACCTAGTAGTAAAGTTCAAGTGCTCAGTCTGCCCAGATTGAGATTTGAGTCAGCCTTTTATAACACTTTCTCAGACATGGAGGATCAAGAAACAGCCAATCAAATTGCAGCAGAATGACCAACCAGAATCTGAGATTGAAGAAACCAATCAGAAGCTGAGTCAAGTTAGGAAGGACCAGCATGCTTTATGATATGTCCCAAAAATAGCTATTCAAGCATGGTTTAATGTTTACTTTTGTGGCCTACATGTAGTTGTTTCTATTTTAGTGTACTACCGTGTACGTATTTTAAAAGTTGTCTGAATTGAAAATAGGAGGAATGTGTACTGCTGACACACATGGATGGGTGAAATAAGCCCGGATGTTTGGAATTGCCCCTGACAAGGTTATTTGGGCATGGTTTGATAGCTTATTTCGCATGGTGAATTACCGCAACGATTTAATCATGTTGCTTTCCGTGTACACCTAGTTTCGCTGTAGTAAACACAACACAAGTCGGTTTATTTCTCATGTTCTTTTAATCATTAAGGCCGTACAAATACTCTGAAAGGTGAATTTGATTACGAGGATACGATATCAAAAGGTATCAATGATTGTTACCCGATTAATTCACTGTTTTGATGTTAAATCGTTGCATATATTTGTACGCCATATTGACTAAAATATGTTATGCCGGAATCGGAGCCGGAACGAAGTATACCGTTTGTCGGTAAACTGATGAGAAAGAATGCTCATTCAGGTGACTTGTATTGGTTGTCTGGCATGAGGGATGTAGATGTTGACCCCTCCCCATGCGTGTCGCACATGCTAAAATAGCATGCAACTAAATGGTAGTACCATGGTGCTTTTTATATGAGAAAGTCTCGTACCAGCCTCCTTTCATTTGATTCCCGAATAGTATTTAATGACATATTATGGACTTGTTCGGGTGCGTGAAACTGTTAAGTCAGTACTCAGGTGCTATGTCAATTGGAGTATGTAATGTAGCATTCTACTAACACCGCCAAAAATCTCAAACAAAATCGACTACTCCATAGAAAACATAGTCTGAACTGCGCTCAAATGTAAATATTTACTTCTTGAATTGGGACGCAACTATCTGTGATAAACTAACATCAACGATTTCTTCATCAAGAGACACTGCATTTAATGAATACATACGCACGATGGTGTGTGTTGTCAATTTGGATATAATATTCGTAAAAAATAAATACTTTGAACCAGATTATTTTCCATTTCTATTTGATCACCCTACCGGAGTGTTTCACATCACTTTAAGTTTAAACTCACTGGATATTTGTAGACTTTCTTCGATGGCGACCAGAGAATAGAGATTAGTGCGTCCGAGATCAGATATCTCCAGCGTCCAGTATCCCGCTGCCGTCCCAACTAATGTTGAATGTATACTCGTTGTGTGCCATGAACTAATGTAGGCAGAGTTACTGAACAAGGCCAGCCCATAGTTCTCATTTCCTCCAGTTATATCGGTTAGGTTCGCCTCAATGTGGATGTCTGTTCCATCGAGGCTACACGATATTATTTGATGTAACTCCCCGTCGACCCAGTACAAACGCCTGGGAAAGAAAGGTGCAAACAACATTCTTTAACAATTTTGATCATTTTTTATCATTATTTCTTACATTCTTTAACAATTTTCTATCATTTTTTTCATTTATTCTTACATTATGTAACAATTATAAAAAATAATATAAAATTTGTTAGGCCAATGCATTCTCTGATATATGCGAGGCAACCTATGGTTAACTTGCATATATATGCGAGGCGACCTATGGTCAACTTGCATATATAAGAGAATACACAGCGTTTTCGCAAAATTCAGGAAGCTCCCATCATGAAAGGATTAAAGTTGCATAATCCGAATTAATGCTCGCAAATTACTATTTCCTTGGCTTCGGGGGTCAAAAATATTTGATTCAAGTCGAGGAACTCACCCATCAAAGTTCAGAGTGATCAGATATCAATTTTTTAAATCTATTATTTTTCACCACCGATACTTTTAATGGCCCAGATTGCGGATGAAGATGGATAACTCTAAAATCAAGTGGCTTTTTTGTGTCAGATATTTGACAAACCGGCATAATTTCGTTGAACAAAATGTTGATAAATAACATGTTTTGGGCAATTTTATACCAGAGTTTACTGTGGAATAGCATTATTTTTGGGCAATTAATCGATTCTGATAACTGAAGCAGCATAACAACAAAACAAAAAAAAACAAATTCGTTGTTGTTGGAATCTGATGATATGGGGACCATCGAATCGGATTGAGTACCTTTAACCCTTTCAGTGCCAAGTCCGAGCTCTTTCCATCAATGTATCACATTATTATAATCAATAAATTTGAAAAATGATCAAGGAAATATGGGTTGGTACAAAAAACGGACTTGGCACTGAAAGGGTTAAAGGATGGTGTAGGTCATAATTTAGAAATAAAAGTTACGAAATTATGAAAATTTCTGTTGTCAGCTATTATCACCTTAACCCGTTCATGACATGAGCAGCGCTGGTGCAGCATTAAAGATACTGTGCCAGTGAATGTATTGGCACAGAGTTTTCACAAAATTTCAGGAAGCTCCAGTCATGAAAGGGTTACAATACCCTTATGGAGCCTCCCACAGATGTGAGCAGACGACACTCACCAATACAAATTGCCACCTGTATGGGGCTCCCTACAGGAAGCTCCAGTCATAGAAGGGTTAAAGATATGGATGGCCTTGATTATAGATTATAACTTAGAAACAGTCCTTCCCAGGAGGAAAACACAACAAGAGCACTTATTTGATCCCGCAATTCATAAGACGGGTGTAACTGCACCCTGTAATATAATCATAAGTTGGGTGTTTCTCAAACAAATTGTCATAATGGGACATACATGTACATGTAGTCACACTTTCACATGCCCATAATTGAATTGAAACAGATAAGGATAAAAATAAACCTTCAAATAGTTAAATATTGAATCAACGATTACAGTCATCATAATCATTTTGACAAGAGGTACGAGTGCACATTTTAGCACCCGTGAATTGAAAATTGCGAGTGTGTGCGGTTGCGAGAACAATCGCTCCTGTCTCCTGGGAAGGACTGTTAGAAATAAAAGTTACCAATTATGAAAATATTCTCAAGAGTATACTAATAGTATATAGTAATGCTCTAAGTAATTGACTCCTTAACCACAGCAGAATTATGTGTAACTTTTCAGGATTTAGTCGGAAATATGGCTTGTTGCCATTCATCGGGGAGAGCTTTCCGATGAATGGCAACAAGCTATATTTCCGACTAAATCCTGAAAAATTACCCATAATTCTACTGTGGTTAAGGAGTCGATTATTTAGAGCATTATTGTAGTATAATGATAGTATGAATGCGATGTTATCCACAAAACACACTTTGTGTGAGAAAAAAAATGCAGTTTGATTATGTTCGTTTGTTTATATACAACCAATTCTGTAACAGAATTTGCCTTTTGTTTACTTGACACATCATATGAACTTGACAATAACATACTATTTATGCAATATTTATGATTGGTATAAGAACAAGGTCGGTCTATATTTTAATATACTTTCTGTTTAATGCAGATTTAACGGATGCGACTATTTTAACAGCAATAACCACCACGAAGACCATCTGTGCCTATATGGAATAATCTTCATTATAACACTCCTGTATGGAGCCTCACATGGACCCAAGCAGACGACAGTCATCAGTGCATTGTTCTCTCTGTATGGGGCTCCATGAAGGGTTATATGGAATAATCTTCATTACTGATGTAATTAAACTGTATAAATCACGAACAAATAAATCACGAAGAACTTACACTGTGTTATTATATCAGGAATGACGTTGCCAGGTTGGCAAATATTCCAAGTGGTGAAAAATAACAGATTTCAAAAATTGAAATCTGAGTAGTCTGGGATATGATTGTTGGGTTCCTCGACTCAAATCTAACATTTTTTACCCGAAGCCAAAGAAATAGTAATTTAGGGTCGTTAAAATCGGATTATGCTTCTTTAAAAGTGTCCTTAATATTTTTGTTTTGATACAGCAGGATTCGAGACCAGCATATAAACCACGAAATTTACCCTGAATTTACGGTGAATTGACTTACATAGTAGTATAATTGACTTACATTATAATTGACTTACATAGTAGTATAATTGACTTACATAGTAGTATAATTGACTTACATAGTAGTATAATTGACTTACATAGTAGTATAACTTATGGCTAACTGATTTGGTTTAATTTACTGTGAAGTGACTTACATAGTAGTATAATTGACTTACATTGTAGTATAATTGACTTACATAGTAGTATAATTGACTTACATAGTAGTATAATTGACTTACATAGTAGTATAACTTATTGCTAACTGATTTGGTTTAACCAGTCCTTGTTTGATCAGTGTCTCTCTATTGTGACCATCTAGTCTCGCTCTTTCTAATTTTCCATGTCCATGGTTCATCCAGTAGATATACCTAGAATCATAAATCAATCAATAAATCAATATATCAATCAATAAATCAATAAATCTTTATTGGAACGAGAGGCCGATCACGATCGGCAGATGTTAACCCATCCCTTGGCGATAAAAATTTAATATGATCGGATAAATGAGAGTTTTGGTGTTGAATTATAGAGTATACTGTTATGTACTATTTATAGACAAATGTACATAACACAAATTATTGGAATTTATGGGTCACTGGCATTTATATAAGAGAATGCACTGGTACAGGATCTGTAATGCTAAACTGCCACAGCCAGCAAGCCCGTGGGTTAAATGTGTAGGTGTGACCTGGACATGGAATACTTGGGTTAAGAGAGTCCAATTTAAGTTTACAATATTAATGTGTCCTAGTATACAGATAAGCAACCTCACCACTGACCCATTAATATCAATTATATAGCAAAGCTGTCAAAATATCACAGGAATTGTTTATGTTGAACACTGAGCTCTCTATTAAACCAATAACAATTATAATGATATCAGACCATCTGAAGATATAACTCTGCAGCACAGATGTCCAAGTCTACTGTTAATATCATGTGATGTTTATTGTTGAATCTTTATTTTAAATTAGATACCATAGCCTTCTTTATCAGATTATTTGCACATTGGCATAAGAGACATCAGAAAATAATATAGCCATATCAATAGCTAAGTAGTCCAAAGGCAATTGGTGAATTGTATTTATTGTTGCTCCAAACAGATTTACCAGTATATAACACAAGATTTTGGACCGATTTAATCAAATTTGGTGTGGTGATTCGGGGTACCCTTGGCAGAGTTATAATGGTGTTAGTTTTTCAAATTTGTTTAACTTAAAAAAAAAAATTGTTTTTAATTATTTAAAAAAAATTAAAGGGACACATTGGAAATCTTTTTATCAACTTGTATCATAATGATCAATATCTAAATGAAAACAAATGACAATGTCAATGACATTTTTGTTATTATTATTATAAAAGTTATATATAACTAAAAATAAATTAAAAAATAGATTATTTTTTTCAATTTTTTTTTCGAAAAAGGGTCATATTTGAACTAGATCTGTATTTTGGGCTGTGAAACTCACATACCAAATTTGGTTCCAATAAGATAAAAAATGTTTGAGTTATGGCAGAATGTGTGAATTCTAAGTCGAAAAAGGGCCATAACTCTGTAAAAAAATCTCGGATCAAACCCAAAATCGAACTCGATCCGTATTTTGGGCTGAGAAACCCATATACAAAATTTGGTTCCGATCGGATAGAAAATGTTTATACACCCGACTAGCGGCAAAAGCGGCCAGTAGCATTCAGTGACATCATAAATCTATGTAGCATGTGTATACATGTTACAACCATTGGTATATCCACTTATATCTATGTAAATGATCCCAAGGAACTTCAGCAGTGCCATGGGTGCATGTGTATGAGTTTGTTGCCAACTAGTTGGGGTAGAAAAACATGCGCATGTGCACAGCGCAGAATTCAACAAACGTACATTATTTGAAGCGATTCAGGTAAAGCTTACATTGTTGCGCGGTTCGCAGGATTGTAGAAAGACACCATTTCGATCACTCTTTTTGGTTTAAATTAGTATTGCATATATAATCAGTGTTCTGTCATATGTGAGGAAGACGCACGCAGTTTCTTATTTGAGTCGATTTGTTTCGCGTATGCGCATAGGATAAAATGATAAATGTATGGATTATTGTGAAATGATACAATCACATCAAGGATCTCCATAGTATTTAAATTTGCATTATACAGCAGCACGTTTTGACATTACACCAAAGTAGTACTGTGGAAATGGGTTGCATGGTCGCAATACCATCTAGTCCGATCTACTTGCGCGTGCACATTACAAACACGTGGTCAAATCGTGCATTATTGAGCAATTATGTAAAGTTTAAGACTCGTGGCACCATTTGAACATGACCATCACCGTGCCCTATGTCTAAAACGGGACATAATGTCATTGAATGCACAGGGAAGTGGTGTCATTCGATCACTTGGGCTATATATGCTTAGCAACCATTGATACCGTTAAATACAAACTACATGTAGGTAATCTTCTGACCTGATGTATCTCCAGTTTCACAATAGGGTATTGACTGCATAGAAAATGCCGTTTCTTAGCGTGGAATTATACGATGCTATAAGCTATAATTGCATTATACTTTCAGTTCCGGTAGTTGCTTAGAAACCGTTACCAGAGAGTGATCGTGTGGCAAAGTATACCGTTCTAAAAAAAATACACAGTGGCCCATGGAAACATACCTGTATAATTTCAGACCTGTAGCACCATTTGAACATAACCATCAGCATGTGCATGCCAAGAATGTCTAAATTGGGGCATAATACAATTGGATTCACAGGCAATGGTGTCATTCAATCATTTGGGGTATTTGCTAAGCAACCGTTGCTACCCTTAAATACAAGTTAGGATCAGACTTCTGGCCAGATATATCTCAAATTTCACAATAGGGTGTTGACTGCATCAAAAACGCCACTTCCTTGGGCTGAATTACGACTGTAAAAGCTATAATTGTATTTTACTATCAATATCGGGTAGATGCCTAGCAACCGTTACCAGGGAATGACCACGTGGCAATGTAACCAGATAGTGGAATTCCTTATGTCATTTTGCATTTTTGGTTTGTTAAAAGCGATCTGAAAATGGATTATGTATGCCTAGTAGGTGTGTTTTCGGGATTGACTTGTTTCCATTCTTGAATTTTGGCGGGTCGGCCTAAATCGGGGTCAACATCATTTAGAGAGCGTTTCGTATTTACAGAAAACGGTATATGGTGCCATCTGGCGTATGGTGATCGGTGCGATTTGAAACTTCTCCAAACTACTAGATATGACCATTACATGTATTTTTGAAAATTTTTATGTGATCGGTTCATTCTTGTTGGCTACAGTTGTGATCAAAATTTAACACTGAGCCCTATGGAGATTCTAGTACTTTGGATAGATGGCGCCATTTCGCGTATGATGATATGTGCGTACTGATATTCCTAAAAAATACTAAGTATGAAAAACAGACGTAGTTTTAAAAGGAATGGATGTGATCAGATGATTCTTGCTGGCTACAGTTGCGATCAAAATTTAACACTTAACCCTATGGAGAATTTCGTGTTATGCTCAAACGTTGATTGTAATATCACTGATTGGCAATCGTGCGCAAATATATGAAGTTTAACACTCGTGTTGGACCCACTGTCACTATCCGTGATTTAATAGTTGCAACATATGATATAGTTATGCCTCAAGATACAGTAATTGGCAAAAGTAAGTGTCGAATGGTTTTGTAGTTTCGATAATATGCAGCCTGTTCAATCAAATGAAAATATTCACAACAAGACTGTTCACGATGTGATTACATATTATATCATTGTTTTATTTGATACTTGTCTGTATTGTTGTCCACTGACTAGTTTTAAAACCACATCGTTGATCATAACGGGATGTAGTGTCACAAATACACAGGTATAGATGGTAGTTGTTCGCTGTCATTAACTCAATCGTTGTCATAGGAGTCTATCCCACATGCACTGAGAGAATCTGTGTTTTCGCAGGATTTGTGCTACTGATAAACGGACATTTTGG
Source organism: Siphonodentalium dalli (assembly GCA_032622095.1). Taxonomy (NCBI): domain Eukaryota; kingdom Metazoa; phylum Mollusca; class Scaphopoda; order Gadilida; family Siphonodentaliidae; genus Siphonodentalium; species Siphonodentalium dalli. Next base: position 11,996,208 of record CP136062.1, read on the forward strand.
TGCAGCTGAGATCTTTACTATAGCGGTATAGGCTTTGCTACGCCAGTTACATTTGACCAACTTCAGTGCAGCGACTGAAACCCAACATTCACCATCAATATTCTGACCACAGTTAATCTCCACGCTTCGTGTATAGCTGTGAAAATCAAGTAAATTCGAATTTCCACTAGAGTAGAGCTTAATGAGTAAAATAGGTATTAACCATAGATGCATTTTCCTGCATTCCGAGTAGGTGCTTAGTAACCACTACTAATGAGCTATCGGGCCCGGTGGCAAAGTCTCCCGATCTTATAATGATCAGTGGCCTATGCAGAACATGGCTGCATATAGAGTTTTAGACATGCATGTGCCCAACTTTGAACAAAGCCAGCACCATGTGATTAGACACTGACTAAATTAAGGCAATACCAATAAATGATTAGTACACAATTGTGGTATTTGATTAGCAACCGTTGCTAACCTTAAACAAGTGCACCGCTGGGCGGAGGTAACGCCCCCGACTGTACAATCAGAGAGGATTTTTCTTATTTTTGTGCAAATGCTTATTAAATGGCACTTTGTAAAGTTATGTTATTCATGAGTAAACAATCCAAAATCAATTTATCATCTGAAAACCAAAAAAAGTAGCAGAAAACCTGAATTTTCTAAGTCCAAAAAGGGGCGTAACTCTGGAAAAAATGGGCGGACGAAACCGCAGTTATGGGGAAATCTTGTCCTCCCGGCTGGTCTATTAGCATACCAAAGATCAACTGAATTGAGTTAGCGAAACCAAAGTTATGAGTTGAAACGTTCGTACGGACAATTTTCTAAGTCCAAAAAGGGGCGTAACTCTGGAAAAAATGGGCGGACGAAACCGCAGTTATGGGGAAATCTGGTCCCCCCGGCTGGTCTATTAGCATACCAAAGATCAACTGAATTGAGTTAGCGAAACCAAAGTTATGAGTTGAAACGTTCGTACGGACGGAAGGACGGACGAACGGAAGGACGGACGGACGGAAGGACGGACGGACGGAGGGCTCCACTATATACCCCCAAATCTCCATCGGAGATCGGGGGCATAATAAGATATCTGGTTCACTTTGACGACCAGGTATATCTCAAATTTCACATTTGGGTATTAACTGTATCGGAAACGCAAACGTTGAATTACGACCCTATAAGCTATAATTGCAATTTCCAGTGAATTCCTGGTAATTTCCTAGACTAAGTTTCTCGATCTTATAATGATCAATGGCCCATGGGGCACAAACATGTACAGTTTCATATCTGTGTCACCATTTGAACATAACCAATACCATCTGATTATAGACACTATCTCATTTACGGGAAAATACATGCATGGCCGGTTCAAAGCCAAGTATATTATTTGGGGAGAACGATCCATTAAGTCGATGGTTTGTTCATAACAGATGGAGTCATGATACATTATGAAGGATGATGGAAGGGTCCCCTTAACTATGTTCTTCGACACAGTATTGTCCCCGCACTGTGTCACTTGTATCTTACTGTGTTGTACTATATAATTTATAAGACCAAGCAAATAATGCACATATATATCTTCTTATAAATAAATTATCTCTTAGAAAGTGTCCAGAGATGTCTTGCCTATTTATACTGACAATTTATTTTTATTCTTGTGGCAAAGTATTTGAGGGAGAGATTTGTTATGTTGACTAAGATGTTAATTTAGTATGTGAAACATGTATCCCGGGGGGAGGTATCGAGTGGACGGAGAAAGTTTTTTCTTTATACTCAGATGAACATAATTTAAACTCCCAATTTGGATAAACCCGACCAGGAATTATAGAACCATCCATATAAGCCCAGCAATATTTAGCAATAAACATGGACATGATAACATTGTTTAACATTTTTAAACAATACCACCCTATCCACATATATTTGGCTAAACATTTGGCATAGATGAGTTGTTGTCGTTGTTACGTTGATGCTGGTCGGGTTTCTCCAAATTTAATACTAAAACAGAATGTTCCATAAGCTACGGTGCCTGGTTTAGGACATGAGAATTTGTTTTTTATTTCACGAAATACTAATTCGTGGCCACGAAATAACTAATTTGGTGGCCACAAAATACTAATTCGTGGCCAAGAAATAACTAATTCGTGGTCACGAAATACTAATTCGTGGCCACGAAATAACTGATTAACCTTTGCATATATATCCAGATACCTTTACGGTATGATTACACTAACTTGACGATGTTTTAGAAACAATGCGTACGATCGCAGATAAGCTACCATAAACCCCTTATGGCGTGGGACCCGGGCTCTATGGGGATATGAACGTCTGATATAAACTAGCCCAGAGAAAACAGGGGAAACACGGGTCAGGTGGCTCCAAGACAAACTGACTATTCATTAGTTTTTACCACAAGGGATCGAATGGGAATGCCATTTCTCTCGGCATATTGGCCGATTTAAGTCAAATAAGGGGTTTTGTAGGGTGGGTCCAAAACAAGCTTATAAATATTCACCCCTCTCAACCATACCCGATCCAAAATGGTCGCCGCTCAGAAGGGGTCAAATGGGGTACACATTATTTCTCGGTCAGTTGACCGATATAGATCAAATAAAGAGTGTTGTATACCGTGGTCACAAAGAAAGCTAAATTTTCACACCTTCAGCCCACTCGAGCGAAAATGATAACTGATCAGAGGGGTCCATATATGGTACCATGCAATCCCCCCCCATTTTAGGTCGAATACAGTGTGTTGTAGGGTGACCCATGAGACAAACTAAATGTTCACCCGCTTACACCATCCCCGATCCAAAATGGCCACCCCAGATGGGTTCAAATATGACACCTATACAATTGCTCGACCCCTTAACCGTTGGATGTGGTATAATTGGTGCTGTATGGTGGCCCCCAAGATATACCGAATGTCGTGGGTGCCCATGTAACCCACCCCAGGACGGCGGCAATTTTGGATCGGGTTGGTGAAAGGGTGATTTACTTAATTTGTTTTACGGGCCACCCTACAACACGCTTTAACTCAAATCGCCGTGGCTCATGCCAAGATGGTGGACAACTACAACCAGATCATCTCTATCCGCTTCCATTACAACAGTGACTGACGATCGTATATGACAATTAATAATTTAGTGGCCATGAATTATTTATTTCGTGACCACGAATTAGTTATTTCGTGGCCACGAATTAGTATTTCATGGCCACGCAATTAAAAAATATTCCCATGTCCTAAAAGTTTTGACTGACACTTACATAAATATGACACCCAGATTTGTTAGCACACAGCTCCGTATTATGCGGTACTTCGTCCTGGCAATAAACATTAATTTTGTCAATTGATGAAAAAACACCATCAATCAATTTTACAACGGCATCCTGAAACTTTAGTCTTGATAAACATTGCATTTGTATAATAATGGACATTATCACTGAAGCACGTGATTGTGATGTATATGATTGATGTGAACCACATTTTTTCAACTACTGTATCTGGTGGACTGACTATATTGCATGTATCACATGTCGTTACGATAGATTACATGTAAGAGCCATGCATATATGATAGCCATTAAGTTCCACCACTGTGAACATTTGAGTAAATTGTCAAACTCTCTATAGGATCCAACGTTAGTTTTGTTCGCAACTGTGGTACTGTACCAGCGGAGACTTATCTGACGACACCATTATCAAAAATACATTTCAGAGTCATACTTGACATATGTGCACAATTTCAACTTGCACAATTCATGAAAAGGCTAATCGTGTTAGTTAATATCTCTATAATCAGGAAACGCTCTTTAAATTTTTTAAACCGTCCAAACAATTTGTTTCCACTAAAATGTCAGACTGGAACAAGTAGACTCTGAAAGTAGACCACCATATTTGATACATTTGTTAATTTCAACTCGCACAGTCCACCAGAAGGTTAGTTATGAGGATTAATAATTGTATAATAAGCAAACGCTCTTTAAATTCTTAAAACAGTCCAAAAAACTTTGTTTTCCAATAAAATTTCAACTGGACACAGGTAAACTCTGAAAGTAGACACGATATTGATAAATAAACCGTTCTCATGTCGTCCTAGACAATCCGAAATGGCGCGACCGTTGTTTTCGACCAAAGGAATCTGACTTGTGAAATCAGCGAGGGTGGGGGTAGGGGTAGCTTTTCTGCGATATCTTTACCAAAAATCGATGTATCGAAGTTTTGTTTGTGGCATATGATCAAGATATCCTTGTAGATTGTTCATGTTCATCCATATGTGATATAGCTCAATTTAAGAATATACAATACTTTACTATTTGGGAAAGAAAATTGAAAATGCAGTCATAAATGCAATTCGTCTGATGATTTTTGATAAAATTCCACATTAGGATATGTAATTAAGTAATTTGTGGCAAGATCTCCCCATGTTTTTCGATTTCCAAGAACAAAGAAAGCCACTTACCGAACTTGCTATGCGTAATAGCATGTTTTTATTATCAGGTGGACGGGAAAAAAATAGAGGGGTACACAAACAAAAGCCCCACACAAACCTGTTTCCACTAAAATATCAAGCTGGAAACAGGTAGATTCTGAAAATAGACACACTGGTGGTATAGAAACTGTTCTCATATCGCTTTTAACATTCCGAAAACGCGCGACCATTTTTTGCGACATAAGGAATCCGACTAAGATCGTAAAATAATCAGTGGTCCATGGGGAACATACATCTAAAGTTTCAGAAATGTGACACCACTTAACATAAACAACACCATACATCTAAACACTGGCCACAATATAAAAATACCACTGGGAGCCCCGGTCAGGGTGTCGATCGTTGTGGGGAGCCAGGGTTCAAAGGGTTAACCATAGCAGAATTTAGGATTAAGTCGTAAATATGGCTTGTTGCCATTCATCAGAAAGCTCTCAGTGACAGCTTTCCGATGAATGGCAACAAGCCATATTTCCAGCGAGAGCTTTCCAATGAATGGCAACAAGTCATATTTCCAACAAAATCCTGAAAATTTACCCATAATTCTGCTGTGGTTAAGGAGTCGATTATTTAGGGCATAACTGTATTAATTTCATTCATCCGGGGAACATCAATCTGATCCTGTTATAGTCTCCCAGAGCATTTGAGGCCTAAGCAGAATGAGGTTCCCAGAGGGTGAATTTGTTGATTTTAGCCCGCTGTGTTGGATAGCATCACTAAATTCACCTTCTGGGGACCTCATTCTGCCAATAACAGACACACTATTTGCAGGTTTGATAAACACTCCATGACATGCGTACCTGTGAATGTACTGGAATACACAAAGGAAGGTAGCAATGTGGATTTAACCATGAACAGGGTGTATTAATCTGGAAGCTGAGATATGAACTTAGCATGTTGCATGCCTCAAACAGCCATTCGAGAGATATACCTTATCTCAAATAGATGTTAAACTATTAATTATCTCAGTAAAGCTACTAGGAAAGTGTGTTTAAACCAATTTGATAACCATAAGAATTCTATAGCCTCAAGAATGTGTGTTTAAACCAATTGGATAGCAGTAAGAATTCTATAGCAGTAAGATAGTGTGTTTAAATCAATTCTAAACCAATTCCATAGCAGTAAGAATTCTTTTGCAGTAAAATAGTGTGTTTAAACCAATTCCATAGCAGTAAGAATGTGCTCTGTGATTTATACATGTAGTTTTGGGCATTACTGTAGTTTCCGAGATTGGCACCAGGCCTGACAATAAGGTGCCTGTCATTTGCAGAATGAGGTCCCAAGAGGGTGAATTTAGTGACGCTACCCCAAATATGAAATTGTCAATGACACTGTAGCTAAACTTTGTAAAGAAGGTAATTTTTTTGTGATGAGCAATGAATACAGAGATTAAAAAGGAGTGTAAAAACGAGCAGTAAAGAATTTAGTCACACACAGAGTAAAATCCAAGATGGCTGCTGGCGGCCATGTTTTTTGGCCAAATGACCCCAAAATGACTCGTTCCCATCTACATGTTATTGTTAACATCCATGACAAATTTCATGATGATCAGACTAAAGGTACAACCTGTAGCCCGTGCTAAAGGATTTAGTCATACAAAGAGTAAAATCCAAGATGGCTGCTGGCGGCCATGTTTTTTGGCCGAATGACCTCCAAAAAGACTCGTTCCCATCTACATGTCATTATTAACATCCATGACAAATTTTATGATGATCAGACTAAAGTTACGACCTGTAGCCCGTGCTAAAGGATTTAGTCATACAAAGAGTAAAATCCAAGGTGGCTGCTGGCGGCCATGTTTTTTGGCTGAATGACCCCAAAATGACTCGTTCCCATCTACATGTCATTGTTAACATCCATGACAAATGTTATGATGATCAGACTAAAGGTACGACCTGTAGCCCGTGCTAAAGGATTTAGTCATACAAAGAGTAAAATTCAAGATGGCTGCTGGCGGCCATGTTTTTCGGCCGTATGACCCAAAAATGACTCGTTCCCATCTGCATGTCAATATTAACATCCATGACAAATTTCATGATGATCAGATAAACAGTACGACCTGTGGCCCGTGCAAATGGATTGAATTTTGAAATCAAAGATGGCCACTGGCGGCCATGTGTTTTGGCTGAATGACCCCAAAATGACTCGTTCCCATCTACATGTCATTCTTAACATCCATGACAAATGTTATGGTGATCAGACTAAAGGTACGACCTGTAGCCCGTGCTAAAGGATTTAGTCATACAAAGAGTAAAATTCATGATGGCTGCTGGCGTCCATGTTTTTGGGCCGAATGACCCCAAAATGACTTGTTCCCATCTGCATGTCAATATTAACATCCATGACAAATTTCATGATGATCAGATAAACAGTACGACCTGTGGCCCGTGCTAATGGATTGAATTTTGAAATCAAAGATGGCCACTGGCGGCCATGTTTTTTGTCCGAATGACCCCAAAATGACTCGTTCCCATCTACATTCCAATTTCAACAGCCATCACAAATTTCATGATGATCAGACTAAAGGTACGACCTGTAGCCCATGCTAAAGGATTTAGTCATACAAAGAGTAAAATCCAAGATGGCTGCTGGCGGCCATGATTTTTGCCCGAATGACCCCAAAATGACTCGTTCCCATCTATATGTCATTGTTAACATCCATGCAAATGTTATGATGATCAGACTAAAGGTACGACCTGTAGCCCGTGCTAAAGGATTTAGTCATACAAAGAGTAAAATTCAAGATGGCTGCTGGCGGCCATGTTTTTCGGCCGTATGACCCCAAAATGACTCGTTCCCATCTGCATGTCAATATTAACATCCATGACAAATTTCATGATGATCAGATAAACAGTACGACCTGTGGCCCGTGCTAATGGATTGAATTTTGAAATCAAAGATGGCCACTGGTGGCCATGATTTTTGCCCGAATGACCCAAAAATGACTCGTTCCCATCTACATGTCATTGGTAACATCCATGATAATTTTATGATGATCAGACTAAAGTTACGACCTGTAGCCTGTGCTAAAGGATTTAGTCATAGAAAGAGTAAAATCCAAGACGGCTGCTGGCGGCCATGTTTTTTTTGGCCGAATGACCCCAAAATGAATGATTCCGGCCCCCACCACCACTCTATTTGAATCCCCCCTGCCCCACCACAGCATCTGGTACTACCCCTGCAGATGAACATATGCAATCTATGCCTAATTGTTTATCTAATCTCCTGAGGACTTATTATCCTCTATGACCCCTCCTACCCCTATCCCCATCCTATTCCACCCCCATCACAACATCCGGTACTACCCCGCACACAAATACCCCTACCCTATTCCACCACACCACAGCATCCGGTACTACCCCTGCAGATGAACATATGCAATCTATGCCTAATTGTTTATCTAATCTCCTGTGGTCTTATTATCCGCTATGGCCCCTCCTACCCCTATCCCCATCCTATTCCACCCCCCCCCCCCCCATCACAGCATCCGGTACTACCCCTGCACACAAACACCCCCACCCTATTCCACCACACCACAGCATCCGGTACTACCCCTGCAGATGAACATATGCAATCTATGCCTAATTGTTTATCTAATCTCCTGTGGTCTTATTATCCGCTATGGCCCCTCCTACCCCTATCCCCATCCTATTCCACCCCCCCCCCCATCACAGCATCCGGTACTACCCCTGCACACAAACACCCCCACCCTATTCCGCCCCCACCACAGCATCCGGTACTACCCCTGCAGATGAACATATGCAATCTATGCCTAATTGTTGGTCTTATTATCCCCTATGGCCCCTCCTACCCCTATCCCCATCCTATTCCACACCCCCCCCTTGCAAGCCTTGAAATAGGGTGTCTGTCATTTGCAGAATGAGGTCCCCAGAGGGTGAATTTAGTGATGCTACCCCGCATAGCCTCAGCATAGCATACACCTCAGCAGAATAAGGTTCCCAGAGGGTGAATTTAGTGATGCTACCCCGCATAGCCTCAGCATAGCATACACCTCAGCAGAATGAGGTTCCCAGAGGGTGAATTTGGTGATGCTAGCCTGTTATGCGGGGTAGCATCACTAAATTCACACTCTGGGGACCTCATTCTGCTTAGGCCTCTTCTTCTCTGGAAAGTTTCTTCTTCCCATAGATTCTATTTCTTTTTTAGTTTAGTTTCTCTATATCTCCAAATTGGCAGATGACACATTGCATAATCGAGGTTCCCAATAGGTGTACATCACAATATTCACCATTTGGAATTTCAATCATAGTCTATGTCTCCCACAGCAGATGAGGCCATGCAGAATGAGGTCCACAGATGGTGAATTTGGTGATGCTAGCCTGCTATGCGGGATAGCGTCACTAATTTCACCCACAAGGGACCTCATTCTTCAAAAGTTATGATTTCCGCTATGGGGCTGGGGTCCCTTTAGGGTACACCCAAATTTCTCCTCCGACATACTAATGCCTACAGTAATGTCATAAATAATCAACCCTTAAACCACAGCAGATGAATGGGAAATTTTTCAGGATTTAGTCGGAAATATGGCTCGGTGACTAAATCCCTGAAAAATTTCCCATAATTGAAGCTGTGGTTAAAGGGTCATATACTTCAGGCATTAATGTATAGAACACACGTGAATCTGCCATTAAATAAAACCAAGAGGGAGTAATGCTGACCACTATTGAGCCATGTGGCAGCAAAATAATCAAGGCTCAAAATAAGTGGCCGGTCACGGTCAATGTCCGACGAAAATTAGCTGATGTCCAGTGCACTTCTGTATCTGTCGGACATTTTGTCCAATGCAATTCTTTAAACAATTTGTATCTGTCCAACGAGCCACTTCTGGCCAAATAGGACATTGAAAGTAAAAAATAGTTCTTTTTTAATTTCAGATCAATTCATAGTGAATATAATTATGTCGAATTGCATGTGTATTTATTAATCAACAAAACAAAAATAACATGGGTTTTTCCTAGGTGGCAATTGGACGTTCACTAAAATGTGCGCATCATTCACAAATAATAAGTTAATTGGAAATTTAAATACTGTCTCATACAGTACATCTGAAAATTTGACAGGCACCATTTTTAAATGACCAACACCATCCATTTGGTGCCTGTCATTTTGACAATTAGTAAAAATATAATTATTTTGAGCCTTGAAAATAATGCTTTTACGGGCTACACACATTATTGCCTTATTGAAAGATGTCGAAGCAGACATCGCTAAATTGGTTGATTCTGCCTGGTTACATCGCGATTACGTACCCTTACCATGCCTGGTTACATTGATTCTGCCTGGTTACATCGCGATTACGTACCCTTACCATGCCTGGTTACATTGATTCTGCCTGGTTACATTGATTCTGCCTGGTTACATTGATTCTGCCTGGTTACATTGATTCTGCCTGGTTACATTGATTCTGCCTGGTTACATTGATTCTACCTGGTTACATTGATTCTGCCTGGTTACATTGATTCTGCCTGGTTACATTGATTCTACCTGGTTACATTGATTCTACCTGGTTACATCGCGATTACGTACCCTTACCAAAAAGAAATTTTGCTGCAACCGTTTCTTGAACATACATGTATTATTTGAGCATTATAGAGGGTGTTTCTTGAACATACATGTATTATTTGAGCATTATAGAGGGTGTTTCTTGAACATACATGTATTATTTGAGCATTATAGAGGGTGTTTCTTGAACATACATGTATTATTTGAGCATTATAGAGGGTGTTTCTTGAACATACATGTATTATTTGAGCATTATAGAGGGTGTTTCTTGAACATACATGTATTATTTGAGCATTATAGAGGGTGTTTCTTGAACATACATGTATTATTTGAGCATTATAGAGGGTGTTTCTTGAACATACATGTATTATTTGAGCATTATAGAGGGTGTTTCTTGAACACGTATTATAATGAATAGGAATCATTCTGCACTCTATTATCTGTCACCTGTTTATACTTTCCCAACCTCCCTCCAGATGAATAATGGCCTTTCCCATGTATATTCGAGACCAGGCAACAGATTAATTGTATATTTTGTCTCTAATTTTTCTAGATAAATTTGACATGTTCCCGGGACCAGACGACCAATTTATTCTGTTCTTTATGGTTTTACTGCATATTTTCCGTCTGATTCTCCGAGTTCAGTAAATATTAATATTGATCAAAAGCTAGAGTCGCGTCTGACAGTCTCATTCCATCTGACGATCGCAGTAATGTTTGCATAATGCAATCAATCAAACGAGCCTCATTCGTGTTTTTTTTGTGCAGCAAATATCGTCTGATGTTCGAGTCGAGAATCAATCAGACCACCAAGCCTCCAAATAGCGGGCTAGCATCACCAAATTCACCCTCCGGGGACCTCATTCTGCTTAGGCTCTCAACTCCTATCATAGACCTAGGATCAGATTGAAGTTCCCCAGTTGAAGTTGGTGATGATCACCCATTGGGCACCTCGTTTATGAATTTTATCTTCTGCAAATTAGGGGATATAGAAACTTCCTAGAAGGGAAATGTAACTAAAAACAATTTTAATTTGATACTATAGATACTTCCCAGAAGATCAGGCCTAAGCAGAATGAGGTCTCCAGAGGGTGAATTTGGTATGCTAGCCCACTATGCGGGATAGCATCACTAAATTCACCCTCTGGGGACCTCATTCTGCAAATGACAGACACGCTATTTGCAGACTTGCAGACCACACAACGTTTCCGAGCGCTGTCACAACTCAGCCATTTAACTCAGATGCTGCACGTAGCCTGCAGCCAAATTGAGTCAAACTTTCCATTAAATTGATGTTTTCTGCGATTGACTTGTTTCTTTCCTGATGGTTGATTGCTTGTGTTTCTAAATGCCCTAAATAATTGACTCCTTAAACACAAGAGAATTATGGGTGATTTTTCAGGATTTAGTCAGAAATATGGCTTGTTGCCATTCATCGGAAAGCTCTCAGTGAGAGCTTTCCAATAAATGGCAACAAGCCATATTTCCGACTAAATCCTGAAAAATTATCCATAATTCTCTCGTTGTGCTCAAGCTCATAACCAGGCCTAAGAATAAGGTGCCTGTCATTTGCAGAATGAGGTCCCCAGAGGGTGAATTTAGTGAAGCTATCCAGCATAGCGGGCTAGCATCACAAATTCATCCTCTGGGGACCTCATTCTGCATGGCTTCATCTGCTATGGGAGACATAGACTCAGATTGACGATCGCAAATGGTCAATATTGTGACGTACACCCATTGGGAACCTCGATTCTGCAAAAATGTGTCGTCTGCCAAATTGGGGATACAGAGAAACTGAACTAAAAAAGAAATAGAATCTATGTGAAGATGTTTCTATAGAAATTTAATAAAAGAGAAACTTTCCAGAGAAGATGAGCCCTGAGCAGAATGAGTTCCCCAGAGGGTGAATTTAGTGATGCTAGCCCACTATGCGGGATAGTGTCACTAAATTCACCCTTGGGGGACCTCATTCTGCAATGACAGGCACCTTATTCTCAGGTCTGTGCATAACGTTATAATTAACTTCAGTATACTCATCAATGAGTATTTAATAAAGAAAGGGTTAAATTTATAATCTGAACATTTCCTGATGGATAACTACTCGTCAATGATGCTTTAGTATAGAAAGGGTTGAACTTATTATGTGAACATTTCCTGTATGATGCTTTGGTATAGAAATGGTTGAACTTATTATGTGAACATTTCCTGAGGGATAACTATTCGTCAATGATGCTTTAGAATAGAAAGGGTTAAACTTATTATCAACATGACAGACACACTATATCCAGGCTTGGTCAGTAAGACCTCACTGATACAGTTTAATGTTTAACCCACAGGGAGCCTCACACAGATGGAAGCATGCACTACAGACTGTCCTCTGCTCCAGTCTATGTGGGGCTCTCTATGGGTTAGACACACTATATCCAGGCTTGGTCAGTAATGTAAGACATCCATCTCAAACCTCACTGATACAGTTTAATGTTTAACCCACAGGGAGCCTCACACAGATGGAAGCATGCACTACAGACTGTCCTCTGCTCCAGTCTATGTGGGGCTCTCTATGGGTTCGATACACTATATCCAAGCTTGGTCAGTAAGACATCCATCTCAAACCTCACTGATACAGTTTAATGTTTAACCCACAGGGAGCCTCACACAGATGGAAGCAAGCACTACAGACTGTCCTCTGCTCCAGTCTATGTGGGGCTCTCTATGGGTTCGATACACTATATCCAAGCTTGGTCAGTAAGACATCCATCTCAAACCTCACTGATACAGTTTAATGTTTAACCCACAGGGAGCCTCACACAGATGGAAGCATGCACTACAGACTGTCCTCTGCTCCAGTCTATGTGGGGCTCTCTATGGGTTCGATACACTATATCCAAGCTTGGTCAGTAAGACATCCATCTCATTGAATGAGTTAAACAGGAAATCTTGTTTATTAAGTAACAATTATCATTTAACCCTTTCAGTGCCAGGTCCGATTTTTCTATCAACCCATATACCCTGTGCCAATGCATTCTCTTACGCCTCGCATATATAAGAGAATGATTGGCCTAACAATTTTTCATCATTTGGCACTGAAATGGTTAAGCATATGCCATTACGCTTAAGCGTAACAGTTTTTCATAGCCTCTCAACCTTACATATAATGGTATCATCTAAGGTAAATATTTGACAAAAGTTACTAGCATCAGTAATTGGCTCCATCCATTTCAGTTCCAGGGGAGTTTTTAAGATATGGAATTTGATTTACGCTTATATAATAGAATGCACAATATTTACCTTGACTTTTTAAGCCAGTGCATTCTCTTATATATGCGAGGCTCCCTATGGCAGACTCGCATATATAAGAGAATGCACTGGCACAGTGTTTACATAAAATTTGGACAGATAAATAAATGCACTGGCACAGGATCTTTAATGCTGCACCAGCACAGCTCCGTCATGAAATGGTTTAGCAAAGAAAGGGTATGAATTATTCCAGTGATAAAACTTCTATAAAAGTTTGAACCATGCCAATTTACTTCAAGGAATTGTCTAATGTAAATACCAGAAGCAGATGGTGAAAATAAACACAAAACTATCCACTTAATGCTGACTTATTTATATCCTATTGATAAAAAATCAAGGCATGTGAGCCACCTCATAGTGGAGGTTTAACAGATGAAGAAATCTATGAATATCTGTGTTTGATTCAGAAATGATCAAATCTTTGTACAGACCACAAATAACTGGATGTTCTCTGATTCTCAATTAATGACATTGTGGCTTTCATGTACCTAGTCTGACTATATACAAAGAGTCCAGAACTCTGAATTATACACATGGGACATCTTCATCCGATGCCAATTTATTGATGTCACATTGATCAGAATTTGAGGAATGCACATTTTGGTGATATTTTAACCCTTTCAGTGCCAGGGGCCGATCTCATCGGCCCTAATTTACGGTCTGTAAAATCGGCCCTAAACAAATTAAAAAATTAAATAACATTTTTTTTTTTAGATTTGTTTGGGTTGAATTTTTTTTGGGTATGCTTAAGCATGCTATAGCGAATTTAAAAACAAACTGGATAAAACCTTAGGGGCATGTTATAACTCAAAACTATCACCAAGTATTCATAGTAATAATTTTTATACCCATGAAAAACGTAAGATTCCCTGGCACTAAACCTACAAAATAAGTCTGTTAAAGAATATTTGAAAAAATTATTAAAATTGTAAAAAATTGTACAAAATAATAACAAATGATGAAAAATTGTTAGGCCAATGCATTCTCTTATATATGCAGGCGACCTATGGTCGACTCGCATATATAAGAGAATGCATTGGCACAGGGTATATGGGTTGATACAAAATCGGACCTGGCACTAAAAGGGTTAGCATTTCCTTAAAGGTACTCAATCCGATTCGATGGTCTCCCATATCATCAGATTCCAACAACAACAATATTTTTTGTAATGCCGCTTCAGTTATCAGAATTGATTAATTGCCCAAAAATAATGCTAACCATGCATAGTCAACTATAGTATAAAATTGCCCAAACCTGTTATTTATCAACATTTTGTTTGACGAAATTTTGCCGATTTGTCAAATATCTGACACAAAAAATCCACTTGATTTTAGAGTTATCCATCTTCATCCGCAATTTGGTCTGAAACAGTCTTCTCGTCGACTTTTTACTGGGCCACTATAATTTATCGGTGGTGCAGAATATTCTGGGTAGCTTCACTTACAGTAATGCCCTAAATACATCACTCAGTGAGAGCTGTAACCTGCGGATGTCCTGGAGGTGGTTTATATCTCACTGAGAGCTTTCCGATGAATGGCAACAAGCCATATTTCCGACTAAATCCTGAAAAAATTACCCATAACTCTGCTGTGGTTAAGGAGTTTATTATTTAGGGCATTACTGTAATTCACCCTGAAGGTCTGGATATTGATGCAGAATGAGGCCTGGCCAAGAGGGTGAATTTAACGCTACCCCACACAGCGTCGCTAGGGCCACATTCTGCTTAGGCCTCAACTACTATAGGAGACATACATGTAGGATGAGTTCCCCAGGTAAAGTTGGTGATGTTCACCTGGATCTGCAAAATAGGGGATATAGAAACTGAACAGAAGGGGAAAAAGTACATAAAAACAATTTGAGAATATGGATACTTCCCAGAAGATGAGGCCCAAGAAGAATGAGGTCCCCAGAAGGTGATTTGGTGATGCCAGGCCTCTGTGCAGGGTAGCATCTCAAAATTCACCTTCTGGGGACCTCATTTCAGGGTACCGTCACAAAATTCACCTTCTGGGGACCTCATTTCAGGGTACCGTCACAAAATTCACCCTCTGGGGACCTCATTTCGCAAATGACAGACACACTATATCCAGACTTGGTCAGCAATGAAAGACGTCCATCTCAAACCTCACTGATAAAGTTGAATGTTTTTAACCCACAGGGAGCCTCCCCATATGTAAGCATGCACTACATAGTGTTGTCTGCTCCAGTCTATGTGGGGCTCTCTATGGGTTAGACAAGGCTTGTTGGTATATTTTCAGGCCTGATTTGTAAAAAAAATAAAAAAATAAAGTCTGCATTTCCATCCATTTGAATGAAATGCAGTAAATGAGAAAAACACATGAAGAATTAAGATAATTATAACTTAATCATGTCAAATAACCCATACAGAGCCCCATATAGACTGGAGCAGACAACACTCTGTAGTGAATGCCTCCATCTGGGGAGGCTCCCTATGGGTTATTGCAACTTGATCATGTCAAATATTCAAAGATAAAAGTCACTCAATGGTAAAACAGATTTAACCCTTTACCCAACAGAACTGCCCTGTGCCAATGCATTCTCTTATATATGCGAGTCGACCATAGGTCGCCTCGCATATATAAGAGAATGCATTGGCTTAACACATATTAAAAATGATAAAATTGTTAAAAAATGTAAGAAAAAATTATAAATTTTTAAAGAATGTAAGAAAAAATGGTAAAAAGTGTTAAAAAAGATTTTTTTTAGGCCAATGCATTCTCTTATATATGCGAGGCGACCTATAAGAGAATGCATTGGCACAGGGCATAACTGTAACCATCACAATGTGGTCAATGAACCGGTTCCAATGATATCCATATTTGTATGGTGTTATTGAGACAGACCGAAGATATTTTAGGCTGTTGAAGCTTTATTTGGGTGTTTTTGGCCGTTTTGTTGGGTAAAGGGTTAACTCAACGAGTAAAAACAGTGATAACTCGATTCCTGTTTGAGATGAAATTCCAAATAACTTGCCAACTATCTGACATGCGGGAGATGCCGCGAAGATCTGAGATAATTTAGCCTGCTATCGGCAAATATCTGTTGGCACCACGAATAACCAAGATGGTTGATAAATATCGGCACCGATCAGAGAATATAATCACATACTGTGAGGTCCTCCAATAAAATCCCATTTTAGTACCCGATCAGGACGCATTGTTTGTGCAGTAATTGGGGTGCTATATTGTTTTCAGTTATAGCCAGAGACATAACTTTAAAATATGTGGGGTCAGGACAGGCACCAGCCTAGAGGGCAACTTGGGAGAGGACCAGCCTAGAGGGCAATTTGGGAGAGGACCAGTCTAGAGGGCAATTTGGGAGAGGACCAGCCTAGAGGGCAATTTGGGAGAGGACCAGCCTAGATGGCAACTTGGGAGAGGACCAGCCTAGAGGGCAACTTGGGAGAGAACCAGCCTAGAGGGTAACTTGGGAGAGGACCAGCCTAGAGGGCAATTTGGGAGAGGACCAGCCAAGAGGGCAATTTGGGAGAGGACCAGCCTAGAGGGCAACTTGGGAGAGGACCAGCATAGAGGGCAACTTGGGAGAGGACCAGCCTAGAGGGTAACTTGGGAGAGGACCAGCCTAGAGGGCAATTTGGGAGAGGACCAGCCTAGAGGGTAACTTGGGAGAGGACCAGCCTAGAGGGCAACTTGGGATAGAACCAGCCTAGAGGGTAACTTGGGAGAGGACCAGCCTAGAGGGCAACTTGGGAGAGAACCAGCCTAGAGGGTAACTTGGGAGAGGACCAGCCTAGAGGGTAACTTGGGAGAGGACCAGCCTAGAGGGTAACTTGTGAGAGGACCAGCCTAGAGGGTAACTTGGGAGAGGACCAGCCTAGAGGGGAACATCTTCTCCCTAACTTGTGTCACTTCTCCCGATATGTAATGACTTAAAATTCTCTCTCGCAAATATAAGATTGGGGGGGGGCTAGCCCCGGGATGGTCGAAAGAGCCAATAGGCCCTCTCATTAACCCCCTCATGTGTTTTGCCTTTATTTATAATTTCTACCAAAAAAAATAAAAACTTTTTGACAAAGATGTTTTTTCTTTTATTTGGGGTGTTGTTTCTCTCCAGAAGATAGGGAGAGAAACATACAGTAATGCCCTAAATAATCAACTCCTTAACCACAGCAGAATTATGGGTAAATTTTCAGGATTTAGTCGGAAATATGGCTTGTTGCCATTAATCAGAAAGCTCTCACTGAGAGTCTGAATATTTCATGTCTGCTGTAGTTGTTGTTGGTGTTGCAGTAATTCTTGTTAAGTATTTCTCTTTTTCATACCATTATCATATTTATATACCTATTCTATTGTGTGTATAACACCTATTTTGTAAAGTTCATTTCGAACCCCCAAATCACATTATATAAAATATATGCCATAGTATATACCATTTGAAAGAGGAATTATCAACTTATCCGGTGTAATAAACTGTGGGCATGTTGTTTTTGTTGAGTTGCCAATGTGTTTTGTCATCTAGATTGCAGTAAAAAGCAGTATTATTTTCAATGCTTTCCCCTTCCATTGAAAAAGTTTGAATTCTGTTGCATTCTAGGGGCCAAAGGGGGAAAGTCATTCTATGATTTCAGCAGTTTTATATTTCTCTGAGACACAGATGTTTCAAATAGTGATGGTTTGTAGTATTTTAATCATATTTTATGGCATAGATAAAGTTATTAAAACCGTATATCAAGTCACTATAAAAAAAATAATTGGCGACTCGAAAATTAAGTTGGCCTTTAACCCTTTGAGTGCCAGGGGCCGTTTTCATCGGCCCTAAACCTACAAAATAAGTCTGTTAAAGAATATAAGAATAAATTATTAAAATTGTAAAAAAAAAAAAAAATTGTTAGGCCAATGCATTCTCTTATATATGCGAGGCGACCTATGGTCGACTCGCATATATAGGAGAATGCATTGGCACAGGGTATATGGGTTGATACAAAAATCGACCTGGCACGCAAAGGGTTAAACTGTATTTTGTGATTATAATGGTTTTATAAATGGACTTACTCTTGTAATACTTAAGTGTATCATAGAAGGCTGATTTAAATTCTCCCTGATTACAGTCCACTTCTCCCTGATTACAGTCCACTTCTCCCTGATTACAGTCCACTGCTCCCTGATTACAGTCCACTTCTCCCTGATTACAGTCCACTGCTCCCTGATTACAGTCCACTTCTCCCTGATTACAGTCCACATCTCCCTGATTACAGTCCACTTCTCCCTGATTACAGTCCACTTCTCCCTGATTACAGTCCACTTCTCCCTGATTACAGTCCACATCTCCCTGATTACAGTCCACTTCTCCCTGATTACAGTCCACTTCTCCCTGATTACAGTCCACTTCTCCCTGATTACAGTCCACTTCTCCCTGATTACAGTCCACTTCTCCCTGATTACAGTCCACTTCTTCCTGATTACAGTCCACTTCTCCCTGATTACAGTCCACTTCTCCCTGATTACAGTCCACTTCTCCCTGATTACAGTCCACTTCTCCCTGATTACAGTCCACTTCTCCCTGATTACAGTCCACTTCTCCCCAATTGTCAAGTAGCAAGAACTGACTGGTGTTTCGGTCGGGATTCTAAATTCAGTAATGGGGAAGGGGTGGTAGGAACATTATAGGGGACTCAACTGTATTGAAAACAGGAGAAGACCTTGGAGCCAATTTTAGGGTCAGTCAATCTTAAAATGGAACTACATAGCTAAAGACAATGGTGCTTTTTTTTTAGCTACTGTACAGTAATGCCCTAAATAATCGACTCCTTAACAACAGCAGAATTATGGGTAATTTTCTCAATGAGAGCTTTCCGATGAATGGCAACAAGCCATATTTCCGACTAAATCCTGAAAAATTACCCATAATTCTGCTGTGGTTAAGGAGTCGCTTATTTAGGGCTGTATCTGACTCGCAGCTATGAGATGCCGTTCTGACATATCTGAGATAATTTAGCCTGCTATCCTGTGCTATCGTCAAATATCTGTTGGCACCACGAAAAACCAAGATGGTTGATAAATGTCGGCACCGATCACACTGTGAGGTCCCCCCAATAAAATCTCATATTAGTCCCCAATCGAGACCCCCATTGTACCCCGCCTTGCTCATATTAGTCCCCAATCGAGACCCCCATTGTACCCCGCCTTGCTCATATTAGTCCCCAATCGAGATTGTTTTATAGAGCCCATATACAGAATGAGCAGGTGATGCCACAGTGTCCTGGGCCCACAAACAAGGTACCCCGCCTTGCTCACCGGAAGCTTATATTATGCTAATGATGAACAGACAGTCTGCCGTAGGAGCAGTTTTAGCCAGTCAAAAATAAAATTAGTGTAAATAAAATTGTAGAGAATCCTGAATATCATGAATTGATTACACGATGGTATACACTTACAAAGCCCAACATTTACAACTATAAATTAAACAACAGTCGTAGTCAGGTTATATTGTTTACATAAAATCGGAGGTGCCCTTGTTGTTAGCGGGAGTTATCGGAATCCACCGAGATCGCATCGGGCGCATACATTCCTATATTTTACATATTTCCGCGTTATCATATGTGTATTTTACATATTAAATATAGTATACACAAATTATGGCATTGTTTGTGCAGTAATTGGCATGTTATTGTTTTCAGAGACATAACTTTACAAAAGCAGTTCAGTTGAAGTGGGGTGTGGTCAGTAATGTAAATTCAGGCCCATCTAGAGTATTCATATTGGGTGAAGAAGTCACTTCTCCCTATTAATATTAAGGAGAAATGGACTGTTATCAGGGAGACGTGACCGCGTCTCCCTATTAGATTATTAGGTAGAAATAGACTGTTATCGGGGAGAATCAGACATGTTAACTTTTGAAAATGGCAATCCGGGATATTTTTACGGGAGGTAGGCCCAAATATGCTCATGTTCCAAAAAATATTTGTAAATGGTTTTCTAAATTCTATCTTTTTCTTTAACATTTTTATGATGAAGATTACATAGTTTTAATAGTTTCTATTTGTTTTTATTTTATAATTATACAAACCTAAATAAAATGCACCATATAATTGTGCCCAGTGGTATTAGTATAGTATATATACAGTAATGATCTAAATAATCGACTCCTTAACCACAGCAGAATTATGGGTAACTTTTCAGGTTTTAATGGGAAATATGGCTTGTTGCCATTCATCGGGAAGCTCTAGGAAATATGGCTTGTAGCCATTCACTCGGTGAGTGCTTTCCGATGAATGGCAACAAGCCATATTTCCGACTAAATCCTGAAAAGTTACCCATAATTCTGCTGTGGTTAAGGAGCATATTATTTAGGGCAGTACTGTAGATTTCTCCATGAAAGAGTTGTGTCTATCTCTTTAAGGAGTTGATTATTTAGAGCATTACTGTAGATGGGATGTGGATGAGTTAAATAGTTTGTGGTGACTAACACAGCTCCACACAGTTTAACCCATAGAGAGCCCCACATAGACTGGAGCAGCTGACACTCTAGTGCATGCTTCCATCTGTGTGAGGCTCCCTATGGGTTAAATAGTTTGTGGTGACTAACACAGCCCCAGACAGTTTATGTAGATTTTCTCTTTGAATTTCAATTCTCATTACTCTGTAAACTGCAGGAGATTATAAGAGAGAGGGAAGTGCCCTCTAAAAGATTCAAAATAACATGTAATACATGATAGCAGAGATGTAAGACATCCTGGAGGTGGGTTTATATCGTGTGTATTCTATGGTGCTACCTGTCGATGTCCTGGAGGTGGGTTTATATCGTGTGTATTCTATGGTGCTACCTGTCGATGTCCTGGAGGTGGGTTTATATCGTGTGTATTCTATGGTGCTACCTGTCGATGTCCTGGAGGTGGGTTTATATCGTGTGTATTCTATGGTGCTACCTGTCGATGTCCTGGAGGTGGGTTTATATCGTGTGTATTCTATGGTGCTACCTGCGGATGTCCTGGAGGTGGTTTATATCTCACTGAGAGCTTTCCGATGGATGGCAACAAGCCATATTTCCGACTAAATCCAGAAAATTTACCAAAATTTCTGCTGTGGTTAAGGAGTCGATTATTTAGGGCATTACTGTACCGGTAAGTCGCGGACTGAAGGACCCAAATAATAGGTGATGCTCGGACCGGTATAAGAACCTCATGATGAAATGAGTAAAAATAAGCATCGGGCAGTAGTTGCTAGCCTTGAAATAGTGTGTCTGTCATTTGCAGAATGAGGTCCCCAGAGGGTGAATTTGGTGATGCTAGCCTGCTATTCAGGGTACCGTCACAAAATTCACCCTCTGGGGACCTCATTCTGCAAATATCAGACACACTATATCCAGGCTTGGTCAGTTAATGTAACTTATGTAAGACATCAATCTCAAACGTCACTGATAAAGTTCAAAGTTTAACCCACATGGAGCCTCACACAGATGGAAGCATGCACTACAGTGTGTCGTCTGCTCTAGTCTATGTGGGGCTCTCTGTGGGTCAGACACACTATTTCAAGGCTTGAGTAGTTGTTACTTGTACACTCTTCGATGTGATTATTAGATGAGGTATTTGGTAATACACATCGGCATTGGCTCTGCCGTTATGGTCATTCTCTATGACCATATGTGGGGGGCACACTTCATTGTGTGCGGGTCTGGGCTGTTATTAAGATGTGTGAGGTTTCTGTAAGGAACCGAACACTTATAATCGAGTTTGGGTTCTATTATACATAGAATGGGTATAATATACAAGCAGTGCTACGAAACTTAAGTCTGGGAAAATAATGGGTAGTATTGTCAGATATCCCATAATGGGTAGTATTGTCAGATATCCCATAATGGGTAGTATTGTCAGATATCCCATAATGGGTAGTATTGTCAGATATCCCCTAATGGGTAGTATTGTCAGATATCCCATAATGGGTAGTATTGTCAGATATCCCATAATGGGTAGTATTGTCAGATATCCCCTAATGGGTAGTATTGTCAGATATCCCATAATGGGTAGTATTGTCAGATATCCCATAATGGGTAGTATTGTCAGATATCCCATAATGGGTAGTATTGTCAGATATCCCATAATGGGTAGTATTGTCAGATATCCCATAATGGGTAGTATTGTCAGATATCCCATAATGGGTAGTATTGTCAGATATCCCATAATGGGTAGTATTGTCAGATATCCCATAATGGGTAGTATTGTCAGATATCCCATAATGGGTAGTATTGTCAGATATCCCATAATGGGTAGTATTGTCAGATATCCCATAATGGGTAGTATTGTCAGATATCCCATAATGGGTAGTATTGTCAGATATCCCATAATGGGTAGTATTGTCAGATATCCCATAATGGGTAGTATTGTCAGATATCCCATAATGGGTAGTATTGTCAGATATCCCATAATGGGTAGTATTGTCAGATATCCCATAATGGGTAGTATTGTCAGATATCCCATAATGGGTAGTATTGTCAGATATCCCATAATGGGTAGTATTGTCAGATATCCCCTAATGGGTAGTATTGTCAGATATCCCATAATGGGTAGTATTGTCAGATATCCCATAATGGGTAGTATTGTCAGATATCCCATAATGGGTAGTATTGTCAGATATCCCATAATGGGTAGTATTGTCAGATATCCCATAATGGGTAGTATTGTCAGATATCCCATAATGGGTAGTATTGTCAGATATCCCATAATGGGTAGTATTGTCAGATATCCCATAATGGGTAGTATTGTCAGATATCCCCTAATTTGCAGATCTAAGACCAGAGTGTATTTTGGACTACAGTAATGCCCTAAGTAATCGACTCGATTCAATGCACTTATTTGGATACATTAGATGATAATGGTGTTGCTTAATAAACAAGATTTCCTGTTTGACTCATTCAATGTCAAGCCCCCGATGGTGTTGTCACAACCCCCCCCCCCCCCCCCACCCCCCTCCCCTTCCAATTCAGTCTCTCTTCTGTGTACATTCAACACACTTATTTTGATACAGTAATGCTCTAATTAATCAACTCCTTAAACACAGCAGAATTATGGGTAACTTTTCAGGATTTAGTCGGAAAAATGGCTTGTTGCCATTCATCAAAAAGCTCTCGGGGAGAGCTTTCCGATGAATGGCAACAAGCCATATTTTCGACTAAATCCTGAAAAGTTACCCATAATTCTTCTGTGGTTAAGAAGTCGATTAATTAGAGCATTACTGTACATTCACCAAATTTCATTCCATTCAGTTCAGGCTTACTAAAGGTATCATCCGGAAATGAAAATAGATTTGAAATTCCAACAAAAAGGGCCATAACTCTGGTGAAGTTTTGGGGTGGAACCCGAGTTTGAACTTGACATGATATTTTGTGCTAGTAAACCCACATACCAAGTTAATTCCATTCAGTTATCATAATTAAAACAAACGGGTAGACAGACGGACATACACACCACAGATACAATCAGTCAGGGGTGTGGGGTTCAAAATTCACTGAAATTCACCCCAGTGTCAAGTAAGTACAATTGAGCATTGTGCATGGGTGGGACTTCAATGACTTAACCCTTTCAGTGCCAAGTCCGATTTTTGTATCAACCCATATACCCTGTGCCAATGCATTCTCTTATATATGCGAGTTGACCATAGGTCGCCTCGCATATATAAGAGAATGCATTGGCCTAACAATTTTTCATCATTTGTTTTTATTTTTTACAATTTTTTACAATTTTAATAATTTTTAATATACAGACTTATTTTGTAGGTTTAGTGCCAGGGAATCTTACGTTTTTCATCGGCATCAAACTTATTACTATGAATACATGGTGATAGTTTTGAGTTATAACATGCCCCTAAGGTTTTATCCAGTTTGTTTTTAAATTCGCTATAGCCTGCTTAAGGATACCCAAACAAAATTCAAGCCAAAAAAATATATAATAATCGGCCCGTGGCACTGAAAGGGTTAAAACGTCATGTTAACAGGGATATCAAAATAAATAAATGTGAATAATTGGATGTTTAACCCACAGGGAGCCTCACACAGATGGAAGCATGCACTACATAGTGTCGTCTGCTCCAGGCTGTGTAGGGCTCTCTATGGGTTAGACAAGGTGTTAGACAAGAGTGGAAGTCCATAGATTCATAGGGATGACATGGAAGGGGGGTGACATGTACAGTAATGCCCTAAATAATCGACTCCTTAACCACAGCAAAATGACGGGTAATTTTTCAGGATTTAGTCGGAATTATGGCTTGTTGCCATTCATCGGAAAGCTCTCAGTGAGATATATTCCAATCAATAATAAACAAGGGGGTGAGATGGGGGGGGGGGGTCACTCATAGAAGGTGTAAATGTCACTACAGTAAGGGGTTAACTTGTTACATTAGGCAGCCATCCTCTCTCTTAATCACTAATATTATGGACCCATGCTGGAAGAATTAGTTGTGTCCTGTTAATCATTAGCTGGTTAATTTTCACATGCATTTCATCACTGGCCTAATATACCAGCAGTTCTGCACCTGGTAATGCTGCCCTGCCATCGTAAAACACAGGAAAAACTACAGTAACATATGGCAGAAAAAAAAAAAAAAAACGTGTGTAAATGAAAGAAATTACCTAAGATTCTCATGCCATGTCTGTGTCTATACTATGTACCCGGAATATTCTTTAGTCCAAGTTTCCTAGTTCAAATTTCCTTCAATGTACAGTAATGCCCTAAATAATTAACTCCTTAACCACAGCAGAATTATGGGTAATTTTTCAGGATTTAGTCGGAAATAAGGCTTGTTGCTCGACACCTGGAGAGGAAGAGCCAATAAATTTTATTTCAAGCTTAATAATGAGAAATAATTTATTTTTTTTTAATATACGTACATATAATCAAGTCGCCAGACACCACATATAGTTAATATTGTGCGAACAATAATACTTCTGTACTTTTCGAAGAATAGTATGAAAACTTTTGTCTATATGGATACGAGTGAGAGCTTTCCGATGAATGGCAACAAGCCATATCTCCGACTAAATCCTGAAAAATTACCCATAATTCTGCTGTGGTTAAGGAGTCGATTATTTAGGGCCTTACTGCAGCTTTCAACGCATGGTTCCACAACAAATATATTATACAAAAAACTATAGTATACAATAAAGGCAAAAAAAAAAAATCTGATATATACTATATACACATGAGTAGAACATTGTACAGTGAAACCTCTCCAAACCGGACCCTATATAAACCGAATCCCTCTCTATATCGAACAAATTTTGGTCCCGAATTCAACCAAGTGCATTCTCACTAACAATTACCTCTATAAACCGGAACCTCTATAAACCGGAACCACTATAAACCGGAACTTCTCTATTCCGAACTTCGGACGGCTTTTCTAGTCCACAAGTGAACGAATACATTAATTTTTACCTCCAAAATCAGAATGCGGAAAGCCATACCAACCGAACGAACGCACGTGCAGTAGATTTACATGATGCTGAGCTCTTGCTGGTGTTGACAAGTAACCTTTATAAGGTTAAAGAAAACTGTTTTGGTGACAATACAAACCATCGTGACTGAACCAATGATGCAAAGCCTAATAACAATAAATAAGAAAACTGCGTCAATACATTCCGATCGTAGTGCGATTTTCTATAAACCGAACACCTCTCTAAACCGAACAGAAGGGCCGGTCCGAAGGGTGTTCGGTTTGTAGAGGTTTTACTGTATATTATATTATTTTGTCATGATACAAATTGATTCATTTAAATCCATGTCATGTATGAGGTATTGTTCCATGCTTTCAGAGTGTTTTTTCCCAAAGAATTGGTTTCATCTCTGTTTTAACGCAGGAATAATAATCTTATCTTTGAGAGTTTTCCGATGAATGGCAACAAGCCATATTTCCGACTAAATCCTGAAAAGTTACCCATAATTCTGCTGTGGTTAAGGAGTCGATTACTTAGGGCATTACTGTATTTCTTGCAGCTCCATGAAGAATGAAAGGGCTAATTCCCCCCTACCCCTTATACCACCCTGCATCACAACCAAACCCCCTTCTACCCCCTACATCGGTGCCCTCCGATTGTAATTTAAGAATCTTCATGGTAATCAACTTCTGGTCATAGATTATTAATCAGTGAAAGAAAAACTTCTCACTTCTGTTCGACTCGTCAATCTATAGCCAATCATCGATATATTTTTTGCACGGAAAACAGAGAACGAATTGAATGAATTAGACACAGTGAAATTGGGAGGAACGAATTAAGGAGGGTCGTCTGTTAAAAAATTTGCAATTCCGCATTATAATACCACTTAGCGATTGGTCGTTTTCTGTGAAGATGCCACTTAACTACAGTAATGCCCTAAATAATCGACTTCTTAACCACAGCAGAATTATGGGTAACTTTCCAGGATTTAGTCAGAAATATGGCTTGTTGCAATTCATCGGAAAGCTCTCGGGGAGAGACATGGCATAAATAAGCTGGCTCAAAAACCCTGTGCCAATGCATTCTCTTATATATGCGAGTCGACCATAGGTCACCTCACATATATAAGAGAATGCATTGGCCTAACAAATTTTATGCTATTTTTTATAGTTGTTAAAAAATGTAAGAAAAAAATGATAAAATATTGTTAAAGAATGTAAGAAAAATGATAAAGTTTTATCCCACAGGGAGCCTCACACAGATGGAAGCATGCACTGCAGAATGTCGTCTGCTCCAGTCTGTGGGGGGCTCTCTATGGGTTAAGAGTCATTATTTTAGGGAATTATGTAGATGTTAACCCTTACTTTGCAAGGTGTGAATGAGGTCCCCAGTGGGTGAATTTAGTGACGTTATCCCTTATAGTGGTCTAGCATCACCAACTTCACCCTCTGTGAACCTCATTCTGCATGGCCTCATCTGCTATGGGAGACATAGACTCAGATTGAAGTTCCCAAATGGTGAATATTGTGATGTACACCCATTATGCAATGTGTCATCTGCCAATATGTGGATATAGAGAAACTAAACTAAAAAAGAAATAGAATCTATGTTTCTATAGAAATTTTATAATAAAGAAACTTTTCAAAGAAGATGAGGCCTAAGCAGAATGAGGTCACAAGAGGGGTGATGCTAGCCAACTATGATGGATAGCATCACTAAATTCACCCTCTGGGAACCTCATTCTGTATATGACAGACACACTAAACTCAGTAATAAAAGTTTACATTGGAATGGTCTATTATCTGGAGGAATGTTCAAGTAATATAAGCAGACGACAGATAACACAAGTATACAGAAAGTTGGGAAATGTTGAGATAATACAGTAATGCCCTAAGTAATTGACCTCTCCCCGAGAGCTTTCCGATGAATGGCAACAAGCCATATTTCCGACTAAATCCTGAAAAGTTACCCATAATTCTGCTGTAGTCAAAGAGTCGATTACTTATGTTCAACAAACAATCGTTTGTAGAGTTGTTTGTTGAACTTAGTATCTGAACATTTCCTGAAGAAACTACTCGTCAATGAGTATTTAGTATATTATTATCTGAACATTTTGTAAAGAAACTACTCGTTAATGAGTAATTAGTAAATAAAGGGTTTATCAGGTAACTACTCATCAATGAATATTTAGTAAATAAAAGTTGAAATTTATTAATTGAACATTTCCTAAAGAAACTCGTCAATGAGTATTTAGTAAATAAAAGTTGAAATATATTATCTGAACATTTCCTAAAGAAACTACTCGTCAATGAGTATTTAGTAAATAAATGGTTTATCATGGGAAGAAAAAATTCGCACTTCTGTTCGACTCGGTCAATCAGATCTGTAGATGATCACTGATATATTTTTTACACGAAAAACGAAGAACAAATTGAATGAATATCGGCCGTGAAATTGGGTGGAGAGAGAACTGTTATGAGACCTCATAGAGAGTGGTTGATTTTTGTGAATATGCCACACTTAACTTAATGAATATTGTATGTGGTATCTGTTAATCTGGCCAAGGTACAGACACCAGGGGGAGGCAATATGTTCCTCTGGCAAGGCACACACATGGTAGGGGTGATATAAGGTTACACTTTGTGGAGAAAAGAAAAGTGGTTGGCATGCTGTTATTATAATTATACACATGTGATCCCTGCTAAGTTCAAGTCTGAGTTTAGTGTCCTGTCATTTACAGAATGAGGTCCACAGAGGGTGAATTTAGTTATGCTATCACCCTCTGGGGACCTCATTCTGCTTAGGCCTCATCTGCTATGGGAGACATATACTCAGATTGCAGTTCCCAAATGGTGAATATTGTCCTATTGGGAACCTCGATCATGTAATGTGTTGTCTGCCAATTTGGGGATATAGAGAAACTAAACTAAAAAAGAAATAGAATCTATGTGAATAAGTTTCTATAGAAATTTGATAATAGAGAAGTTGAGGCTTAAGCAGAATGAGGCTTAAGCAGAATGAGGTCCCCAGAAGGTGTATTTATGTGATGCTAGTCTTCTATGTGGGAT
Organism: Siphonodentalium dalli; assembly: GCA_032622095.1. Taxonomy (NCBI): domain Eukaryota; kingdom Metazoa; phylum Mollusca; class Scaphopoda; order Gadilida; family Siphonodentaliidae; genus Siphonodentalium; species Siphonodentalium dalli. The sequence goes on from CP136062.1 coordinate 12,024,963, forward strand.
GGCATCACTAAATTACCCTCTGGGGACCTCATTCTGCAAATGACAGGCACACTAAACTGATGCTTGGTTTAGTTATTATGGTAATATGATTATGATGTATCACATTGTCTAGCAACATGTATTGGATTTAATTTAACCCTGTATGGAGCCCTGGACAGAGAGAACAATACACTGATGACTGTCGTCTGCTTGGGTCTGTGTGGGGCTCCATAAGGGAGTGTTATATATAACCCTTTCATGATGGGAGTGCCAGTGCATTCTCTTACATATGTGAGTATCCCATAAGGAGCCTCGCATATATAAGATGAAAGTGTCAATGACACTGTAGCTGAACTTAGGTAGGGGAATAATTTAATGGTCTACATGGAGGAATTAGGAAAGGTGCTAATTGAAATGTCTAAGTAAGACAAGATTTTTTTGGCTGAATGACCCCCAAATTGACTCGTTCCCATCTACATGTCAATGTCAACATCCATGACAAATTTCATGAAGATCAAACAAACAGATCGGTCTATAACCCATGCTAATGGATTTTGTAGAAATATTTAGTCATACAAAGAGTAAAATCCAAAATAGCCATTGGTGCAGATTGGTGACCATATTTTTTTGCCGATTGACCCCAAAATAACTCGTTCCCATCAAGAGGTCACCCCGATGATCCATATGAAGTTTGGTGATGATCAGATCAGGGATGTGGTATGTAGGGTGTGTCAAAGTATTAAGTGATGCAAAGAGAAATATCCAATATGGCTGCCCACGGCCATGTTTTTTGGCGAAATGATCCCAAAGTGACTTGTTCCCATCAAAATGTAAATGTCAACATTCATGACAAATTTTATGATAATCAGACAAACAGTACGGCCTGTAGCCCACGCCAATGGATTCAATTTTGAAATCCAAGATGGCCACCAGTGGCCATGTTTTTTACCCCAAAATGACTCGTTCCCATCTACATGTCAATGTCAACATTCATGACAAATTTCATAAAGATCAGACCAAAGATATGACCTGTAGCCCGCACCAAAGGAAATTGTTAAAGGACACACGGATGCCAAGCCATGGCAATAGCTCAAACTTACAAAGTAAGTTGAGCTAAAAATGCACTGGCTGACAAGGTCAAGATAAATATTAATAGGCCAATGCATTCTCTTATATATAAGAGAATGCATTTTATACAGGGTTTTCACAAAATATCATGGAAGAGATAAACTACCCTTATGGAGCCCCTCAAATGAAATGATTAAAGCATCATTACCACCGCTCTTACCCATATATGTAAAACTGTTTAATGGCGTCCTTTCTACTGGCAGTTTCCCGGACTCGTGGTGAAACAGCATGCTCAAGTACATTCACAAGGGTGAAGACACAAGTGACCCAAATAATTATAGAGGCATAGCCATATCGAGCTGCCTTTCAAAAAATTTCTGCAAAATACTTGATAACAGACTGCATACTTTTCTGGAAGAGGGGAACACAATGGACCCATGTCAAATCGGATTCAAACAAGAGGCCGATCACAATCGGCAGATGTTTAACCCATACCTTGGCGATAGTGATCAGCTATTTTCAGTTCTGACACGAAAATCCATATGCCATAACTCTGTTTAAAATATAAAAAAAATGGATCAAACCCAAATTCGAAATCTATCTGTATTTTGGGCTGAGAAATTCACATACAAAATTTACATACATCTCAATAAAATGAGATATATCAGATGAAAGGTATTTCTGCTAAGTACAAGGAATGTTGAGAATTAAGGGTTCATTTTAACCACAAAAATCCATACAAGTGAAAGGGATATAATAGAATGATTACATGAAAAATATTCAAAAGCATAAAATTGATGACAAGGGTTAACAATTTTAACTCAATAAAATTAGGTACAGGTATGTCACTGGAACACTGCATTGATATCCTAAACCAGAGAGCTGTATGGAAATACAATAAACATTAAACAACAGATGGTTCTCTGTCCAATTACACCTTCCACTGTGCCCAGGACAATATGATGGCTAAAAATAACTCTAATGTCCAATAATACAAGTTAATCTATTCTCTCTCTCAGTGCTAACTGATATCACAGGGGTTAGCTGCTATGGTTCTACATGATAAGCATAAAACTATCGAATCTGTTCAATCCTTAGTTAAAAAGGGCCATAACTCTGGTATAAAAAACAGGATCTAACCCATATTCAAACTTGATCTGTATTTTGAGTTGAGAAACTCACATACCAAATTTGGTTCCTATCAGACGATAACTGGTTGAGCTATCGAAGCATGGATGAATTCTATATCAAAGGGCCATAACTCCATTAAAAATAATCTGATCAAACCCATATTCGAACTCGAATTGTATTTTAGATAGAGAAACTCACATACCAAATTTGGTTCTCATGAGATAATATTTTTTTTAGTTATCGTAGCATCCATGAATTCTAAGTCGAAAAAGGGCCATAACTCCGTAAAAACCCATATTCGAACTCGATCTGTATTTTGGGCTCTGAAACTCGCATACCAAATTTGGTTCCGATCAGATAAAAATTGTTTGAGTTATGACAGCATGCGTGAATTCGAAGACGAAAAAGGGCCATAACTCCATAAAAAAAACTCGGATCAAACCCATATTCGAACTCGATCTGTATTTTGGTCTGAGAAACTCATATACAAAATTTAGTTCCGATCGGATAGAAAATATTTGAGTTATCGCACCATGTATAAAGTGTCTACGGACAGACAGACAGACAGACGGACGGACGGACGGACACACGACGAGTGGTCAATCCGGACGTCGACATTATGTTTACCATACTATGGTATGGGTAAACATAAAAAGGGTCCCGCACAGCGGTCCACCTATTTTCTCTTCACACTATTGTGGACCAAGCCTTCCGAGAAGGCCGACGAGTTTACTCATGTTTCATTGACCTAAAAAAAGGCATTTGACACCGTGTGGCGCGAGGGATTATTTTATAAGATGAAGAGACAAGGCATTTCGGGAAATTTTCTTAGTGTAATCAGGGATATGTATGCGAAAACGCAATTCTCCATAAAACTAAGGGATGGGCTCACGGCTCCAATTGAAACGACAATTGGTGTCAAACAAGGGTGTATCTTGAGCCCGAAAATGTTCAATATCTACCTTAATGATCTACCAGCCGAATTTAATGACGGATGTGATCCCATAACAGTTGGAAATTCGATAATCAACTGTTTAATGTACGCTGATGACATTGTCCTACTATCGAGTAGTGAAAGTGGCTTACAAAATTCATTAGATGTCATCGCATCATACTTTAACAAATGGCAATTAACTGTGAATATTAACAAATCAAAAATATTGGTGTTCAATAAACCCGGACACCGCTTGAAGCAACTGAAATTTTAAATAAACGACTCTGCATTGTACGTCGTAAATGAATACCGCTATCTGGGGGTAAATATAACGTCTGCGGGTAAATTCAACCATAAACAGCTCACCAATAAAGGACGCAAGGCACTTTTTACCCTAGAGCGCAAACTACCACTGAGCGAACTTGACATACCAACTTGTTGTAAACTGTTTACAAGCACAATTGAGCCAATATCTCTCTATTGTTCTGAGGTTTGGGGACCGATGTGTCTTAATATAGGCAACTGTCGACCAGGAAGGGCTTTAGAGGATCTATATGATGACCGACCGTATGCTAAACTCAGTCTACATTTCAACAAAAGGCTGCTCGGGTTATCTAAATATAGCTCCAATATCGGGACACGTGGCGAACTTGGTATATTCCCCGCGGACATCTCGTTAATCATTCGAGCAATAAAATTTTGGTTCCATTTGCTTGAGTTAGATCACAGGGAAATAGCATCACAATGTTATAAACATTCCGTCTCAACAAAGCAGTCGACTTGGGTTTCCAGTTTTTCATCCATTTTAGAGCATCTAGGCTTTGGGCCGGTATGGCAAGCTCAGGCGACTCTCAATAAAACGGCCATTTTACGCTCAATTAAAACACAATTGCAAGGCCGCTACATTGACTGGTGGCGTGCCCAATTGAGAAAAGACAAAAAACTCACATTCTATCGGAGGACGAAACATGATTTTCAAATGGAGACATATTTGCAGTTAAATATCAGTAGAACTAACATTTCAAAATTCACACAGCTACGCATTAGCTCTCACAAATTATCGATTGAAACAGCCCGACATCGAAAACATATCACAAAGTCAAAAGATAAACAATCTGATACATCTACCAACGACCATCGTTGCTGTCCCATATGTCTTGACGCGACCGAGGACGAACATCATTTCCTCTTTATATGCCCAGCTTACGCCACTATCAGAACAAGTTTTTTCAACGACATCCGTCAAATTTCGGGCATCAATTATTCAATTCTACCAACCGAGGTAGCTTCTGACATTTTCGTGGGTACGTTCGACAGTGAGATAACCACAAGATTCATCACACTCATAACTAACCTTTTCCACGAAAGAGAGAGAGCAATACTTCGAGATTATTCCAATACTGTGCACCAGTCCACCACTTGATTAACGATAACCACAGTGACAGTTATCTATTGTTATATTGTTATTTTTGTTCCTCATATTGTTATTTACTTGTACACTTGTCTTTTGTCATTATTTGTGTAAAGCGTTATGTACCATTGTGGTTTCTTATAACGATTAAATCTTATCTTATCTTATCTGAGCAGACGACACTCAGCAATACAAGCTGCCACCTGTATGGGGCTCCCTACAGGAAGCTCCCATCATGGAACGGTTAACTGATCGTCCTGAAATTTTAAGTGTCATATTCTAAGACACATGGGTTTGAATATAGAAAATTTCAGGAAGCTCCCGTCATGGCTAGGGGTAATTAACCCTTTATATACCAAATACTCATTGACGAGTAGTTCCCTTATTAACCGTTTATATACCAAATACTCATTGACGAGTAGTTCCCTTATTAACCGTTTATATACCAAATACTCATTGACGAGTAGTTCCCTTATTAACCGTTTATATACCAAATACTCATTGACGAGTAGTTCACTTATTAACCCTTTATATACCAAATACTCATTGACGAGTAGTTCCCTTATTAACCGTTTATATACCAAATACTCATTGACGAGTAGTTCCCTTATTAACCCTTTATATACCAAATACTCATTGACGAGTAGTTCCCTTATTAATCCTCAGATAATAAGCTCAAGAAATGTTTGTTATCTGAATGGATAGGAATCCTGGTATCGTCTGTTTGTATTACATGACCCAAAAGTACAGTAATGCCCTAAATAATCGACTCCTTAACCACACCAGAATTATGGAAAAAATTCCAGGAATTAGTCGGAAATATGGCTTGTTGCCATTCAGGTTAAGGGACAGGTTAATATGGACAATTTTATACTATAGTTGACTGTTGTTAGCATTATTTTGGAGCAGTATTTAAAAAAAAATGTTGTTGTTGGAATCTGATTATATGGGGACCATCAAATCAGATTGAGTACCTTTAAAACATTAAAATATCAGAATTTTCTCAAGCCGGAAATTTCAAATTTGTTTCTATGTGGTCGAGACAGATTGAGGATGGTAATTTCATGCATAGAAATCATTCTGAATACCCAGTATTATATAAATATTCCACCAGGGGGCGTATGAGTCACAGTGAATAATAACACAGAATTAGCATTTGGATCTTCTATATTACTTGAGTATTCCCTAAACTGCATGAGCCTATGAGCTAAACCAATTTATTATCCTGATCCTAATTCATTTGATCTGAGAGTCGGAGGGAACCGGCGTGGGGAGTTTATGGAAATCACCCAGTCTAATATTGATTCAGACAGCACCCAGTCTAATATTGATTCAGATATAGCAGTCTGCTCTCCTATTTTAGATTTCTGTTTCAGTAATGCAAGACATCAATCTCAAACCTCAGTGATAATGTTTAACCCACAGGGAGCCTCCCCCTGGTGGAAGCATGCACAACAGAGTGTGGTCTGCTGCAGTCTAAGTGGGGCTCTCTATGGGTTACACAAACATGAATTGTAAAATCCATGCAGGCTTTAATTTAGATTATAACCAGATAAAATGACCAGAATCATTGATGCAGATCAAACAAAATTGATTGATTGATAAGAATCTAAATTATTGGTCTGTGTTATGTCTGGACAAGCTTATAATCTATCAAGGGACCTGATGACAGGTTGGGGGGGGGGGGGTGGATGAAAACCGTATGCCCACTATTAGGGGAATTACCTACCCCACCAAAATGTACATGCAATTTAGACAAATAAAAAGTGCTATAAAATTTGAATGCCACACTTCACAGATGGCAAACATGCTTAAAAAGATGCCCAACCACATACTCTATAATAATTGGGTCTTCAAAATTCCACAGAATGGGGGGGAGGGGGGGGGGGGGTTTGCATATGTTGGCTCATGGTCTATAGCTATAGGGGATATAAAACTCAAGAGAAAGAAAAAAGTAACTAAAAAACATGTTAATTTGAGACTAAAGATACTTCCCAGAAGATGAGGCCTAAGCAGAATGAGGTCCACAGAAGGAGAATTTGGCAATACTAGCCCGTTGTGGGGGATAGCATCACTAAATTCACCCTCTGGGTCAGTCTGTGAAACTCATTTTGCAATTGTCAGACACACTATATCCAGAGAATGGTGGGCAGGGGCATCTAGAGAATCAAGAACAAGTATGAGTTTAGTGTGCATGTCATTTGCAGAATGAGGTCCCCAGAGGGTGAATTTAGTGACACTATCCCGTTCAGTGGGCTAGCATCACCAAATTCACCCTCTGGGGACCTCATTCTGCTTAGGCCTCATTTTCTCTGGAAAGTTTCTTTATTATCAAATATCTATAGAAACTTCTTCACATAGATTCTATTTCTTTTTTAGTTTAGTTTCTCTATATTCCCAAATTGGCAGACGACACATTGCATAATCGAGGTTCCCAATGGGTGTACATCACAATATTCACCATTTGGGAACTTCAAACTCTGAGTCTATGTATCCCATAGCAGATGAGACCTAATCAGAATGAGGTCCCCAGAGGGTGAATTTGGTGATGCTAGCCCACTATATGGGATAGTGTCACTAATTTCACCCTCTGGGGACCTCATTCTGCAAATGACATGCACACTGAACTCAGGCTTGTTCCCATACAAATATTTTGAAAGCATGCAAAAAGCATTTGTCTTGCATTACATTTGGCGTAGGGGGCTAGCATCACTAAATTCACCCTCTGGGGACCTCATTCTGCTTAGGCCTCATCGTCTGGGAAGTGACTATGGTATCAAATTAACATTGTTTTTAGTTACGTTTTCCCATCTGGGAAGTTTCTATATCCCCTAATTTGCAGAAGATAAAATCCATAATCGAGTCACCCAATGGGTGAACATCACCAACTTCAACTGGGGAACTTCAATCTGATCCTAGATCTACCATAGCAATTGAGGGCCTAAGCAGAATGAGGTCCCCAGAGGGTGAATTAAGTGATGCTAGCCCGCTATGCGGGGTAGCGTCACTAAATTCACCCTCTGGGGACCTCATTCTGCAAATGACAGGGGCGAAAATAATCTGGTTCACATGCCATGGTGTGCTGTCAGTTTAGAGTCAATTTACAGCAGAAGTTTGAGTAATCTCTGATACATGTCAGTGGTAATTACGCTAATCTTCAGTACATCAAACAACTCCCACTAGTACAGTTTAACCCATAGAGAGCCCCATATAGACTGCAGCAGACAACACTCTGCAGTGCATGCTTCCATCTGTGTGAGGCTCCCTGTGGGCTAAACATTAAACTTTATATATCACCTACATGTAGGTTATTATCCCTTTCACGACCCATAGAGAGCCCCATATAGACCGCAGCAGAAGACACTCTGTGGTGCATGCTTCCATCTGTGTGAGGCTCCCTGTGGGTTAAAACTTTCCTTATATGGACTCATAGTTATTGATGGGAGCATTAAAGATCCTGTTCCAGTGCAATCTCTTATATATGCAGGTCCCCCATAGGGAGCCTCACAAATATAAGAGAATACACTGAATTACAAGGTGAAGGTAAATATTGTTATTCTTTATATAATATACAAGGCTCCCTATGGGACAATGTTATTCTTTATATAATATACAAGGCTCCCTATGGGACAATGCATTTCCACAAGGTTTTTCACAAAATTTCAGGAAGCTCAAGTTCCAGTCATGGAAGGGTTCAAGCCTTGAAATAGTGTGCCTCTCATTTGCAGAATGAGGTCCGCAGAGGGTGAATTTAGTGATGCTAGCCCGCTGTGCAGGGTAGCATCACTAAATTCACCCTCTGGGGACCTCATTCTGCAAATGACAGGCACACTATTTCAAGGCTTGGAAGGGTTAACACTTTCTATAATTCGATGCACTGATGACTGTCGTGAGCTTGGGTCCTTTCTATACTAAATGCTCATTGACGAGTAGTTACCATATTAACCCTCTCTACACTAAATGCTCATTGACGAGTAGTTACCATATTAACCCTTTCTATATACTAAATGCTCACTGACGAGTAGTTACCATATTAACCCTCTCTACACTAAATGCTCATTGACGAGTAGTTATCCCTTAGGAAATGTTCAGATAATAAGTTCAACAATCGTTGTTTGTTGAACTTATTATTTGAACATTTCCCTTCAATAAATAAGACTCCTTCTTATTTTACATTGCCCTAAATAATCAACTCCTTAACCACAACAGAATTATGGGTAATTTTTTCTGTAAGATTACTGTATCTGTCATCTGCTTATTTTTCCTGAAGACCCCTCCAAATGAAAAATAGACCATTCCTTTGTATACTTTTATAAATAAAGGGAGAATCCATTCAAAATAGAAATGGAAGTCAATTTGGGGCAGAAGTTTTTTAGTAATCTCTGAGATATGTCAGTGGTAATTACCCATTGAGAGCCCCACGTAGACTGGAGCAGATGACACTCTGTAGTACATGCTTCCATCTGGGGGAGGCTCCCTGTGGGTTAGACATCAGAAGTTTTAGTAATCTCTGAGATATGTCAGTGGTAATTACGCTAATCTCCTGTACATCAAACAACCCGACTAATACATGTTCATCTATTACAGAGCAACCCACAGGATAAAAGCTGTTATATCGTATTATCAAGCTGTATCACATTGGACTCTGTGTAAAACATTAATGCTCTATATTAATAACCTACCAATTATATCATTCTCATTCTGTGTTCTATTAATAGAACGCTACACTGGCATGAATTGGGACATAAATTTTGGCATATTTAACGGCTGTAGTTTCCCATCTGAAATATTTTAAAGATGCATAATGCAATTAGTGCTCACAAATTGCTATTTCCTTGGCTTCGGGGGTCAAAATATTTGATTTGAGTCAAGGAACCCACCCATTAAAGGTACTCAATCCGAATTAACGCTCGCAAATTACTATTTCATAGGCTTCGGGGGTCAAAAATATTTGATTCCAGTCGAGGAACCCACCCATCAAAGCTAGGAGTGATCAGATATCGATGTTTGAAATCTATTATTTAAATTTCAAGTGGCCCAGTAAACTGTCGACGAGAAGAACTTATCTGACCATATAGCGGATGAAGATCGATAACTCTAAAAATCCAGTGGCTTTTTGTGTCTGATATTTGACAACTGGCAAAATTTCGTTGAAAACGTTTATAAATAACAGGTTTTGGGCAATTTTATACTATAGTTGACTGTGGTTAGCATTATTTTTGGGCAATTAATCGATTCTGATAACTGAAGCGTATTTTGAAGAAATGTTGTTGTTGTTGTATCTTGATGACATGGGGACCCTCTGATCGGATTGAGTACCTTTAAAGTTCAGAGTGATCAGATTTAAATTTTTAAATCTATTATTTTTCTTTCAAAACAGATAACTTTTCAGTGGCCCAGTAAAAGCTTGACGAGAAGACGGTCTCAGACCAAATTGCGGATGAAGATGGATAACTCTAAAATTAAGTGGCAATTTTGTGTCAGATAGTTGACAAACCGGCAAAATTTTGTTGTACAAAATGTTGATAAATAACAGGTTATGGGCCATTTTATACTATAGTTGACTGTGGTTTGCAATTAATCAATTCCGATAACTGGAGCGGCATTTCAAAAAATGTTGTTGCTGTTGGATGATATGAGGACCATCGAATCGGATTGAGTAACTTTAATACCTAAAGGAAAGTTAGAAATTTCCAGCATAAAAATACTCGGAATTTCATGCAAACAAATAAATGAATGGCCTGAGATTTATTAGGGTCCAAAGGAACGTTGGAAGTTATATGATTCCCATTCATTCATTTGTAGGAATCAAATAATGTCGTAAGCTCTGAAGATCGGCCAAGGAAATTAGATTTACCAACTTTATCATTCAGAAGAGACAGAGGGGACTTAATAGAAGCATATATCAAGAAGCCTGAGTTTAGTGTGCCTGTCATTTACAGAATGAGGTCCCGAAAGTGTGAATCTAGCATAGCGGGCTATCATCACCAAATTCACCCTCTGGGGGACCTCATTCTGCTGGCCTCATCGGCTATGAGTGATATATACTCAGATTGTTCCCAAATGGTGAATATTGTGATGTACACCCATTGGGAACCTCAATTATGCAATTTTTCATCTGCCAATTTGGTGATTTCCAGAGAAAATGGGGCCCAGAGGGTGATTTTAGTGATGCTAGCCTGCTATGCGGGGTAGCATCATTAAATTCACCCTCTGGGGACCTCATTCTACAAATGACAGACACACTATTTCAAGGCTTGCAAAGAAGGAAATAAAATGATTTTACCATTGAGGGCTGACATCGCAGAAAGACCTAAAAATTTACCATCGAAATCGGGACAGCAAACTGAGAGACTAGTTTTTCAATTAGGATAAAAATTTACGGAATAGTATCAAGTCAGATGTATGTGAAAACCATGCATGGTTTATCTCCCTTGGAATAGTCTCTGATCAGATGTACGCGGAAAGCCTAAATGGATTCAAAAACAATCTTGACACTTTTCTCATGGACTAAATTACTCACACATGCTTGTCATACAAAGCCATGTGACCAACCATCTAATCTGATGTACATCAAGCAACTCCAACTAATTCTGTTCATATATTACCCAACGACCCAATGTGTGCCTGACAAATATTTTGGTAACTTTTGGAAAACAATTTTGAATTTTCATACTAGTAATTGGCTGATATGATGAATAAAATCTCTTCTTTAAGCCCTTCAATGGCGGGAGCTGCGCTGGCACAACATTTTAAAGACCCTGTGCCAATGCATTCTCTTATATATGCGAGTCAATCATAAGTCACCTCGCATATATAAGAGAATGCATTGGCCTAACAATTTTTTATTATTTTTTATCATTTGTTCTTACATTCTTATAAATTTTTATAATTTTAATAATTTGTTCTTAAATTCTATAACAATTTTTATCATTTTTTTTCTTATATTCTTTAACAATTTTATCATTTTTTCTTTAATAATACATTCTTTAACAAATTTTTCACATTTTTTCACATTTTTTCTTACATTCTTTAATTTTTATCATTTTTTTCAATATTTCTTACATTTTTTAACAATAATAAAAAAAAATAATATAAAATACCTATGGTCGACTCGCATATATAAGATAATGCATTGGCACAGGGTTTTCACAAAAATTCAGGAAGCTCGCATCATGAAAAGGTTAATTCATTGTTTATTCTACTTTTATATTGAAATCACAGTAAAATATCCTCTTTAATTCAATGCCAGCGGCTCGTTTGATCCAGCGATCTGACCTCCTTAATTCAATGCCGGCGGCTCATTTGATCCAGTGATCTGACCTCTTTAATTCAATGCCGGCGGCTCGTTTGATCCAGTGATCTGACCTCTTCAACTCAATGAGATACATGTACTTCACCCAGATCAATTCACTGCAGCCATAACATGTTGTCGCCTCGGTACTATATCCATTTTGGCGGGAAAATGAGTAATGGTACCTTTCGATTTGGCGCGGTATTTTCTGTCCGAAAATCACAGATAGTGAGTATAGCATATACTAGATATGAATGAGAGGCTATGGAAATATGTTCCATCTCCCGATTTAGTTTTTATGTCAGTGCTGTATTGTTCTGTCTCCACTGTGGACCAATGAATTGATTTCCCGACTGGAAATAGTGCTTTTGTACTCTTATATATGAAAATCTTAATTCTAACTGAATTTCGTTGGTTAAAATAGCACAGAAAATGACATAATGTTTGAGTTTTGTACTTTGGAATGATTTAAAAACCTAAAAACCACTTTATCACTCACAAAAAAAGCCAAATTGTTAAGCCAAGTGTTCTATCTCCAAACACATGTCAACGAATTACATGAATAATACTGACATTTAAAGCAAGACAATTTAAACATATTAGTTTTTCATTTCCAAGGATAAAATGAAAATAACATAAGGTGAAAATAAAGCAGACATATAGGAAAACCAGATGGTCAAATTTTCAAATGGAGTTTTCCACACAAACAAAATGGATATACAAATGTAGAACATTACAGCACCGATACGACAATGTATATACCATCATAACATGATTCTTAAAAGGTTACTAAGGTTACTCACCCATAAACAGGATCAGCAATGATAGCTTTTGGATTGGACAGTTGATAGCCAATAAGAATGCTGCGTCCACTCCCGTCATAGTTAGCGATCTCCACGGTTTCCAGCTCAGAATCGGTCCAGTACACATGGTTAGATACCCAGTCTACTGTCAAGCCATTACAGCTCGGAATATCTGAAACAGAATCGGTCCAGTACACATGGTTAGATACCCAGTCTACTGTCAAGCCATTACAGCTTGGAATATCTGAAACAGAATCAGTCCAGTACACATGGTTAGATACCCAGTCTACTGTCAAGCCATTACAGCTCGGAATATCTGAAACAGAATCGGTCCAGTACACATGGTTAGATACCCAGTCTACTGTCAAGCCATTACAGCTCGGAATATCTGAAACAGAATCGGTCCAGTACACATGGTTAGATACCCAGTCTACTGTCAAGCCATTGCAGCTCGGAATATCTGAAACAGAATCGGTCCAGTACACATGGTTAGATACCCAGTCTACTGTCAAGCCATTACAGCTCGGAATATCTGAAACAGAATCGGTCCAGTACACATGGTTAGATACCCAGTCTACTGTCAAGCCATTACAGCTTGGAATATCTGAAATAAAAGTCACAAATCTTCATAGTCACGACCGATTTTAAAGTACCCAGTTATGAGAGAGTTGCCAGGGTCAGCCCAATATACATGGTTATACCCAATCTGAAACCAGGGTCAGCCCAATATATATGGTTATACCCAATCTGAAACCAGGGTCAGCCCAATATACATGGTTATACCCAATCTGAAACCAGGGTCGGCCCAATATACATGGTTATACCAGGGTCAGCCCAATGGATCAAATCAATCATTAATTTCCATGGTTAGTTTAGATTTTATTTTGATAACATTTAAGAAATAAATACACTGACGGAGTAATAAATAAATGGTGTTAGTGTTTCCAATTTTGTTAACAATAAAAAAAAAAAAAATTAATTCAGCAAGAAGTTATATAAAAAAACAAATATATATAATTTTGTTCTCAATTTTTTTTTTTTATTAATTTTTTTTTTGCTTCAGTGTTTTTGCTTTGCATAAATTGAGAAAGGAATTAAATAAAAAAAAAAATTTGTTAAGAGTGAATAATTTCCGGAAAAGGGCCATAACTCCATAAAAAAAAAACATATTCCAACTTTATCTGTATTTTGGGCTGAGAAACTCATATACAAGTTTCGATTAGATAGAAAATGTTTGAGTTATTGCATTATGCGTAAAGTGTCAGACCGATGGACAGACAGATGGATGGATGGACGATGAGTTGTCAATCTGGACGATGAGTGGTCAATCTGGACGTCGACACTATGTCTACTATACTATGTTATGGGTATACAGAAAAATAGTATAACAGTATTTGTATACAAATTGTGTGTATAACATAAGTAAAATCGGTTTCTACATACATGTATTTATACTGTGATATATAATATATATCAAAATCTCATTTAAAGCCAGGGACGCCGGAAGCACCAAAGGGCAAGGGGGCAAACCAGTCAGGAGGGCACTTTTTGGGTACCCACTGGACTCCCCTGGGTCAGGGCAAGGGGGGCAAGTGCTCCCACATGCCCCCCCCCCCTTCTCCGGCGTCCCTGTTTAAAGCTGTGATGTGTAAAAATAATAATGCAGAATCTAGAAATCAGTTAGGTGCATTGTCATGTGATCGAATGTTATCGGGGATAATATAATAAGCAGGCCGATACCCAGCTATTATGGTCCCTGTGGCCACCCAGTCACACGAGAGGCCACCCAGTCACACGAGAGGCCACCCAGTCACACGAGAGGCCACCCAGTCACACGAGAGGCCACACAACAGGTTTGGAACTTCCTACTCTACTAAACCAGGTACAGTAATGCCCTAATTAATCGACTCCTTAACCACAGCAGAATTATGGATAATTTTTCAGGATAGTGAGAGCTTTCCGATGAATGGCAACAAGCCATATTTCCGATTAAATCCTGAAAAATTACCCATAATTCTACTGTGGTTAATGGAGTTGATTATTTAGGCTGATGGGGTCATTGTTACAGACAGATACAGTAATGCCCTAAATAATCAACTCCTTAATCACAGCAGAATTATGGTTAACTTTTCAGGATTTAGTCGGAAATATTGGATGTTGCCACTCATCGGGTTACTCTCAGTGTGAGCTTTCCGATGAATGGCAACAAGCCGTATTTCTGACTAAATCCTGAAAAATTTCCGATAATTCTGCTGTGGTTAAGGAGTCGATTATTTAGAGCATCACTGTATGAACTGGGACCTCATGGTGTGGTTAAGGAGTCGATTATTTAGAGCATCACTCATGGTGAAAATGACAGGCACTTTATTCTCAGGTCTGACTGATACTGATTCTGATGATCGTCTGCTATGGGAGACATATAGACTCCAATGGAAGTTCCCAAATGGTGAATATTGTGATGTACACCCATTGAGAACCTCGATTATGCAATGTGTCGTCTGCCAATTTGGGGATATAGAGAAACTAAACTTCTTCAAATAGAATCTATGTGAAGAAGTTTCTGTAGAAATTTGATAATAAAGCAACTTTCCAGAGAAGATGAGGCCTAAGCAGAATGAGGTCCCCAGAGGGTGAATTTAGTGATGCTAGCCTGCTATGCAGGATAGTGTCACTAAATTCACCCTCTGGGGACCTCATTATGCAAATGACAGACACCTTATTCTCAGGCCTGACTGATACCACCCACCTATTCTGATGATCATCTGCTAATTTCACCATTCATAAATCTCCAGTTCCCACCTGGCCCTTATCATGGTTTGTGAATTGGGGGGAAACAGTAGAAGCTATTTTCCTATTTCCTGATTGGAAACGAGATTAGTAAAATGTTTATTGTTTCCTCACACCATCCTGGCGGCTGTTTACAATTCAAGTAACTGAGGAACTCGCTCCTCAAGTGCTAAATTACATAACAGTTACTTTCTGTGGAAACTATTCTGACATGACTGCTGAAAGCAAGAGGCCAATTTGTCTGAGAGCATTATTTTATGGTGTAGGCTTGAAGGTGGAGGCAAGCCTGAGTTTAGTGTGTATATAACCCATTGAGAGCCCCACGTAGACTGGAGCAGACAACACTCTGTAGTATATGCTTCCATCTGGGGGAGGACACACGGTCGGACGCCAGACGCCAACCCATGCCAATAGCCCAAACTTGAGTTTGTCAATTTGAGCTAAAAAGCAAAAACACTTCCTGGACAGAATGACAGTCAAGCTGATTCCAATGTACATTAATGCCCTAAATAATCGACTCCTTAACCTTAATCTCAGGGAGAGCTTTCCGATGAATGGCAACAAGCCATATTTCTGACTAAATTCTGAAAAATTACCCATAATGCTGCTGTGGTTAAGGAGTCGATTATTGAGGTCATTCCAATGTACATGTACATAATTTAGTAATGAGTGAAGGGGGTGTATAATAAACACATCTTTTCAAATGTCGTTGGTCCCTCTTTTGAAAGCAGTTGTGTGATGGTGAAACTCCATACTAAATTTTATTCAGATCCAATAACACATAGCTGATAAATATGTACAGATGGGCAGACAGACACACAGATGGACAAACCCAATCCAGTATATAAGGAATGCTTGTTATGCTTAATCATTGGAAACCTTAGCTTCGGCACCTTGGTACAAGCCTCAATTTAGTGTGTCTGACATTTGCAGAATGAGGTCCCCAGAGGGTTAAAAAGAATGGAAAGTGTCACAGATAGTTCTATCAAATTCCAACAAATCCATTTCTCAATAAGCCCATTCTATACTAAATTTATACTCATTGATGAGTAGTTACTCCTAACGAAATTCAGATAATATATAATTATTATCTGAACATTTCCAACCAATGAATAGGATTCCTTCTCAAGTCTGAGTTTAGTGTGCCTGTCATTTGCAGAATGAGGTCCCCAGAGGGTGAATTTAGTGACGCTGTCCCGCATAGCGGGCTAGCATCACCAAATTCACCCTAGTGGGGACCTCATTCTGCTATGGGTGACATAGACTCAGATTCAAGTTCCCAAATGGTGAATATTGTGATGTAAATCCATTGGGAACCTTGATTATGCAATATGTCGTCTGCCAATTTAGGGATAAAGATAAACTAACAAGAGCTACGCTGGGCGTGCAATATACGCCCTCTCTTGGGTCGGCGGAAACTGGTAAAAAAGGGGCATAACTCTGGTAAAAATTGGCGGACGGAACTCATATTTGAACTTGACCTGTGTTTTTGGTGGGAGAAAGTAATATACCAAATTATCATTGAATCCGATAAGCTCTAGTAAAGTTATCATCCGGACAACAAATTTCAGGGATTTTCTAAGTCAAATTACGTCAAATAAGGGGCATAACTCCGGTGAAAATTGGCGGACGGAACCCAAATTCGAACTTGAGCTGTCTTTTCTCCTAATAAACCCACATACCAAATTTGATTGAAATCGGTTCACTCTAACTAAAGTTATCATCCGGACAACAAATTTCAGGGATTTTCTAAGTCAAATTACGTCAAAAAAGGGGCCATAACTCTCGCAAAAAATATCGGATTAAAACGAAATTCGGACTTGAGCTGTATTTCGATATATGTAATCCACAAAAAAACGGGTTTTGCGTATAAACATTCCAAAATCGAGTTATCATCCGGAAACCAAAAAACATAAGAAAAACTGAATTTTCTGAGTCGAAAAAGGGGCATAACTCTGCCAAAAATGGTCGGACAGAACCCAAGTTCGAACTTGACCTGTGTTTTGGTGGGAGAAAGTAATATACCAAATTTGGATTCATTCCGATAAACTATACTAAAGTTATCATCCGGACAACAAATTTCAAGGATTTTCTAAGTCAAAAAACGTCAAATAAGGGGCATAACTCCGGTGAAAATTGGCGGGCGGAACCCAAATTCGAACTTGAACTTACTTTTCGGCTAATAAACCCACATACCAAATTTTATTAAATTTGGTTCATTCTAACTAAAGTTATCATCCGGACAACAGGTTAACGGACGGATGCCCGCCCGGACGCCCGCCCGGACGCCCGGACGCCCGGACGGACAGACCAATACTATAATACGGCCTTTTTTTCAAAAGGGCGTATAAAAATGAAATAGAATCTATGTGAGTAAGTTTCTATATATATTTGATAATAAAGAAACTTTCCAGAGAAGATGAGGCCTAAGCAGAATGAGGTCCACAATGGGCTAGCATCACCAAATTCACCCTCTGGGAATCTCATTCTGCTTAGACCTCAACTGAGGCCCCCACCCCCCCTTTTCGTACGCCGTATTCCATGCCCTGTTATGAGGTAAGCCGTATTCCGGCCTATCTGGTAGGAGGTAGGAGGTATTCCAAAAATACCGGTATTCGTACGCCGACCTTCGACACCTTCCAAAAAATGATCATAATAATAATATAAATGCGATTTTTGTCACAATAAATTCACGGTTTAACATAGATCGTCGATCATCGTCATTTTAGATCAATTTAGACGTGGACACTTCAGGATGACTGGCATTCGTACGGGAAAAGTAACTAAAACAATGTTATTTGAGACTATATAGATACTTCCCAAAGATGAGGCCTAGGCCAGAGGATGAAATTGGTGATGCTAGCCTGCCGTGCGGGATGGCATCACTAAATTCACCCTCATGATGACCTCATTCTGTAAATGTCAGACACACCAAATTCAGGCATGCATGGGTAATTTTTACTAACTATGGAATGTAGTCTCAGGCTGAGATACATGTATATCATTAGAAACCTTACAGTAATGCCCTAAGTAATCGACTCCTTAAACACAGCAGAATTATGGGTAACTTTTCAGGATTTAGTCGGAAATATGGCTTGTTGCCATTCATCGGAAAGCTCTCAGGGCATCACTATAGTTAATGACAGTGATTAGTACCTGGCACTGCGACGTCCATATCAGTTCCATCGAGCTTCGACCGATAGATGGCCCGATGACCCTCAGCAACATCGCACCAGAATAAGAGCTCATCCTGTATGTCGACAGCCAAACCAATGATTACACCACCATCCTGAAAACAGTAAATGTGCAATTTAACCCTTTCATTACAGGAGCTGCGCTGGCGCAACATTAAAGACCCTGTGCCAATGCGTTCTCTTATTTATTGGATGTCCCTACCCTTATTGCATTCAATAAACCAATTCTATAAATTGTGATATTAAACGTTCGTTTCATAATAGGAAATAGTGCCAGGTGACCGATTTGTCGCCTGTTTAAATTCCATACTCTATGTCTCAAAATACTATGGCTTCCGTTATTTTTTCAACAAAACTCTAACGAATGAAGAAATTGAAAAGTTATTTCAATAAATATTCGCCATTAAATGCGTGAAAGGGTCTTTATTTATCTGGGACTATTTCTTTACGCGGGCAAACAATGCATAGTTACATGAAACGTCATCGCATGCCTTATAGAAGACGATGTTAGCCTTATAGAAGACGATTTGTTGATTTAAGTATGGTTTATCGAGGTTTTGGATCATGTACGTAATCATTGTAATACTGCATGCCTTATAGAAGACGATGTTAGCCTTATAGAAGACGATTTGTTGATTTAAGTATGGTTTATCGAGGTTAAGGATCATGTAATAACAGATATAGAGGATCTATAGAAGACGATTTGTTGATTTAAGTATGGTTTATCGAGGTTTTGGATCATGTAATAACAGATATAGAGGATCTATAGAAGACGATTTGTTGATTTAAGTATGGTTTATCGAGGTTTTGGATCATGTAATAACAGATATAGAGGATCTATAGAAGACGATTTGTTGATTTAAGTATGGTTTATCGAGGTTTTGGATCATGTAATAACAGATATAGAGGATCTATAGAAGACGATTTGTTGATTTAAGTATGGTTTATCGAGGTTTTGGATCATGTAATAACAGATATAGAGGATCTATAGAAGACGATTTGTTGATTTAAGTATGGTTTATCGAGGTTTTGGATCATGTAATAACAGATATAGAGGATCTATAGAAGACGATTTGTTGATTTAAGTATGGTTTATCGAGGTTTTGGATCATGTAATAACAGATATAGAGGATCTATAGAAGACGATTTGTTGATTTAAGTATGGTTTATCGAGGTTTTGGATCATGTAATAACAGATATAGAGGATCTATAGAAGACGATTTGTTGATTTAAGTATGGTTTATCGAGGTTTTGGATCATGTAATAACAGATATAGAGGATCTATAGAAGACGATTTGTTGATTTAAGTATGGTTTATCGAGGTTTTGGATCATGTAATAACAGATATAGAGGATCTATAGAAGACGATTTGTTGATTTAAGTATGGTTTATCGAGGTTTTGGATCATGTAATAACAGATATAGAGGATCTATAGAAGACGATTTGTTGATTTAAGTATGGTTTATCGAGGTTTTGGATCATGTAATAACAGATATAGAGGATCTATAGAAGACGATTTGTTGATTTAAGTATGGATTATCGAGGTTTTGGATCATGTAATAACAGATATAGAGGATCTATAGAAGACGATTTGTTGATTTAAGTATGGTTTATCGAGGTTTTGAATCATGTAATAACAGATATAGAGGATCTATAGAAGACGATTTGTTGATTTAAGTATGGTTTATCGAGGTTTTGGATCATGTAATAACAGATATAGAGGATCTATAGAAGACGATTTGTTGATTTAAGTATGGTTTATCGAGGTTTTGGATCATGTAATAACAGATATAGAGGATCTATAGAAGACGATTTGTTGATTTAAGTATGGTTTATCGAGGTTTTGGATCATGTAATAACAGATATAGAGGATCTATAGAAGACGATTTGTTGATTTAAGTATGGTTTATCGAGGTTTTGGATCATGTAATAACAGATATAGAGGATCTATAGAAGACGATTTGTTGATTTAAGTATGGTTTATCGAGGTTTTGGATCATGTAATAACAGATATAGAGGATCTATAGAAGACGATTTGTTGATTTAAGTATG
Source organism: Siphonodentalium dalli (assembly GCA_032622095.1). NCBI lineage: Eukaryota > Metazoa > Mollusca > Scaphopoda > Gadilida > Siphonodentaliidae > Siphonodentalium > Siphonodentalium dalli. Next base: position 12,045,616 of record CP136062.1, read on the forward strand.
GTTTATCGAGGTTTTGGATCATGTAATAACAGATATAGAGGATCTATAGAAGACGATTTGTTGATTTAAGTATGGTTTATCGAGGTTTTGGATCATGTAATAACAGATATAGAGGATCTATAGAAGACGATTTGTTGATTTAAGTATGGTTTATCGAGGTTTTGGATCATGTAATAACAGATATAGAGGATCTATAGAAGACGATTTGTTGATTTAAGTATGGTTTATCGAGGTTTTGGATCATGTAATAACAGATATAGAGGATCTATAGAAGACGATTTGTTGATTTAAGTATGGTTTATCGAGGTTTTGGATCATGTAATAACAGATATAGAGGATCTATAGAAGACGATTTGTTGATTTAAGTATGGTTTATCGAGGTTTTGGATCATGTAATAACAGATATAGAGGATCTATAGAAGACGATTTGTTGATTTAAGTATGGTTTATCGAGGTTTTGGATCATGTAATAACAGATATAGAGGATCTATAGAAGACGATTTGTTGATTTAAGTATGGTTTATCGAGGTTTTGGATCATGTAATAACAGATATAGAGGATCTATAGAAGACGATTTGTTGATTTAAGTATGGTTTATCGAGGTTTTGGATCATGTAATAACAGATATAGAGGATCTATAGAAGACGATTTGTTGATTTAAGTATGGTTTATCGAGGTTTTGGATCATGTAATAACAGATATAGAGGATCTATAGAAGACGATTTGTTGATTTAAGTATGGTTTATCGAGGTTTTGGATCATGTAATAACAGATATAGAGGATCTATAGAAGACGATTTGTTGATTTAAGTATGGTTTATCGAGGTTTTGGATCATGTAATAACAGATATAGAGGATCTATAGAAGACGATTTGTTGATTTAAGTATGGTTTATCGAGGTTTTGGATCATGTAATAACAGATATAGAGGATCTATAGAAGACGATTTGTTGATTTAAGTATGGTTTATCGAGGTTTTGGATCATGTAATAACAGATATAGAGGATCTATAGAAGACGATTTGTTGATTTAAGTATGGTTTATCGAGGTTTTGGATCATGTAATAACAGATATAGAGGATCTATAGAAGACGATTTGTTGATTTAAGTATGGTTTATCGAGGTTTTGGATCATGTAATAACAGATATAGAGGATCTATAGAAGACGATTTGTTGATTTAAGTATGGTTTATCGAGGTTTTGGATCATGTAATAACAGATATAGAGGATCTATAGAAGACGATTTGTTGATTTAAGTATGGTTTATCGAGGTTTTGGATCATGTAATAACAGATATAGAGGATCTATAGAAGACGATTTGTTGATTTAAGTATGGTTTATCGAGGTTTTGGATCATGTACGTAATCATTGTAATACTGCATGCCTTATAGAAGACGATGTTAGCCTTATAGAAGACGATTTGTTGATTTAAGTATGGTTTATCGAGGTTTTGGATCATGTAATAACAGATATAGAGGATCTATAGAAGACGATTTGTTGATTTAAGTATGGTTTATCGAGGTTTTGGATCATGTAATAACAGATATAGAGGATCTATAGAAGACGATTTGTTGATTTAAGTATGGTTTATCGAGGTTTTGGATCATGTAATAACAGATATAGAGGATCTATAGAAGACGATTTGTTGATTTAAGTATGGTTTATCGAGGTTTTGGATCATGTAATAACAGATATAGAGGATCTATAGAAGACGATTTGTTGATTTAAGTATGGTTTATCGAGGTTTTGGATCATGTAATAACAGATATAGAGGATCTATAGAAGACGATTTGTTGATTTAAGTATGGTTTATCGAGGTTTTGGATCATGTAATAACAGATATAGAGGATCTATAGAAGACGATTTGTTGATTTAAGTATGGTTTATCGAGGTTTTGGATCATGTAATAACAGATATAGAGGATCTATAGAAGACGATTTGTTGATTTAAGTATGGTTTATCGAGGTTTTGGATCATGTAATAACAGATATAGAGGATCTACATCTCGTCCCCCCGTTTATAGCGGAATTTACAAAACTCATCCAGTAAATTAGTTCTGGACCTTTAACCTAATTTACTGGACTCGTTTATAAATTCCACTATAAACTGGGACTCGTTGTAGATCCGCTATATCTGTGAGTCGACCATAGGTCGCCTCGCATATATAAGAGAATGAATGCATTGGCCCAACAATTATTTTTTATCAATTTGTCTTATATTCTTTAAAACAAATTATTTATTTTTATCATTTTTTCTTACATTGTTTAACAATTTTATAATTTTTTCTTACATTCTTTATCAATATTTATTATTTTTTCTTACATTCTTTACCAATTTTTTATAATTGTTTTCATATTTTCTTACATTTTTTAACAATTATAAAAAATAATATAAAATTTGTTAGGCCAATGCATTCTCTTATATAATCGAGGCGACCTATGGTAGACTTGTGTATATAAGAGAATGCATTGGTACAGGATTTTCGCAAACAATCAGGATTCAGGAACTCCCATCATAAAAGGCATAATAGTAAATATGTATAATATTCCTACTGGTATATGTTCAGACTTGCTCTCAATGTAGATACAGTAATGCCCTAAATAATCGACTCCTCTCACTGAGAGCTTTCCGATGAATGGCAACAAGCCATATTTCTAACTAAATCCTGAAAAGTTACTCATAATTCTGCCGTGGTTAAGGAGTCGATTATTTAGGGCATTACTGTACCGTTACCATCACTCAGCACGTAAAAGGTTATTATACAATTGTTTTCACAGTTAACCCTTTACCCAACAAAACGGCCAAAACCGGCCAAATAAAGCTTCAACAGCCTAAAATATCTTCAGTCTGTCTCAATAGAACCATACAAATATGGATATCATTGGAACCGGCTCCTTGACCACATTGTGATAGTTACAGTTATGCCCTGTGCCAATGCATTCTCTTATATATGCGAGTCTCTTATATATGCGAGTCGACCATGCATTCTTTAACAATTTTATAATTTTTAATGTGTTAAGCCAATGCATTCTCTTATATATGCGAGGCGACCTATGGTCGACTCGCATATATAAGAGAATGCATTGGCACAGGGCCCTTCTGTTGGGTAAAGGGTTAATCCCCCTTTGTCTGTTTGGATCATGTACGTAATCATTGTAATACTGCATATTACTGGTGACACGCAAACCACATATTTATGATGTCCGTATGTTATAACCTGTGAGTATAAAACAATAGGTTAATTAGCTGAAAGTGAATGACTACGGATTAATTTGTTGTTCTTTGTTGCCAACAAGGAGATAATAACATGCCATATGTTTGATGACAGCCGCTACGGTACTTGTAGGTGTTTGATGATGACTATGTACAAGTAGCAATATTAAACATAGTTTGGGGTGTTGCTTTGATATTAATTTTAAATACTAACTTGCTTTACTAGATCATTCTATCTGTGTATGCGATTAGTTTTTACATTATATAACTAACTTGCTTTACTAGATCATTCTATCTGTGTATGTGATTAGTTTTTACATTATATAACTAACTTGCTTTACTAGATCATTCTATCTGTGTATGTGATCAGTTTTTACATTATATAACAAAGATGAAAAAAGATGAATTTCCCCCAAAATAGCCTCAATTATATTTGGCAAGAGAAAATTTTGGTCCAGCACCAAAACTGCAGACAACACTCCGTAGTGCATCTAACCCACAGAAATCCCCACATGCTGTAGTCCATGCTTCCATCTGTGTGAGGCTCCCTGTGGGTTAAACATGAAACCCTCGTATTCCCATAGAGAGCCCCATATAGACTGGAGCAGACCACACTCGGTAATGCATGCTTCCATCTGTGTGAGGCTCCCTGTGGGTTAAACATGAAACCCTCATATTCCCATAGAGAGCCCCATATAGACTGGAGCAGACCACACTCTGTAGTGCATGCTTCCATCTGTGTGAGGCTCCCTGTGGGTTAAACATGAAACCCTCGTATTCCCATAGAGAGCCCCATATAGACTGGAGCAGACCACACTCTGTAGTGCATGCTTCCATCTGTGTGAGGCTCCCTGTGGGTTAAACATGAAACCCTCGTATTCCCATAGAGAGCCCCATATAGACTGGAGCAGACCACACTCTGTAGTGCATGCTTCCATCTGTGTGAGGCTCCCCATGGGTTAAACATTACAGACACACTATCAATTAAGATTATGATGGAATCAGATCCATACAAACAACAGTCCTTAATTAGTGGAATCTTAAGTGACTCACTGAGACTGAGTGTCCATTCAGAGGTTACAGAGGTATTGATCTGGAAGGGTTTTATCATCAATCTTATATCAATAGAGGCGTCCCAGGAGAATTCTGTAATGTCTCAATACCACTGTGTGATCACTCAGATGGCAATATCATACGACTTTGACTTCCGGGTCGGCGCCCAATGTTTTGAATTTTTCAAACAAAACATAACTATAATATTCCCGTTATTTAGTAAAATCTTACCTTTACTAAATAACGGGCACACCAAAAGAATGACACCACAAAGAGACGCGTTTCAAAAACACTGTAGGAAAAAACACTTGTAGGGTGGGTGGGCTTGGGGGAGGGCGGCACTTTAAATCAAACTTCAGCCCAAAATTTACTTGACGGGGAAGTCGTGTGAGATTGCCACTCAGACCCATGATAAATTCCCATAATACATTTCTTTTACCTTTCTGTACACCACTGTGCTATAATAATATTTCTGTTCAAGTCTGAGTTTTGTGTGCCTGTCATTTGCAGAATGAGGTTCCCAGAGGGTGAATTTGGTGGGTGATGCTAGCCCACTATGCGGGACAGTGTCACAAAATTCACCCTCTGGGGACCTCATTCTGCTTAGGCCTTATCTTCTCTGGAAAGTTTCTTTATTACCAAATTACTATAGAAACTTCTTCACATAGATTCTATTTCTTTTTTAGTTCAGTTTTTGTTTATCCCCAAATTAGCAGACGACAAATTGCATAATCGAGGTTCCCAATGGGTGTACATCACAATATTCACCATTTGTGAAATTCAATCTGAGTCTATGTCTCCCATAGCAGATGAGGCCATGCATAATGAGGTCCCCAGAGGGTGAATTTGTGATGCTAGCCCACTATGCAGGATAGCATCACTAAATTCACCCTCTGGGGACCTCATTCTGCAAATGACAGGCACACTAAACTCAGACTTGAATAGTTCTGGTTCTCAATTTCCTTCATTAATATTTTGATCACATTAATTTGATGTCCTTAAAGGTACTCAATCCGATTTGATGGTCCCCATATCATTAGATTACAACAACAACATTTTCTGAAATGCCACTTCAGTTATCAGAATTGATTAATTGCTAAGCAAAATTTGACCGGTTAGTCAAATATCTAACACTAAAGCCATCTGATTTTAGAGTTACCCATCTTCATCCGCAATTTTGTCTGAGACCGTCGGCTTGAGGAATATTTACCAGGCCGCCAAAAATTACATATCTCGAGAAATAACAAATTTCAAAAATCAATATCTGATCACCCTGAGCTTTGATGGGTGGGTTCCTTGACTTAAATCAAGTATTTGTTACCCCCAAAGCAGCTGCCCAAAGCCAAAGAAATAGTATTTGAAAGCATTAATTCGGATTTATGCATTTTAACCCCTTCATGATGGGAGCTTCCTGAATTTTTGTGAAAACCCTGTGTCAATGCATTCTCTTATATATGCGAGTCGACCATTGGTCCTGCAAATTTTATACTATTTTTTATAATTGTTAAAGAATGTAAGAAAACATGAAAAACATTATAAAAAATTGTTGAAGAATGGAAGAAATAATGATAAAAAATAATCAAAATTGTAAGAAATGTAAGAAACAAGAGGCCGATCATGATCGGCAGATGTTAACCATCCCTGGCGATAGTAAATTACTATGATCGGAATCATAAATGAGAGTTTTGACATTGAATATAGAGTATACTGTTATGTACTATTATAGACAAATGTACATAACACAAATTATTGGAATTTATGGGTCACTCGCATGTATAAAAGAGAATGCACTGATACAGGATCTGTAATGCTGCACCACCACAGCCTTGGGTTAAATGTGAAAAGGGTGACCTGGACATGGAATACTTGGGTTAAGAGAGTCAAATTTTAAGTTTACAAGGATAGTGTATCAAATTCTACCAACACCCATCAAGATAAAGACACCTCACTGCTGACCCATTAATATCAATTATATAGCAGAGCTGTCAACAAATCACAGACATTGTTTATATTGATGCTGGCATCTCTGTTAAACCAATAACATTTATAATGACCTCAGGCCATCTGTCTCAGTGATATACATGTACATAGCTTTCTTTATTTGCACATTGGCATAAGAGATATCAGAAAATAAAATCGCCTTATCAATAGCTAAGTAGTCCAAAGGCATGGGATGGAATTGGTGAATTGGGTTTAAAGTCGCTCCAAACAAATTTACCAGTACATAACACAAGATTATGGACCGATTTAAACCAAATTTGGTGTGGTGACTCGGGGAACCCTTGGCAGAGTTATAATGGTGTTAGTTGTTGCCATATTTCCGACTAAATCCTGAAAAGTTACCCACAATTTTGCTGTGGTTAAGAAGTCGATTACTTAGAGCATTACTGTACATGTACACCAGTCATAATTCACCCCACGCCTGAGTTTAGTGCGCCTGTAATTTGCAGAATGAGGTCCCCAGAGAGAACCTCAGTCTGCATGGCCTCATTCACCCTCTGTGAACCTCATTCTGCATGGCCTCATCTGCTATGGGAGACATAGACTAAGATTGAAGTTGTGATGTACATTCATTGGAACCTCAATTATGCAATTGTGCCCTCTGCCAATTTGGGGATATAAAGAAACTAAACTGCTCCAGTCTATGTGGGGCTCTCTATGGGTTATACACACGATATGTTTTAAGTAAGTTAAGTTTCTTGTGGGCTGAATAACTTAGTTTTGCCGATATACCACAGGATGCTTTAAAACCACTCTATACTAAATATAACAGAGATAAACAAGGGTCGCGCATCAAAGATGGCTCGGTCGGGTTTTTTTGCCTACAAGAGAGCATATGTCTACCCGAGAATCATTAATGAAAGTGTCAATGACACTGTAGCTCAACTTAGGTAGGGGAATAATTTAATGGTCGACAGTAAATGGAGGAATAGGAAAAGTGCTAATTGAAATGTCTAAGTAAGAATAGATGTTCATGTCAATATCAACATTCATAACAGGTTTCATAATGATCGGATCAGGGATGTGGTGATTATGGTGTGACAAAGGATTTATTGATGCAAAGAGTAAATTCTAAAATGGCCACCGGCAGCCATGTTTTTTTCCGAATTACCCCAAAATGACTTGTTCCCATCTACAGCCTTTACAAATCTCATAATGATCTGATCAAAGGTATGACCTGTAGCCTGTGCCAATGGATTTAGACATGCAAAGAGTAAAATCCAAGATGGCTGCTGGCGGCCATGTTTTTCGGCTGAACGACCCCAAAATGACTCGTTTCCCATCTACATGTCATTTTTAACATACATGACAAATTTCTTGAAGTTCCGACCAAAGCTACGACCTGTAGCCTGCACCAAAGGATTTATTCATGCAAAGAGTAAAATCCAATATGGCTGCTGGCGGACATGTTTTTTAGCCAAACGACCCCAAAATGACTCGTTCCCATCTACATGTTAATATTAACATCCATGATAAATATCATGATGATCAGACAAACAGTACGACCTGTAGCCCGTGCCAATGGATTGAATTTTGAAATCCAAGATGGCTGCCAGCGGCCATGTTTTTTGGCCGTATGACCCCAAAATGACTCGTTCCCATCTACATGTCAATGTCAACATTCATGCAAAATTTCATAAAGGTCAGACCAAAGGTACGACCTGTAACCCGCGCCAAAGGATTCAGTCATGCAAAGAGTAAAATCCAAGATGGCTGCTGGCGGCCATGTTTTTTGGCTGAACGACCCCAAAATGACTCGTTCCCATCTACATGTCATTGTTAACATCCATGACAAATTTCATGAAGTTCTAACCAAAGCTACAACCTGTAGCCCGCGCCAAAGAATTTAGTCATGCAAAGAGTAAAATCCAAGATGGCTGCTGGCGGCCATGTTTTTTGGCTGAACGACCCCAAAATCACTCGTTCCCATCTACATGTCAATATTAACATCCATGACAAATTTCATGATGATCAGACGAACAGTACGACCTGTAGCCCGCGCCAATGGATTGAATTTTGAAATCCAAAATGGCCACCAGCGGCCATGTTTTTTGGCCAAATGACCCCAAAATGACTCGTTCCCATCTACATGTCAATGTCAACATTCATGACAAATTTCATAAAGATCAGACCAAAGGTACGACCTGTAGCCCGCGCCAAAGGATTTAGTCATGCAAAGAGTAAAATCCAAGATGGCTGCTGGCGGCCATGTTTTTGGCCGAACAACCCCAATATCACTCGTTCCCATCTACATGTCATTGTTAACATCCATGACAAATTTCATGAAGTTCCGATCAAAACTACGACCTGTAGCCTGCGCCAAATGATTTAGTCATGCAAAGAGTAAAATCCAAGATGGCTGCTGACTGCCATGATTTTTGGCCGAACGACCCCAAAATGACTCGTTCCCATCTATATGTCAATATTAACATCCATGACAAATTTCATGATGATCAAACGAACAGTACGACCTGTAGCCCGCGCCAAAGGATTGAATTTTGAAATCCAAGATGGCCACCAGCGGCCATGTTTTTTGGCCGAATGACCCCAAAACGACTTGTTCCCATCTACATGTCAATGTCAACATTCATGTAAAATTTCATAAAGATCAGACCAAAGGTACGACCTGTAGCCCGCGCCAAAGGAAATTGTTGACGGACACACGCACACACACACGGACGACGGACGCCAAGCCATGGCAATAGCTCAAACTTACAAAAGTAAGTTGAGCTAAAAAGAACCAGAACTAAGGGCCATAACTCAGGTAAAAACAAGAAGGCTGCCATGTTTTCATCGAAAATCGTTCAATTTGATAGCTCCCATCTAGAGCCTATCCTAAACAAGAGAATGCATTGGCCTAACAATTTTTTACAATTTTAATAATTTTTTCTTGTATTATTTAATAATTTCACCCATACAGAGCCCCAGACAAACATGAGCAGACGACACTCTTCTATATGCTTCTATATATGTGTGGGGCTCCCTGTAGGGTAATGGATGTTTTTTATTTTATGTCCTAAAAATTGTAAGATATATTTATTTTTTTAAAATGATAAAAAATTGTTAGGCCAATGCATTCTCTTATATATGCGAGGCGACCTATGGTCGACTCGCATATATAAGAGAATGCATTGGCACAGGGTAAAAAAAGGCTGTAAAGATTCAAAACAATTCTCCGATTCTCTGCTGATCGATTCACATTTGAACCCAAGATTGCTGCTGGCTTTTTTTTTTTACAAATTTTGGGAAAAAAGGGAGGCTCCCATCTAGAGGTTTGTTTGAGTTATCGCACTAACGGTCTCGCACTTGTCAGGACGCCCACCCACCTGCTGACCAACCTTGCCAAAGTCAAGTTTTTGAAAAAACTCTACTAAAAATTGCATTAGTGTAAACATAATTCCAATTCCAAACCAATAACATAATATACAGATTACACATACATGTATAGAATAGAAGTGTTAATATATGGAAATGAGGATCAGACAACAAGCCCGAGGGGTAACCCAAACCAGCCATTTCTTTGACCTAATAGTAGTATAGACTTTAGCATAATTTTTTTTCCATTTCAGGTCACCATTCATTGAAGCTCTGTTACTTGACTGATAACAGATAGAATTTAAAAATTGGGTCTGATTACAACCTTTACATGAGGTTTCCTCATGGTTTTCAAGAAATTTTTCAGAATTCTTTTATAAAACGAGAGGCCGATCACGATCGGCAAATGTTAACCCATCCCTTGGCGATAGTAAATTACTCTGATCGGAATCATAAATGAGAGTTTTGATATTGAATTAAATAGTATACTGTTAGGTACTATTATAGACAATTAATGCACATAACACAAATTATTGGAATTTATGGGTCACTCACATTTATATAAGAGAATGCACTAGAACAAGATCTGTAATGCTGAACCACCACAGCCTTGGGTTAAATGTGAAAAGGTGACCTGCACATGGAATACTTGGTTAAGAGATTCCAATTTAAGTTTATAATGATAATGTATCAAATTCTACCCACAACAGCCATCAAGATAAACACCTCACTGCTGACCGATTAATATCAATTATACAGCAGAGCTGTCAACAAATCACAGGCTTATGTTAAATAGAGCAAGGAATTCAAACTAAATTGTTTTTTTTTAAGAGTGAATATTTTTTTCGAAAAAGGGCCATAAATCAGTTAAAAATAGTCTGATCAAACACATATTCGAACTCGATCTGTCTTTTGTGCTGAGAAATTCATATACAAAATTTGGTTCCGATCAGATAGAAAATGTTCGAGTTATCGCACCGTGCGTAAAGTGTCTACAGACAAACAGACGGATGGACTAATGACAGGTGGTCAATCCGGACGTTGACACTACCATACTATGATGTGGGTAAACATAAAAATCAGTCTTTTGTGGGTATTAAAGTATCAATTTTCCCATCTCCACTAGCATGGGCGTGATTTTTTTGTCTGTGAAACACTGGACAAACATGACAGAATATGTGATAAAACACAATTTATTCCCATCTTTCCTGGCATAGAGACCCTCTCAGAAACCCAGACTAAGAGTGCAAATTAATTACATAGAGCTGCAGCCTGTATGTGAGTGTCCTATCTCTCAAAAAAGTATCTCTGGTTACACCTCACACTAATGGCTAAAAATAACTCTAATTACCAATAATACAGATTTACTGTTTGTCTCTCACAGTTGCTCAGAGCTAAAGTGATACCACTGGTAATTAATTAGTTGTAGACTGCTATGGTTATCTGTTCAATTCTTAGTTCAAAAAGGGCCATAACTCTGGTATAAAATGTCAGATCTAACCCATATTCAAACTAGATCTGTATTTTGAGAAACTCACATACTAGTACCAAATTTGGTTCCTATCTGACAGTTGAAAAATTGTTGATTTATCAAAGCATGCATGAATTCTATGTCAGAGGGCCATAACTCCGTATAAAAAAACTCGGATCAAACCCATATTCGAACTCGATCTGTAAATTTTGGGTTGAGTAACTCGCATACCAAATTTGGTTCCGATCAGATAAAAATTGTTTGAGTTATGACAGCATGCATGAAATCGAAGTCGAAAAAGGGCCATAACTCCATATAAAAAACTCGGATCAAACCCATATTCGACCTCAATCTGTATTTTGGGCTGAGAAACCCATAAACAAAATTTGGTTCCGGTCGGATAGAAAATGTTTGAGTTATCGCACCATGCGTAAAGTGTCTATGGACAGATGGACAGACAGACGACGGATGGACGGACTAACGACGAGTGGTCAATCCGGACGTTGACACTATGTTTACCATACTATGGTATGGGTAAACATAAAAGGGCCATAACTCCGTATAAAAAACTCGGATCAAACCCATATTCGAACTCGATCTGTATTTGGTTCCGGTCAGATAGAAAATGTTCGAGTTATCGCACCATTCGTAAAGTGTCTACGGACAGACGGACAGACAGACAGTCGGACAGATGGACTAACGCGAGTGGTCAATCCGGACGTTGACACTATAAAAAACTCGGATCAAACCCATATTCGAACTCGATCTGTATTTTGGGCTGAGAAACCCATATACAAAATTTGGTTCCGGTCAGATAGAAAATGTTGGAGTTATCGCACCATGCGTAAAGTGTCTACAGACAGATGGACAGACAGACGACGGACGGATGGACGGACGGACTAACGACGAAATTTTATTTTTTTCATTAATGTTTTTATTTTTACATATTAATATGACTTTTAATGGGCTTATTTCACTCTGCAAGATTGAAATAAAACTACTTTTGACTGTTTTGTATAAATGTTAATATTACACAATACTCTTACTAAGAAATCAACCTATTCTGAGATACTGAAATGTGTTTTTTGTGTTTTAGGAATTTTTTGAGAAAAAGTTAAATAGATTTACAAAAACTTTAGGACTTTAGGGTAGTGGTTTAAAATAGTCGGTAGGGAAACCGGAACCAGAACTAGTTATTTATTTGGCCCTTTGTCTCTTTGCCATATAATTTGAGGGGAATGTATTAATATATTAACCTTACCTTCCCATACACTACATGTATTATTCCAGTATGCTGGTCGTACTTCAGTATGTGGGTTCCATTACTCACATACAGATCTAAAGCTGAAACGATAATAAAGCAATAGGATATACATGTAACAAAAGCCATACTAAGATGAAGAAATGACATACAGATCGAGAGCTGAAACGAGATAAAACATTGTACTCTTGGGTACCAAATAAACGTGCTGGCACGCTTATTAATTTTGGAAGAATATGCTGGCCATCACTATTATTTGGTCATGATATATATAGTGAAAATGCCAGCACTACTAATAATTTTAGGGTTAATGTAAACTAGCACGTTTATTCAGCCATCACGTTTATCTGGCACCTGAGAGTACATCTACACACAGGGGCGTAGCAAGCAAATTTTATTGGGGGGGTATAACCATTCATCGCGAAGCGATGACCCGACGCCAAAGGCTTCGGTGGGGGAGAGCACGAGAGGGGGTCGCCCCATCTCGATGGGGGGGGGGTCCGGGGGTCCTCACACGGGAAAATTTTCTGACATTGGAAGCTTAAAGTGGCTCTCTGGTGGCTTCTGACCCATCTGACATTGTTTTCCCACCCACTACATTATCATAGATTAGATCAACATTCTTATCATTTATCAATTGTAATTTCATAAAATGGTAGGCCGATTGAAAGTGTAATAAACAAATAGGTATATGGGAATTCATGTTGTGTTATTATCTAGTCATTAATGATGTGAAATTACTCCCATAACTGGGATCAGATATTCAGAAAGTAAATATGTCACAAACAACCATGAGAAAGTAGACTACATGGATACACACATCACCATGGGTATGTATCGTGGGGTATTTATCGTGTGGGTATGAATAGTGTGGGTATGTATCGTGGGTATGTATAGTGGGGGTATGTATAGCGTGGTTATGTACCGGTATAGTGGTGGTATGTATTGTGTGAGTATGTATAGTGTGGGTATGTATAGTGTGGGTATGTATAATGTGGGTATGTACCGGTATAGTGTGGGTATGTATAGCGTGGGTATGTATAGTGGTGGTATATATTGTGTGGGTATGTATCGTGTGGGTATGTATAGCGTGGGTATGTACATGTATAGTGGTGGTATATATTTTGTGGGTATGTATCATGTGGGTATGTACATGTATATTGTGGGTATGTATAGTGTGGGTATGTATAATGTGGGTATGTATAGTGTGGGTATGTATAGTGTAGGTATGTATAGTGTGGGTATGTATAGTGTGGCTATGTATAGTGTGGGTATGTATAATGTGGGTATGCATAGTATGGGTATGTACCGCTATTCTCAAAGTAATTGACCAGAAAAACTGGGTGATACCCCGGTCATGACCGCGGTGATACCAGTAATAAACGGTAGCGGTATCGAGACGGTCATGGCGGTGGAGTTACTTACGGTATTGGGCGATAATGATTCCGCGGTCTTTTAGCGGGCACCGCATTAATTTTGTTGAATACCGTGGTGATTTTCATGGAACTCTTTGAGGGGAGGTATTTACTCACACATACTTGTTCGCGTTAACAAGCGGTATCAGTACCGCGGTATTGGAGGATACCGCGGTATAGTACCGCCATATTAACGGGGTGACACCACGTTATTGGTGGTCAATTACTTTAAGTATAGCGGTATAGTGTTGGTATGTATAGTATGGGTATGTATAGTGTGGGTATGTATCATGGAGGTATGTATGGTATGCCATACCCCCCCCCCCCGGTTCCTACGCCCCTGTCTACACATGTATTTAATCAGTCCGCAAAATTAAAGATGCATTGTCCGAATTAACTCTCCTAAATTACCATTACCCCCAACTTTGGTCAAAATTTTCAACAGTTGGAAATTTCATACCTGCCAAAACATTAGTTGGAAATTTCACACCAATAATAGCTTGAAATGTTCTTGTAGTTTGATTTTCAAACAATATATTGGGGGGAATTATTGGGGGGAATTAATTGTTTTTGGACCAATATTTGCATATTTTCCTATTTTTTGTCAAAATTTTGGACTGAAATGGTCATCAGTTGGAAATTTTCCAACCTCAGGGGGGTGACAGGTTGGAAATTTCCAACACTTGGAAATCTTGTGTCCTGGTCCCTCCCCCGTGGCCAGTCAAAAACTGCTAGTTAATTTAAGAAAACAATATTCTCATACATTTGGTCAACATTGGCATTGGAATTGTCATCAGTTGTAAATTTTCCAACCTAAGTGGGGTGTCAGGTTTTAAGAATGCTTGACGCTAGTCTAGATGCTAGGATTTTGCGATTTTCTTGTTCAGATTACAAAATTTTCTCACACCGGGCCGAACCATGGTCGGCCCGGTGTGTCGTTGTCTCTTCCCTGTGGCCAATACAAAAATGCTAATAAGTTTAACAATATTTTACTACATTTGGTCAAACTTGTGGTCATCAGTTGGAGAATTTTCCAACCTGAGGGGGAGTATGAGGTTTGAAATATCCAACACTATAGGAAAGCTTTAGTTGAGGCCAGTCTGGATGCTAGGATTTGCGATTTTCTTGTTCAAATTTCAAAAAATTTCTCACACAGGCCGAACAACGATGGTCAGCTCGGTGTGTCGTGGTCTCTTCCCTGTAGCCGTGTGCATTTGTATGGAGTTAGACCACTAGATGTTAGGATTTATGCAATGTTTCATGTTAAAATATCTGAATGTTCTCATACCGGGAATATAGAACCATGGTTTATGAAGATATAGGATATTAGGCCTAAACACTGAGGTGCAAGGGGGGTGCAAATGGAATTATGCAAAAATTGTGTTCGGTCTGATTCTGACTCAAGGTGGACAACCCCCCCCCCCCCCCCAACGGAAACCCTCTAGTCACGTCCCTGATCATAAAATATCATTAATGGTATCATAACGGCCTCATAACGCGACCGGCATCATAATGTGTCTATGTAACTTCTGCTTGTATCTGTCTGATATTAAAAGAGTCAATTTGTATGTCATTTATCGCATATTATTTCTTAACATGTATTCAGGATTCACCCCCCAAAATTAACTGGTATTCAGGATTGAGGGGGGAGGGGGTGATACCCTCCTGCATGTAACTATACCTGGAATTTTTTAACAACGTAAATAGTAAACATATGCATTGTTTTGCCTAACCTGCCCCTTTCTACTAGTTACTACATGTACATGTGTATATGACCAGATGTAATAAACTTACCCTTCACAAATCTAAAGTCCGACAGTACAGTTGCGATCAGAATAAGCGTGGTAATCCTGTTAAGAATCATCGAAACACGTGACGAATTTGAGGCTGTTGATACAGCCCCATTCATATGTGAAAACACACTATTCTTACTGGACATGGGGCCAACAGAACGAAGTCGGCACAGTTCACACTATAAATCCAGACTATAATATGAACAGAATCATTGACATTTTAATGCACTATACTATATACGTCAAGATAGAACGGCGTGGAAGATAAGACACGTTCAATAAAAACAATGAAGATACTTTACGGTGGAATACATGCGTTGTTGCATCTGAACCACCTTAGAAAATGGTTCTCACACCACCTGTATCACACTTAAGATGTTCAAACGCTGTATAAAGACACGTATATATCGTACAGGCCTATACATGTACGGATACACAACCGAATAGTAATCCAATGTCTATTTCAAACTCTATGAATGGACCGATCTGTGAACATATCACGGTGGATGATTGGTGTACGGGTACTCTTGTTAAACTTATGTTGAACAGCCAGAAAACTGATAAAACACATGTAGACACGCGCGCGAGCCGCTTCGCATAGAAATACACAGGAACAGCTATATCAGAGAGCGAGTAAACCCAGCATCGTAAAATCCGTTACTTCAGAATAACATCGTATGAAATAACTGAGATTCAATCAGAAACCGACACAGAAGCGCGCGTGTGTGCAAGCGATGCTGGCTGCAGACTGACTGAGGCTCTAACCAACGAAGTCCGTTAATAATTCCGCCGATTTTAAAAGCGCCGTAATTCCATAGCGCTATGAAGCGAACTCTTTGACGGCCGAACCTGTATATCCGCACAACTCACAAGCCTTGAAATTGTGTGTCTGTCATTTGCAGAATGAGGTCCCCAGAGGGTGAAGTTAGTGATGCTACCCCGCATAGCGGGCTAGCATCACCAAATTCACCCTCTGGGAACCTCATTCTGCTTAGGTGTAAGCAGAATGAGGTTCCCAGATGGTGAATTTGGTGATGCTAGCCCGCTATGCGGGGTAGCATAACTAAATTCACCCGCTGGGGACCTCATTCTGCAAATGACAGACACCCTATTTCAAGGCTTGACTACTCACTAGGTTACACTGGTGTAAATGTTTTCTATATATATAGGCCTCAGTGCTAATGTCTTAGCGTATACTGTTGGCAGTATATATTTTGTGTAAAAACAAATCTTTAAATCAGTGTTTAAATCTGAAAAATTTACATTTGGGAAACTTTTTAGGCAAAAAATATTCTAGGCAAAACATATTCGATATTTTAAAGACATCAGATTGAGTTGCTTTTCTTTGTATTTCTCTAACACAATGCTTTGATATTTGTGATGTGGTCTCCATGCAGAGTTACAGTATTCGATGATAGGTCTGACCATGCTTATGTAGAGCGATTAGAAAGTGTCGATGTCCAAGTTCGTGAAAGTTCTGTTGACTATGCCGATGATTTGAGAAGCTTTATTGTTTTAGGATATTGTAGGAAGGCTAATCTGGCCGTGTCAAATTGAGCTATATAGCGATGGGATATCTCGCAGGACAACACATTTCGTGTTTTCGTGGGGTGTGTATTCGGTAGATGTCATATAGTTACAGTAACTATTATGACCGCGTTAATTGCTTTCGATGTTGTAGGTGTGAACAATGGCTGGGCCATGCACTCTTCCTTGGCGGGAACACAATGCCTCCGATGTTTTATCCGCATTTAGAAGCTTTTTGGTGTGGTGAATGAGAAACCTGCAATAATAAGCCGTAGTTTTTTGTAATAATAATAAAAGGATTAGTTGTTTTAACGGAATTCTGAGGCGGTGCACTCATGTAACCAATATATTTTATATTATAATTTATATTTGTGGCTAATAATATGATCTTAATGGCGTTACCATTTGTGATTATGGTTTTCTTGTACATATACAGGGATGTGACTAGAGGGGGGTGTGGGGGTGTCTCACCCCCCCCCCCCCCAACTTTGGTCAAAATTTTCAACAGTTGGAAATTTCATTTCACACAAACAATGGGTTGAAAATGTTCTTGTCGTTTGATTTTCAAACAATTTATTGGGGGGAATTAATTGTTTTTGGACCAATATTTGCATATTTTCCTATTTTTTGTCAAAATTTTGGACTGAAATGGTCATCAGTTGGAAATTTTCCAACCTTAGGGGGGTGACAGGTTGGAAATTTCAAACACTTGGAAAGCTTGTGTCCTGGTCCTCCCCCGTGGCTAGTCAAAACTGCTACTAAATTTAAGAAAACAATATTGTCATACATTTGGTCAACATTGTCATTGGAATTGTCATCATTTGGAAATTTTCCAACCTAAGTGGGGGGTGTCAGGTTTGAAATTTCCAACTCTAAGAAGACTTGAGGCTAGTCTAGATGCTAGGATTTTGCGATTTTCTTGTTCAGATTTTAAAATTTTCGAACACCGGGCCGAATCATGGTCGGCCCGGTGTGTCACTGTCCCTCCCCCGTGACCAATACAAAACTGCTAATTAGTTTAACAAAACAATAGTTTAGTACATTCGGTCAAACATGTCGACTGAAATGGTAAGCAGTTGGAGAATTTTCCAACCTAAGAGGAAGTATGAGGTTTGAAATTTCCAACACTAGGGAAGCTTCAGTTGAGGCCAGTCTAGATGCTAGGATTTGCGATTTTCTTGTATAGTTTTCCAAATTTTCTCACACCGGGCTGAACAAACATGGACGGACACAATGTCCTGGTGTCTTATCCGTAGCCGTGTGCATTTGTCTGGAGTAGGCTACTATAGATGTTAGGATTTATGCAATTCTCAGGTTAAAGTATCTGAATTTTCTTATACCGGGAATATAGAACAACATAGTTTATGAATACATAGCATATTAGGCCTGAGGACTGATGTGCAAGGGGGTGAAAATGGAATTATGCAAAACTTGTGTTTGGTCTGTGATTCTTAAGCAATTATTTCATGTGTCTTTTGGGAACAGTCAAAATTGTTGTCCCGATGTATCAGGAATGACTATCGAACTGTTCGATAGTCATTCCTGATACCGAGGGACAACAATTTTGCCTGTTCCCAAAAGACACATGAAATAATTGCTTTGTTACCCAATACATTTACTTGTATATAATCAGGTCATTGCTAATTAATCACACTCTTTAATAGTGTTATTTCGAACGAATTCTGAGAACTAACTGGAATATACCGCCATGTATCTGAATGCAAAAAGCACATGTAGTCTCTGTGAATATTGAATAAACGTCACGGAAATTGCAAACCATGTAACAGTTCGTTCGGGCGGCAACGGGCCAGTCAACAGTTCGCTCGGAGCCAGTCAACAGTTCGCTTGGGTCGGGCAACAGTTCGTTGTGGCGTTACGAACGCGAATTTGGGGTTAACCAGTTAATTCTAAATCCCAATGATTTACGAAGTAAAACTCTACTATTGGGTAACAATAACTGTTGTTGACCGCTCAGCGATTACCAGCAAACATAGAACTACAAAGAAATAATTTCCGAAAACACTCTTTTTATAACCCCCACCGTTTCGTAACAACCGCGAACTGTAGTGTTTGCTAATTTGCATAATTGTTGTTTTTAATTCGCAATTAAAGCACACTATGTATAAATGGAGTTCTCACGGAGATAATTCCGTTATAAGGTGTAATGTTCCTATTGGACATTTTATATCAATACTAAATACCGTGGAACAAATATATAAACCTTATTATGCAGTTGGTATATATGTAATGCAGACAATTGCACACACGATGTACATACGTTAAGCACAAATACGTTGCTTTCTCTAAAGATCAAATAGCCACTCTTTACTGTTTATAAATTGACAATATTCTTTCCGCTGCATACATTCCCCAGACTTCACAAGAATACCCTTATGTTGCATAACAGTCTGCAACAGTTGTCAGTTTCTTATTTGCACCACTGCAACGTGTTAGTTTCACATTTTAGCGTTCTCGAAATTAATACGTCTTGTTGCGTCTTTGCGCTCATTTAAAACGAAACCGAACATTTCGCCGCATGGCTGTATACAGCGCATACTCTACTTCGAAATTGCTTAACTCCTCTTTCCGTGAACCGATTCACACCATGCGACCAACAAACTGACCGGACAATGGCTGCGCAAACGATGGGTATTAACTGATTCAAATTGTGAATGTTTTGTTTTCTAAAAAGCGGGGATTTCAACATAAAATTAACTCTTCGAACTGGATTAATTAGAATATACGCGCGCAATTATAGGTCTGTCATTGAGGAGGTTCGTGTGTACTCCTTTGTCAGATAACAAAGCAGTTGTCACCCTTGTTTTCGCGAGACACGGTGATTTACCGCCGCTCTCAACCTGGAATGTCCAGGTCTCGAGCGGGCGACAAATCCCCGTGTCCCACTCAATCGCGGGCGACAACTGTATATTGTTATATAGCAAACGCAGAAGAACTCGGACTCTCTGATCTTTTTAACAAAACACTGGTCCGGATCTGGAATTGATTATTTCATGGTAATTTAGACAGGACTCCGGGTTAAATTAGACATGTCCCGGGTTAAGAGGTACTCTTAATTATTCTCACCGAGGACCGCTAAGTGGTCGCTGCATGGATAAAGCATCGCATTGATGAAGTGTCACAATAGGCGCACGTATCGATTTTCGTCCGGTTTGGCGGACTATTAATTATGACACCCCCTCCCCAACTAAACGAAAAACGTCGATCGACACCCCTGTGCGTAATCCCTTCAATTTATTCACTCAAATCGTCAAATATGACACAACAGAGCGGGATACAATTGAACAGTGCATATCATTTATGTGCAAAATACAAAAGTGGTGTGGGGTGAAAAATTACACATATTTTACACTCCTATATTTTGGTTAATAAACTATTATATTCTATGTTAATAAAACAGTTGATTGAGAACAGCCCGTGGTTGTGCAAATGTCAGATTTTAATATATAGAGGATCTACAACGAGTCCCCAGTTTATAGCGGAATTTACAAAACGAGTCCAGTAAATTAGGTCTGGACCGAGCCTTTGGCGAGGTCCAGACCTAATTTACTGGACGAGTTTTGTAATTTCCGCTATAAACTGGGGACGAGTTGTAGATTCTATTTATTACATGATCCAAAACATCGACAAAACATACTTAAATCAACAAATGGAACAAGAAACTAACATCGGCTTCTATAAGACATGCGATGACGTTTCACGTAACTATTCGTTGTTTGCCCACGTAAAGAAATAGTCCCAGATAAATAAAGACTATTTGGCGCTTTTAATGGCGTATATTTAATAACATAACTTTTCAAATTCTTCAGTCATGATAGTTTGTTGGATAAATATTGGAAGTCATAGTATTTTTGAGACGTAGCGTACGGAATGTTAAAAGACGGTAAACCGGAAGTCAAAGGTCACCTGGCACTATTTCCTGTTATTAAACGAACGTTTAATATCACAATTTATAGAATGGGTTTATTGAATGGAATAATGGTAGGATCGTGTAATAAATTATGTATATAGTATGCCTCAGGAGTATTTTAATATATTATGTATATAGTATGCCTCAGGAGTATTTTAATATATTATGTATATAGTATGCCTCAGGAGTATTTGAATAAAATCAGGACCCGTCTAATGGATAAAGGAAGGTTTTTCAAGGTTTTACGTCCTTTACATGTAGATTGAAGGTACTCAATCCGATCGGGCCCTCATAAATTACTATTTCTTTGGCTTCGGGGATAAAAAATAATTGATTCGAGTCGATGAACCTACCTATAAACGCTCAGAGTGATCAGATATCAATTTTTGAAGTTTTGTTATTTCTATTTTTTCTGGCCCAGAAACACACCGTCAAAAGGATGGTCTCAGTCAAAATTGCGTTATTAATACACTTGATTTTAGAGTTATCCACCTTCGTCTGTTTGAATACGTTTGAATAAGGGCTTCTGTGGAAATTATTAGTACACATCTCGAGAAATTTACAAACTTAGGGGCAATTATTAGTACACATCTCGAGAAAATTACAAATTTCAAAAATCAATATCTAATAACTCTGAGCTCTAATAACTCGAATCAAATATTTTTTACCCCCAAAGCCAAAGAAATAGTAATTTAGGACCCTCTGATCGGATTGAGTTCCTTTAAAAGTTCGCTTAATTTGATGCATGGTATTTGTTCTACAATATGGTGGTGTGAAGTACATATGATGGTGGCAAAGATGATGATGATTATGGTGACTATGTTGATAACGGTGGTGATTGAGAAAATGAGAGTGGTAGTAGTGGTTGTGGTAGAAAATGAAAATGCTGCTGATATGAGCACGGATTTGCTCTACAAAAGTCACTAAGTATTTATACCCAGTCATACTGATCAGGCTGCATGTCAACCGGAGAGTCTATGTATATTATGTACATACATGCATATTCCATGTTTCACCCTATTTATCTTTTGTGTACTATTTCTCAATATCCATTTATGTATTCTGGATCAGAGAATAAAGCATATACAAAATAATAGTATTTGTTTTCGCAGGTCTTTTGAACTATTATTGTTATTGGGCAATAACATATCGTTACATAACGGGATATCTAATGAGCTGTCCATACCTTATGTTACCTTATGTGGTGACTACATGGACGCAGGCTCGCGCCCCTTCACCCCCGTGTACGTGGTATTGCCAAACCTGGGGGTATCACCAAATAAAATGCGGTTTTGATAAATAAACATATCTTCCCTAAGATGCTGATGGTTTAGCGACATCTCATCGCAAGATCGATCTGCGGCGTTGATACCCGAAATTATGGTGGGTATACCCACACTTGGACGCAGATAGTATTTTTGCGAACCGCTCTGCAGGCTAGACAATTTATGGTTAATTAAACACATATTTTTCTATTGATACACGCATTATCCGCCATCTATGACTGATAATAATGTTTCAAACGAACTACCTGACGTCAAAAAGTGTCTACTTTATGTTTTGAATAGTGGATATCACCATTTAACTGGGAGATATAGCTTCATCTGAGTTGCTACAACCCCTACCCCTTATACCGGTATATATGGATTATTATAAATCATTGATACTATATCCATTATAAGATGTGAGTCAGTGACATGCCATGTTCGTTGAGGAATCAAACTACCAAAATAATTACAATTTGCACAATGTTACCTAAGCAATGCTTATAGATATATCTTTCTTTATAACAAAGAGAGCGTGCGACAAATGACGTCATGTGGGTATTTCCGCAGATAAGGGGAACCCCCTCATTATTATACCATTATCATATCATTATCATATCATTTGCATTCGTTTTTCGGCAACTTTCGGCTCTTCTCGTCACATGTATTAGATTCGAGTCGTCAAAAATCCGTCGTTTGAAACCAAGACGGATTTCAGACGCATCACCGACGAAGATTCGTCTGAATTGGACGGAGATTCGTCTGTGATGCGTCTGACACGGATCTAATTGTTTCAAACGTCGCATTTTTGACGCATTTAATACAATTGTGGGTCTGGTATTAGATTCGAGTCGACAAAAATCCGTCGTTTGGAACGGGCCTTACGAACGCGAATTTGGGGTTAACCAGTTAATTCTAAATCCCAATGATTTACGAAGTAAAACTCTACTATTGGGTAACAATAACTGTTGTTGACCGCTCAGCGATTACCAGCAAACATAGAAAGAACTACAAAGAAATAATTTCCGAAAACACTCTTTTTATAACCCCCACCGTTTCGTAACAACCGCGAACTGTGGTGTTTGCTAATTTGCATAATTGTTGTTTTTAATTCGCAATTAAAGCACACTATGTATAAATGGAGTTCTCACGGAGATAATTCCGTTATAAGGTGTAATGTTCCTATTGGACATTTTATATCAATACTAAATACCGTGGAACAAATATATAAACCTTATTATGCAGTTGGTATATTATGTAATGCAGACAATTGCACACACGATGTACATACGTTAAGTACATATACGTTGCTTTCTCTAAAGATCAAATAGCCACTCTTTACTGTTTATAAATAGCCATTCTTTACTGTTTATAAATTGACAATATTCTTTCCGCTGCATACATTCCCCAGACTTCACAAGAATACCCTTATATTGCATAACAGTCTGCAACAGTTGTCAGTTTCTTATTTGCACCACTGCAACGTGTTAGTTTCACATTTTAGCGTTCTCGAAATTAATACGTCTTGTTGCGTCTTTGCGCTCATTTAAAACGACATGTGGTTCACACTTCTTGAACGTTTTGACATCCCTTGCTTCATAGAAATCGACAAGCTCACCACCTACGAACAGATGATGATACTTCTGTCATGCATCCCACCACATGTTCGGGAAAAAATAACAGATATTAACAAATTTATTATATTTATAACAAGGAGTACGCTCCGCATGTGGAACGATTATCACGAGCTGCTCCGGGCATCTGATGATATCATACCTATTATTCCATGATTGTATTATAGCAATGTAGTGCAAATAATGCATGCACCCGTCCGAGTATCCCAACTACAATATATTATGGTGCGTATCATCGATTTAGTTTTGTCAATATAGCATCTTATTGCATCTTATCCCAATATTCCGAAACCCCATACTCTCGTGCTAAACAGGTACATCGTTTATACACTTGTGCCTGAATTCTCACAATATATTATTGCATAATTGATAAAATTAAAACCGTAGATATAATTATCATGAATGTCCTTCTGTGATTGACTTACTGTACATACTCACATGATGTATTCTTTCTTGTGTTATTGTTCATTTGTATCGTTATTTGTATACATTTATTCTAAGCTCTCCATTACATGGAGGAAATAAAGGATTATATATATATAACAGTCTGCAACAGTTGTCAGTTTCCTATTTGCACCACTGCAACGTGTTAGTTTCACATTTTAGCGTTCTCGAAATTAATACGTCTTGTTGCGTCTTTGCGCTCATTTAAAACGAAACCGAACATTTCGCCGCATTAACTCCTCTTTCCGTGAACCGATTCACACCATGCGACCAACAAACTGACCGGACAATGGCTGCGCAAACGATGGGTGTTAACTGATTCAAATTGTGAATGTTTTATTTTCTAAAAAGCGGGGATTTCAACATAAAATTAACTCTTCGAACTGGATTAATTAGAATATACGCGCGCAATTATAGGTCTGTCATTGAGGAGGTTCGTGTGTACTCCTTTGTCAGATAACAAAGCAGTTGTCACCCTTGTTTTCGCGAGACACGGTGATTTACCACCACTCTCAACCTGGAATGTCCAGGTCTCGAGCGGGCGACAAATCCCCGTGTCTCACTCAATCGCGGGCGACAACTGTATATTGTTATATAGCAAACGCAGAAGAAGGTGACACACTTTTATGATATATATATGTATATCACTGGCTATAAAATCCAAAATACTTGTTAAATTAGGTTCTTATAACAATTGAATTATGTGTCGTTGACATGCCCATGTTATGGGTCATTTGCATTATCATGTGACTATTACCACCTTGAAAAAATTTGAAAATACCTTGAAAAATTGGCATTTTTTAATGAAAAATCTTACTATTTTTTTGGCTGATGTAAGTGAAAGAAGGCATCAGTAGCAAGAATAGCCACATCAAGCATGAGATATTCATTGGACTGAAATACCAGGCTCTGTAAAATGCATTAAAATGCTTTAAAGTGACTCCCAGGAATCAAAAATGATAAAAAGCTATTTTTTCCCTTTAGGTTACACTGGTGTAAATGTTTTCCATAGGCCTCAGTGCTAACGTTTTAGCGTATAGTGTTGCCAATATAAATGTTGGGTCCAAAATTTTCTTTAAATCTGAAAAATTGACATTTTGGGAAACTTTTTACACAAAAAAATCATGTCTGTCTAGCAGGGAATTCGCCTTTAAATCTTATGTTTTCGTAACTAGTGTCAGAACCGCATAAAAAAATACAGTCATATTTTAGACCACACCAAAAAATTCAAACTTCACTACAAAGGGTTAATTCCTGTGCCAATGGTTATTTTACCTATGGGAAATCATAGGGAAGAGGTGTGATGATTTTTTTATGTGAAAAGCACACAAGGCTATTGACCAATCAGGGCCCAGTGTCTATTTTATTCTCTCCTATATATTCCTCCCGCATCCGCTAGATGTCACTCGGAACCTTATTTACACCAGTGTAACCTAAAGCGATAGCCCGCTTTTTCGCGGAATAATTGTAACTCCCTACATTTCTTCAGAATTTCCCATCAATGGAAAAAATGTGTTCAAAAACAATATCACTTCTGTGGTTCTTTATTTATCACACACAATTTAACCCCACCCCCTTTAACAAATTATTCATCAAAAAAGCACAATTTTCCACCACCAGTCATGTTCAGGCCCCATTTTCACTCAGTTTTAGGGGTCTGGTGTTGCAAACTTGGATCAGCTATGGAAGACTGTTCAATATTCTTTCCATGAGAGAACTTCTGGTGATGTGAGGTCATTGAGTCCAGATCTGATCAGCTGAGCATCAAGCGCATGACTTTATCAGCACATTGAAGAATAAAATATGACATTTTCAGGTCTGCAAGGGTGATCCAAGATAACTGGATGTGGGTGTACATTGAATTAGTTGAATAAAGATATGCTCTCTTTGAATTGCTGAAGCATTTTCTTAAATGTGTCCAAGTTTTAGTGCTATTAACCTTCAAATGACCATACCCACCAGTGGAAATGACACACTTTTATGATATATATATGTATATCACTGGCTATAAAATCCAAAATACTTGTTAAATTAGGTTCTTATAACAATTGAATTATGTGTCGTTGACATGCCCATGTTATGGGTCATTTGCATTATCATGTGACTATTACCACCTTGAAAAATTTTGAAAATACCTTGAAAAATTGGCATTTTTTAATGAAAAATCTTACTATTTTTTTGGCTGATGTAAGTGAAAGAAGGCATCAGCAGCAAGAATAGCCACATCAAGCATGAGATATTCATTGGACTGAAATACCAGGCTCTGTAAAATGCATTAAAATGCTTTAAAGTGACTCCCAGGAATCAAAAATGATAAAAAGCTATTTTTTCCCTTTAGGTTACACTGGTGTAAATGTTTTCCATAGGCCTCAGTGCTAACGTTTTAGCGTATAGTGTTGCCAATATAAATGTTGGGTCCAAAATTTTCTTTAAATCTGAAAAATTGACATTTTGGGAAACTTTTTACACAAAAAAATCATGTCTGTCTAGCAGGGAATTCGCCTTTAAATCTTATGTTTTCGTAACTAGTGTCAGAACCGCATAAAAAAATACAGTCATATTTTAGACCACACCAAAAAATTCAAACTTCACTACAAAGGGTTAATTCCTGTGCCAATGGTTATTTTACCTATGGGAAATCATAGGGAAGAGGTGTGATGATTTTTTTATGTGAAAAGCACACAAGGCTATTGACCAATCAGGGCCCAGTGTCTATTTTATTCTCTCCTATATATTCCTCCCGCATCCGCTAGATGTCACTCGGAACCTTATTTACACCAGTGTAACCTAAAGCGATAGCCCGCTTTTTCGCGGAATAATTGTAACTCCCTACATTTCTTCAGAATTTCCCATCAATGGAAAAAATGTGTTCAAAAACAATATCACTTCTGTGGTTCTTTATTTATCACACACAATTTAACCCCACCCCCTTTAACAAATTATTCATCAAAAAAGCACAATTTTCCACCACCAGTCATGTTCAGGCCCCATTTTCACTCAGTTTTAGGGGTCTGGTGTTGCAAACTTGGATCAGCTATGGAAGACTGTTCAATATTCTTTCCATGAGAGAACTTCTGGTGATGTGAGGTCATTGAGTCCAGATCTGATCAGCTGAGCATCAAGCGCATGACTTTATCAGCACATTGAAGAATAAAATATGACATTTTCAGGTCTGCAAGGGTGATCCAAGATAACTGGATGTGGGTGTACATTGAATTAGTTGAATAAAGATATGCTCTCTTTGAATTGCTGAAGCATTTTCTTAAATGTGTCCAAGTTTTAGTGCTATTAACCTTCAAATGACCATACCCACCAGTGGAAATGACACACTTTTATGATATATATATGTATATCACTGGCTATAAAATCCAAAATACTTGTTAAATTAGGTTCTTATAACAATTGAATTATGTGTCGTTGACATGCCCATGTTATGGGTCATTTGCATTATCATGTGACTATTACCACCTTGAAAAAATTTGAAAATACCTTGAAAAATTGGCATTTTTTAATGAAAAATCTTACTATTTTTTTGGCTGATGTAAGTGAAAGAAGGCATCAGCAGCAAGAATAGCCACATCAAGCATGAGATATTCATTGGACTGAAATACCAGGCTCTGTAAAATGCATTAAAATGCTTTAAAGTGACTCCCAGGAATCAAAAATGATAAAAAGCTATTTTTTCCCTTAAAGCGATAGCCCGCTTTTTCGCGGAATAATTGTAACTCCCTACATTTCTTCAGAATTTCCCATCAATGGAAAAAATGTGTTCAAAAACAATATCACTTCTGTGGTTCTTTATTTATCACACACAATTTAACCCCACCCCCTTTAACAAATTATTCATCAAAAAAGCACAATTTTCCACCACCAGTCATGTTCAGGCCCCATTTTCACTCAGTTTTAGGGGTCTGGTGTTGCAAACTTGGATCAGCTATGGAAGACTGTTCAATATTCTTTCCATGAGAGAACTTCTGGTGATGTGAGGTCATTGAGTCCAGATCTGATCAGCTGAGCATCAAGCGCATGACTTTATCAGCACATTGAAGAATAAAATATGACATTTTCAGGTCTGCAAGGGTGATCCAAGATAACTGGATGTGGGTGTACATTGAATTAGTTGAATAAAGATATGCTCTCTTTGAATTGCTGAAGCATTTTCTTAAATGTGTCCAAGTTTTAGTGCTATTAACCTTCAAATGACCATACCCACCAGTGGAAATGACACACTTTTATGATATATATATGTATATCACTGGCTATAAAATCCAAAATACTTGTTAAATTAGGTTCTTATAACAATTGAATTATGTGTCGTTGACATGCCCATGTTATGGGTCATTTGCATTATCATGTGACTATTACCACCTTGAAAAATTTTGAAAATACCTTGAAAAATTGGCATTTTTTAATGAAAAATCTTACTATTTTTTTGGCTGATGTAAGTGAAAGAAGGCATCAGTAGCAAGAATAGCCACATCAAGCATGAGATATTCATTGGACTGAAATACCAGGCTCTGTAAAATGCATTAAAATGCTTTAAAGTGACTCCCAGGAATCAAAAATGATAAAAAGCTATTTTTTCCCTTTAGGTTACACTGGTGTAAATGTTTTCCATAGGCCTCAGTGCTAACGTTTTAGCGTATAGTGTTGCCAATATAAATGTTGGGTCCAAAATTTTCTTTAAATCTGAAAAATTGACATTTTGGGAAACTTTTTACACAAAAAAATCATGTCTGTCTAGCAGGGAATTCGCCTTTAAATCTTATGTTTTCGTAACTAGTGTCAGAACCGCATAAAAAAATACAGTCATATTTTAGACCACACCAAAAAATTCAAACTTCACTACAAAGGGTTAATTCCTGTGCCAATGGTTATTTTACCTATGGGAAATCATAGGGAAGAGGTGTGATGATTTTTTTATGTGAAAAGCACACAAGGCTATTGACCAATCAGGGCCCAGTGTCTATTTTATTCTCTCCTATATATTCCTCCCGCATCCGCTAGATGTCACTCGGAACCTTATTTACACCAGTGTAACCTAAAGCGATAGCCCGCTTTTTCGCGGAATAATTGTAACTCCCTACATTTCTTCAGAATTTCCCATCAATGGAAAAAATGTGTTCAAAAACAATATCACTTCTGTGGTTCTTTATTTATCACACACAATTTAACCCCACCCCCTTTAACAAATTATTCATCAAAAAAGCACAATTTTCCACCACCAGTCATGTTCAGGCCCCATTTTCACTCAGTTTTAGGGGTCTGGTGTTGCAAACTTGGATCAGCTATGGAAGACTGTTCAATATTCTTTCCATGAGAGAACTTCTGGTGATGTGAGGTCATTGAGTCCAGATCTGATCAGCTGAGCATCAAGCGCATGACTTTATCAGCACATTGAAGAATAAAATATGACATTTTCAGGTCTGCAAGGGTGATCCAAGATAACTGGATGTGGGTGTACATTGAATTAGTTGAATAAAGATATGCTCTCTTTGAATTGCTGAAGCATTTTCTTAAATGTGTCCAAGTTTTAGTGCTATTAACCTTCAAATGACCATACCCACCAGTGGAAATGACACACTTTTATGATATATATATGTATATCACTGGCTATAAAATCCAAAATACTTGTTAAATTAGGTTCTTATAACAATTGAATTATGTGTCGTTGACATGCCCATGTTATGGGTCATTTGCATTATCATGTGACTATTACCACCTTGAAAAATTTTGAAAATACCTTGAAAAATTGGCATTTTTTAATGAAAAATCTTACTATTTTTTTGGCTGATGTAAGTGAAAGAAGGCATCAGTAGCAAGAATAGCCACATCAAGCATGAGATATTCATTGGACTGAAATACCAGGCTCTGTAAAATGCATTAAAATGCTTTAAAGTGACTCCCAGGAATCAAAAATGATAAAAAGCTATTTTTTCCCTTTAGGTTACACTGGTGTAAATGTTTTCCATAGGCCTCAGTGCTAACGTTTTAGCGTATAGTGTTGCCAATATAAATGTTGGGTCCAAAATTTTCTTTAAATCTGAAAAATTGACATTTTGGGAAACTTTTTACACAAAAAAATCATGTCTGTCTAGCAGGGAATTCGCCTTTAAATCTTATGTTTTCGTAACTAGTGTCAGAACCGCATAAAAAAATACAGTCATATTTTAGACCACACCAAAAAATTCAAACTTCACTACAAAGGGTTAATTCCTGTGCCAATGGTTATTTTACCTATGGGAAATCATAGGGAAGAGGTGTGATGATTTTTTTATGTGAAAAGCACACAAGGCTATTGACCAATCAGGGCCCAGTGTCTATTTTATTCTCTCCTATATATTCCTCCCGCATCCGCTAGATGTCACTCGGAACCTTATTTACACCAGTGTAACCTAAAGCGATAGCCCGCTTTTTCGCGGAATAATTGTAACTCCCTACATTTCTTCAGAATTTCCCATCAATGGAAAAAATGTGTTCAAAAACAATATCACTTCTGTGGTTCTTTATTTATCACACACAATTTAACCCCACCCCCTTTAACAAATTATTCATCAAAAAAGCACAATTTTCCACCACCAGTCATGTTCAGGCCCCATTTTCACTCAGTTTTAGGGGTCTGGTGTTGCAAACTTGGATCAGCTATGGAAGACTGTTCAATATTCTTTCCATGAGAGAACTTCTGGTGATGTGAGGTCATTGAGTCCAGATCTGATCAGCTGAGCATCAAGCGCATGACTTTATCAGCACATTGAAGAATAAAATATGACATTTTCAGGTCTGCAAGGGTGATCCAAGATAACTGGATGTGGGTGTACATTGAATTAGTTGAATAAAGATATGCTCTCTTTGAATTGCTGAAGCATTTTCTTAAATGTGTCCAAGTTTTAGTGCTATTAACCTTCAAATGACCATACCCACCAGTGGAAATGACACACTTTTATGATATATATATGTATATCACTGGCTATAAAATCCAAAATACTTGTTAAATTAGGTTCTTATAACAATTGAATTATGTGTCGTTGACATGCCCATGTTATGGGTCATTTGCATTATCATGTGACTATTACCACCTTGAAAAATTTTGAAAATACCTTGAAAAATTGGCATTTTTTAATGAAAAATCTTACTATTTTTTTGGCTGATGTAAGTGAAAGAAGGCATCAGCAGCAAGAATAGCCACATCAAGCATGAGATATTCATTGGACTGAAATACCAGGCTCTGTAAAATGCATTAAAATGCTTTAAAGTGACTCCCAGGAATCAAAAATGATAAAAAGCTATTTTTTCCCTTTAGGTTACACTGGTGTAAATGTTTTCCATAGGCCTCAGTGCTAACGTTTTAGCGTATAGTGTTGCCAATATAAATGTTGGGTCCAAAATTTTCTTTAAATCTGAAAAATTGACATTTTGGGAAACTTTTTACACAAAAAAATCATGTCTGTCTAGCAGGGAATTCGCCTTTAAATCTTATGTTTTCGTAACTAGTGTCAGAACCGCATAAAAAAATACAGTCATATTTTAGACCACACCAAAAAATTCAAACTTCACTACAAAGGGTTAATTCCTGTGCCAATGGTTATTTTACCTATGGGAAATCATAGGGAAGAGGTGTGATGATTTTTTTATGTGAAAAGCACACAAGGCTATTGACCAATCAGGGCCCAGTGTCTATTTTATTCTCTCCTATATATTCCTCCCGCATCCGCTAGATGTCACTCGGAACCTTATTTACACCAGTGTAACCTAAAGCGATAGCCCGCTTTTTCGCGGAATAATTGTAACTCCCTACATTTCTTCAGAATTTCCCATCAATGGAAAAAATGTGTTCAAAAACAATATCACTTCTGTGGTTCTTTATTTATCACACACAATTTAACCCCACCCCCTTTAACAAATTATTCATCAAAAAAGCACAATTTTCCACCACCAGTCATGTTCAGGCCCCATTTTCACTCAGTTTTAGGGGTCTGGTGTTGCAAACTTGGATCAGCTATGGAAGACTGTTCAATATTCTTTCCATGAGAGAACTTCTGGTGATGTGAGGTCATTGAGTCCAGATCTGATCAGCTGAGCATCAAGCGCATGACTTTATCAGCACATTGAAGAATAAAATATGACATTTTCAGGTCTGCAAGGGTGATCCAAGATAACTGGATGTGGGTGTACATTGAATTAGTTGAATAAAGATATGCTCTCTTTGAATTGCTGAAGCATTTTCTTAAATGTGTCCAAGTTTTAGTGCTATTAACCTTCAAATGACCATACCCACCAGTGGAAATGACACACTTTTATGATATATATATGTATATCACTGGCTATAAAATCCAAAATACTTGTTAAATTAGGTTCTTATAACAATTGAATTATGTGTCGTTGACATGCCCATGTTATGGGTCATTTGCATTATCATGTGACTATTACCACCTTGAAAAAAATTGAAAATACCTTGAAAAATTGGCATTTTTTAATGAAAAATCTTACTATTTTTTTGGCTGATGTAAGTGAAAGAAGGCATCAGCAGCAAGAATAGCCACATCAAGCATGAGATATTCATTGGACTGAAATACCAGGCTCTGTAAAATGCATTAAAATGCTTTAAAGTGACTCCCAGGAATCAAAAATGATAAAAAGCTATTTTTTCCCTTAAAGCGATAGCCCGCTTTTTCGCGGAATAATTGTAACTCCCTACATTTCTTCAGAATTTCCCATCAATGGAAAAAATGTGTTCAAAAACAATATCACTTCTGTGGTTCTTTATTTATCACACACAATTTAACCCCACCCCCTTTAACAAATTATTCATCAAAAAAGCACAATTTTCCACCACCAGTCATGTTCAGGCCCCATTTTCACTCAGTTTTAGGGGTCTGGTGTTGCAAACTTGGATCAGCTATGGAAGACTGTTCAATATTCTTTCCATGAGAGAACTTCTGGTGATGTGAGGTCATTGAGTCCAGATCTGATCAGCTGAGCATCAAGCGCATGACTTTATCAGCACATTGAAGAATAAAATATGACATTTTCAGGTCTGCAAGGGTGATCCAAGATAACTGGATGTGGGTGTACATTGAATTAGTTGAATAAAGATATGCTCTCTTTGAATTGCTGAAGCATTTTCTTAAATGTGTCCAAGTTTTAGTGCTATTAACCTTCAAATGACCATACCCACCAGTGGAAATGACACACTTTTATGATATATATATGTATATCACTGGCTATAAAATCCAAAATACTTGTTAAATTAGGTTCTTATAACAATTGAATTATGTGTCGTTGACATGCCCATGTTATGGGTCATTTGCATTATCATGTGACTATTACCACCTTGAAAAAATTTGAAAATACCTTGAAAAATTGGCATTTTTTAATGAAAAATCTTACTATTTTTTTGGCTGATGTAAGTGAAAGAAGGCATCAGTAGCAAGAATAGCCACATCAAGCATGAGATATTCATTGGACTGAAATACCAGGCTCTGTAAAATGCATTAAAATGCTTTAAAGTGACTCCCAGGAATCAAAAATGATAAAAAGCTATTTTTTCCCTTTAGGTTACACTGGTGTAAATGTTTTCCATAGGCCTCAGTGCTAACGTTTTAGCGTATAGTGTTGCCAATATAAATGTTGGGTCCAAAATTTTCTTTAAATCTGAAAAATTGACATTTTGGGAAACTTTTTACACAAAAAAATCATGTCTGTCTAGCAGGGAATTCGCCTTTAAATCTTATGTTTTCGTAACTAGTGTCAGAACCGCATAAAAAAATACAGTCATATTTTAGACCACACCAAAAAATTCAAACTTCACTACAAAGGGTTAATTCCTGTGCCAATGGTTATTTTACCTATGGGAAATCATAGGGAAGAGGTGTGATGATTTTTTTATGTGAAAAGCACACAAGGCTATTGACCAATCAGGGCCCAGTGTCTATTTTATTCTCTCCTATATATTCCTCCCGCATCCGCTAGATGTCACTCGGAACCTTATTTACACCAGTGTAACCTAAAGCGATAGCCCGCTTTTTCGCGGAATAATTGTAACTCCCTACATTTCTTCAGAATTTCCCATCAATGGAAAAAATGTGTTCAAAAACAATATCACTTCTGTGGTTCTTTATTTATCACACACAATTTAACCCCACCCCCTTTAACAAATTATTCATCAAAAAAGCACAATTTTCCACCACCAGTCATGTTCAGGCCCCATTTTCACTCAGTTTTAGGGGTCTGGTGTTGCAAACTTGGATCAGCTATGGAAGACTGTTCAATATTCTTTCCATGAGAGAACTTCTGGTGATGTGAGGTCATTGAGTCCAGATCTGATCAGCTGAGCATCAAGCGCATGACTTTATCAGCACATTGAAGAATAAAATATGACATTTTCAGGTCTGCAAGGGTGATCCAAGATAACTGGATGTGGGTGTACATTGAATTAGTTGAATAAAGATATGCTCTCTTTGAATTGCTGAAGCATTTTCTTAAATGTGTCCAAGTTTTAGTGCTATTAACCTTCAAATGACCATACCCACCAGTGGAAATGACACACTTTTATGATATATATATGTATATCACTGGCTATAAAATCCAAAATACTTGTTAAATTAGGTTCTTATAACAATTGAATTATGTGTCGTTGACATGCCCATGTTATGGGTCATTTGCATTATCATGTGACTATTACCACCTTGAAAAATTTTGAAAATACCTTGAAAAATTGGCATTTTTTAATGAAAAATCTTACTATTTTTTTGGCTGATGTAAGTGAAAGAAGGCATCAGCAGCAAGAATAGCCACATCAAGCATGAGATATTCATTGGACTGAAATACCAGGCTCTGTAAAATGCATTAAAATGCTTTAAAGTGACTCCCAGGAATCAAAAATGATAAAAAGCTATTTTTTCCCTTTAGGTTACACTGGTGTAAATGTTTTCCATAGGCCTCAGTGCTAACGTTTTAGCGTATAGTGTTGCCAATATAAATGTTGGGTCCAAAATTTTCTTTAAATCTGAAAAATTGACATTTTGGGAAACTTTTTACACAAAAAAATCATGTCTGTCTAGCAGGGAATTCGCCTTTAAATCTTATGTTTTCGTAACTAGTGTCAGAACCGCATAAAAAAATACAGTCATATTTTAGACCACACCAAAAAATTCAAACTTCACTACAAAGGGTTAATTCCTGTGCCAATGGTTATTTTACCTATGGGAAATCATAGGGAAGAGGTGTGATGATTTTTTTATGTGAAAAGCACACAAGGCTATTGACCAATCAGGGCCCAGTGTCTATTTTATTCTCTCCTATATATTCCTCCCGCATCCGCTAGATGTCACTCGGAACCTTATTTACACCAGTGTAACCTAAAGCGATAGCCCGCTTTTTCGCGGAATAATTGTAACTCCCTACATTTCTTCAGAATTTCCCATCAATGGAAAAAATGTGTTCAAAAACAATATCACTTCTGTGGTTCTTTATTTATCACACACAATTTAACCCCACCCCCTTTAACAAATTATTCATCAAAAAAGCACAATTTTCCACCACCAGTCATGTTCAGGCCCCATTTTCACTCAGTTTTAGGGGTCTGGTGTTGCAAACTTGGATCAGCTATGGAAGACTGTTCAATATTCTTTCCATGAGAGAACTTCTGGTGATGTGAGGTCATTGAGTCCAGATCTGATCAGCTGAGCATCAAGCGCATGACTTTATCAGCACATTGAAGAATAAAATATGACATTTTCAGGTCTGCAAGGGTGATCCAAGATAACTGGATGTGGGTGTACATTGAATTAGTTGAATAAAGATATGCTCTCTTTGAATTGCTGAAGCATTTTCTTAAATGTGTCCAAGTTTTAGTGCTATTAACCTTCAAATGACCATACCCACCAGTGGAAATGACACACTTTTATGATATATATATGTATATCACTGGCTATAAAATCCAAAATACTTGTTAAATTAGGTTCTTATAACAATTGAATTATGTGTCGTTGACATGCCCACGTTATGGGTCATTTGCATTATCATGTGACTATTACCACCTTGAAAAAATTTGAAAATACCTTGAAAAATTGGCATTTTTTAATGAAAAATCTTACTATTTTTTTGGCTGATGTAAGTGAAAGAAGGCATCAGCAGCAAGAATAGCCACATCAAGCATGAGATATTCATTGGACTGAAATACCAGGCTCTGTAAAATGCATTAAAATGCTTTAAAGTGACTCCCAGGAATCAAAAATGATAAAAAGCTATTTTTTCCCTTTAGGTTACACTGGTGTAAATGTTTTCCATAGGCCTCAGTGCTAACGTTTTAGCGTATAGTGTTGCCAATATAAATGTTGGGTCCAAAATTTTCTTTAAATCTGAAAAATTGACATTTTGGGAAACTTTTTACACAAAAAAATCATGTCTGTCTAGCAGGGAATTCGCCTTTAAATCTTATGTTTTCGTAACTAGTGTCAGAACCGCATAAAAAAATACAGTCATATTTTAGACCACACCAAAAAATTCAAACTTCACTACAAAGGGTTAATTCCTGTGCCAATGGTTATTTTACCTATGGGAAATCATAGGGAAGAGGTGTGATGATTTTTTTATGTGAAAAGCACACAAGGCTATTGACCAATCAGGGCCCAGTGTCTATTTTATTCTCTCCTATATATTCCTCCCGCATCCGCTAGATGTCACTCGGAACCTTATTTACACCAGTGTAACCTAAAGCGATAGCCCGCTTTTTCGCGGAATAATTGTAACTCCCTACATTTCTTCAGAATTTCCCATCAATGGAAAAAATGTGTTCAAAAACAATATCACTTCTGTGGTTCTTTATTTATCACACACAATTTAACCCCACCCCCTTTAACAAATTATTCATCAAAAAAGCACAATTTTCCACCACCAGTCATGTTCAGGCCCCATTTTCACTCAGTTTTAGGGGTCTGGTGTTGCAAACTTGGATCAGCTATGGAAGACTGTTCAATATTCTTTCCATGAGAGAACTTCTGGTGATGTGAGGTCATTGAGTCCAGATCTGATCAGCTGAGCATCAAGCGCATGACTTTATCAGCACATTGAAGAATAAAATATGACATTTTCAGGTCTGCAAGGGTGATCCAAGATAACTGGATGTGGGTGTACATTGAATTAGTTGAATAAAGATATGCTCTCTTTGAATTGCTGAAGCATTTTCTTAAATGTGTCCAAGTTTTAGTGCTATTAACCTTCAAATGACCATACCCACCAGTGGAAATGACACACTTTTATGATATATATATGTATATCACTGGCTATAAAATCCAAAATACTTGTTAAATTAGGTTCTTATAACAATTGAATTATGTGTCGTTGACATGCCCATGTTATGGGTCATTTGCATTATCATGTGACTATTACCACCTTGAAAAAATTTGAAAATACCTTGAAAAATTGGCATTTTTTAATGAAAAATCTTACTATTTTTTTGGCTGATGTAAGTGAAAGAAGGCATCAGCAGCAAGAATAGCCACATCAAGCATGAGATATTCATTGGACTGAAATACCAGGCTCTGTAAAATGCATTAAAATGCTTTAAAGTGACTCCCAGGAATCAAAAATGATAAAAAGCTATTTTTTCCCTTTAGGTTACACTGGTGTAAATGTTTTCCATAGGCCTCAGTGCTAACGTTTTAGCGTATAGTGTTGCCAATATAAATGTTGGGTCCAAAATTTTCTTTAAATCTGAAAAATTGACATTTTGGGAAACTTTTTACACAAAAAAATCATGTCTGTCTAGCAGGGAATTCGCCTTTAAATCTTATGTTTTCGTAACTAGTGTCAGAACCGCATAAAAAAATACAGTCATATTTTAGACCACACCAAAAAATTCAAACTTCACTACAAAGGGTTAATTCCTGTGCCAATGGTTATTTTACCTATGGGAAATCATAGGGAAGAGGTGTGATGATTTTTTTATGTGAAAAGCACACAAGGCTATTGACCAATCAGGGCCCAGTGTCTATTTTATTCTCTCCTATATATTCCTCCCGCATCCGCTAGATGTCACTCGGAACCTTATTTACACCAGTGTAACCTAAAGCGATAGCCCGCTTTTTCGCGGAATAATTGTAACTCCCTACATTTCTTCAGAATTTCCCATCAATGGAAAAAATGTGTTCAAAAACAATATCACTTCTGTGGTTCTTTATTTATCACACACAATTTAACCCCACCCCCTTTAACAAATTATTCATCAAAAAAGCACAATTTTCCACCACCAGTCATGTTCAGGCCCCATTTTCACTCAGTTTTAGGGGTCTGGTGTTGCAAACTTGGATCAGCTATGGAAGACTGTTCAATATTCTTTCCATGAGAGAACTTCTGGTGATGTGAGGTCATTGAGTCCAGATCTGATCAGCTGAGCATCAAGCGCATGACTTTATCAGCACATTGAAGAATAAAATATGACATTTTCAGGTCTGCAAGGGTGATCCAAGATAACTGGATGTGGGTGTACATTGAATTAGTTGAATAAAGATATGCTCTCTTTGAATTGCTGAAGCATTTTCTTAAATGTGTCCAAGTTTTAGTGCTATTAACCTTCAAATGACCATACCCACCAGTGGAAATGACACACTTTTATGATATATATATGTATATCACTGGCTATAAAATCCAAAATACTTGTTAAATTAGGTTCTTATAACAATTGAATTATGTGTCGTTGACATGCCCATGTTATGGGTCATTTGCATTATCATGTGACTATTACCACCTTGAAAAATTTTGAAAATACCTTGAAAAATTGGCATTTTTTAATGAAAAATCTTACTATTTTTTTGGCTGATGTAAGTGAAAGAAGGCATCAGCAGCAAGAATAGCCACATCAAGCATGAGATATTCATTGGACTGAAATACCAGGCTCTGTAAAATGCATTAAAATGCTTTAAAGTGACTCCCAGGAATCAAAAATGATAAAAAGCTATTTTTTCCCTTTAGGTTACACTGGTGTAAATGTTTTCCATAGGCCTCAGTGCTAACGTTTTAGCGTATAGTGTTGCCAATATAAATGTTGGGTCCAAAATTTTCTTTAAATCTGAAAAATTGACATTTTGGGAAACTTTTTACACAAAAAAATCATGTCTGTCTAGCAGGGAATTCGCCTTTAAATCTTATGTTTTCGTAACTAGTGTCAGAACCGCATAAAAAAATACAGTCATATTTTAGACCACACCAAAAAATTCAAACTTCACTACAAAGGGTTAATTCCTGTGCCAATGGTTATTTTACCTATGGGAAATCATAGGGAAGAGGTGTGATGATTTTTTTATGTGAAAAGCACACAAGGCTATTGACCAATCAGGGCCCAGTGTCTATTTTATTCTCTCCTATATATTCCTCCCGCATCCGCTAGATGTCACTCGGAACCTTATTTACACCAGTGTAACCTAAAGCGATAGCCCGCTTTTTCGCGGAATAATTGTAACTCCCTACATTTCTTCAGAATTTCCCATCAATGGAAAAAATGTGTTCAAAAACAATATCACTTCTGTGGTTCTTTATTTATCACACACAATTTAACCCCACCCCCTTTAACAAATTATTCATCAAAAAAGCACAATTTTCCACCACCAGTCATGTTCAGGCCCCATTTTCACTCAGTTTTAGGGGTCTGGTGTTGCAAACTTGGATCAGCTATGGAAGACTGTTCAATATTCTTTCCATGAGAGAACTTCTGGTGATGTGAGGTCATTGAGTCCAGATCTGATCAGCTGAGCATCAAGCGCATGACTTTATCAGCACATTGAAGAATAAAATATGACATTTTCAGGTCTGCAAGGGTGATCCAAGATAACTGGATGTGGGTGTACATTGAATTAGTTGAATAAAGATATGCTCTCTTTGAATTGCTGAAGCATTTTCTTAAATGTGTCCAAGTTTTAGTGCTATTAACCTTCAAATGACCATACCCACCAGTGGAAATGACACACTTTTATGATATATATATGTATATCACTGGCTATAAAATCCAAAATACTTGTTAAATTAGGTTCTTATAACAATTGAATTATGTGTCGTTGACATGCCCATGTTATGGGTCATTTGCATTATCATGTGACTATTACCACCTTGAAAAATTTTGAAAATACCTTGAAAAATTGGCATTTTTTAATGAAAAATCTTACTATTTTTTTGGCTGATGTAAGTGAAAGAAGGCATCAGCAGCAAGAATAGCCACATCAAGCATGAGATATTCATTGGACTGAAATACCAGGCTCTGTAAAATGCATTAAAATGCTTTAAAGTGACTCCCAGGAATCAAAAATGATAAAAAGCTATTTTTTCCCTTTAGGTTACACTGGTGTAAATGTTTTCCATAGGCCTCAGTGCTAACGTTTTAGCGTATAGTGTTGCCAATATAAATGTTGGGTCCAAAATTTTCTTTAAATCTGAAAAATTGACATTTTGGGAAACTTTTTACACAAAAAAATCATGTCTGTCTAGCAGGGAATTCGCCTTTAAATCTTATGTTTTCGTAACTAGTGTCAGAACCGCATAAAAAAATACAGTCATATTTTAGACCACACCAAAAAATTCAAACTTCACTACAAAGGGTTAATTCCTGTGCCAATGGTTATTTTACCTATGGGAAATCATAGGGAAGAGGTGTGATGATTTTTTTATGTGAAAAGCACACAAGGCTATTGACCAATCAGGGCCCAGTGTCTATTTTATTCTCTCCTATATATTCCTCCCGCATCCGCTAGATGTCACTCGGAACCTTATTTACACCAGTGTAACCTAAAGCGATAGCCCGCTTTTTCGCGGAATAATTGTAACTCCCTACATTTCTTCAGAATTTCCCATCAATGGAAAAAATGCGTTCAAAAACAATATCACTTCTGTGGTTCTTTTTATCACACACAATTTAACCCCACCCCCTTTAACAAATTATTCATCAAAAAAGCACAATTTTCCACCACCAGTCATGTTCAGGCCCCATTTTCACTCAGTTTTAGGGGTCTGGTGTTGCAAACTTGGATCAGCTATGGAAGACTGTTCAATATTCTTTCCATGAGAGAACTTCTGGTGATGTGAGGTCATTGAGTCCAGATCTGATCAGCTGAGCATCAAGCGCATGACTTTATCAGCACATTGAAGAATAAAATATGACATTTTCAGGTCTGCAAGGGTGATCCAAGATAACTGGATGTGGGTGTACATTGAATTAGTTGAATAAAGATATACTCTCTTTGAATTGCTGAAGCATTTTCTTAAATGTGTCCAAGTTTTAGTGCTATTAACCTTCAAATGACCATACCCACCAGTGGAAATGACACACTTTTATGATATATATATGTATATCACTGGCTATAAAATCCAAAATACTTGTTAAATTAGGTTCTTATAACAATTGAATTATGTGTCGTTGACATGCCCATGTTATGGGTCATTTGCATTATCATGTGACTATTACCACCTTGAAAAATTTTGAAAATACCTTGAAAAATTGGCATTTTTTAATGAAAAATCTTACTATTTTTTTGGCTGATGTAAGTGAAAGAAGGCATCAGCAGCAAGAATAGCCACATCAAGCATGAGATATTCATTGGACTGAAATACCAGGCTCTGTAAAATGCATTAAAATGCTTTAAAGTGACTCCCAGGAATCAAAAATGATAAAAAGCTATTTTTTCCCTTTAGGTTACACTGGTGTAAATGTTTTCCATAGGCCTCAGTGCTAACGTTTTAGCGTATAGTGTTGCCAATATAAATGTTGGGTCCAAAATTTTCTTTAAATCTGAAAAATTGACATTTTGGGAAACTTTTTACACAAAAAAATCATGTCTGTCTAGCAGGGAATTCGCCTTTAAATCTTATGTTTTCGTAACTAGTGTCAGAACCGCATAAAAAAATACAGTCATATTTTAGACCACACCAAAAAATTCAAACTTCACTACAAAGGGTTAATTCCTGTGCCAATGGTTATTTTACCTATGGGAAATCATAGGGAAGAGGTGTGATGATTTTTTTATGTGAAAAGCACACAAGGCTATTGACCAATCAGGGCCCAGTGTCTATTTTATTCTCTCCTATATATTCCTCCCGCATCCGCTAGATGTCACTCGGAACCTTATTTACACCAGTGTAACCTAAAGCGATAGCCCGCTTTTTCGCGGAATAATTGTAACTCCCTACATTTCTTCAGAATTTCCCATCAATGGAAAAAATGTGTTCAAAAACAATATCACTTCTGTGGTTCTTTATTTATCACACACAATTTAACCCCACCCCCTTTAACAAATTATTCATCAAAAAAGCACAATTTTCCACCACCAGTCATGTTCAGGCCCCATTTTCACTCAGTTTTAGGGGTCTGGTGTTGCAAACTTGGATCAGCTATGGAAGACTGTTCAATATTCTTTCCATGAGAGAACTTCTGGTGATGTGAGGTCATTGAGTCCAGATCTGATCAGCTGAGCATCAAGCGCATGACTTTATCAGCACATTGAAGAATAAAATATGACATTTTCAGGTCTGCAAGGGTGATCCAAGATAACTGGATGTGGGTGTACATTGAATTAGTTGAATAAAGATATGCTCTCTTTGAATTGCTGAAGCATTTTCTTAAATGTGTCCAAGTTTTAGTGCTATTAACCTTCAAATGACCATACCCACCAGTGGAAATGACACACTTTTATGATATATATATGTATATCACTGGCTATAAAATCCAAAATACTTGTTAAATTAGGTTCTTATAACAATTGAATTATGTGTCGTTGACATGCCCATGTTATGGGTCATTTGCATTATCATGTGACTATTACCACCTTGAAAATTTTTGAAAATACCTTGAAAAATTGGCATTTTTTAATGAAAAATCTTACTATTTTTTTGGCTGATGTAAGTGAAAGAAGGCATCAGCAGCAAGAATAGCCACATCAAGCATGAGATATTCATTGGACTGAAATACCAGGCTCTGTAAAATGCATTAAAATGCTTTAAAGTGACTCCCAGGAATCAAAAATGATAAAAAGCTATTTTTTCCCTTTAGGTTACACTGGTGTAAATGTTTTCCATAGGCCTCAGTACTAACGTTTTAGCGTATAGTGTTGCCAATATAAATGTTGGGTCCAAAATTTTCTTTAAATCTGAAAAATTGACATTTTGGGAAACTTTTTACACAAAAAAATCATGTCTGTCTAGCAGGGAATTCGCCTTTAAATCTTATGTTTTCGTAACTAGTGTCAGAACCGCATAAAAAAATACAGTCATATTTTAGACCACACCAAAAAATTCAAACTTCACTACAAAGGGTTAATTCCTGTGCCAATGGTTATTTTACCTATGGGAAATCATAGGGAAGAGGTGTGATGATTTTTTTATGTGAAAAGCACACAAGGCTATTGACCAATCAGGGCCCAGTGTCTATTTTATTCTCTCCTATATATTCCTCCCGCATCCGCTAGATGTCACTCGGAACCTTATTTACACCAGTGTAACCTAAAGCGATAGCCCGCTTTTTCGCGGAATAATTGTAACTCCCT
Organism: Siphonodentalium dalli; assembly: GCA_032622095.1. Lineage (NCBI taxonomy): Eukaryota > Metazoa > Mollusca > Scaphopoda > Gadilida > Siphonodentaliidae > Siphonodentalium > Siphonodentalium dalli. The sequence continues at coordinate 12,089,456 of CP136062.1, forward strand.
ACATTTCTTCAGAATTTCCCATCAATGGAAAAAATGTGTTCAAAAACAATATCACTTCTGTGGTTCTTTATTTATCACACACAATTTAACCCCACCCCCTTTAACAAATTATTCATCAAAAAAGCACAATTTTCCACCACCAGTCATGTTCAGGCCCCATTTTCACTCAGTTTTAGGGGTCTGGTGTTGCAAACTTGGATCAGCTATGGAAGACTGTTCAATATTCTTTCCATGAGAGAACTTCTGGTGATGTGAGGTCATTGAGTCCAGATCTGATCAGCTGAGCATCAAGCGCATGACTTTATCAGCACATTGAAGAATAAAATATGACATTTTCAGGTCTGCAAGGGTGATCCAAGATAACTGGATGTGGGTGTACATTGAATTAGTTGAATAAAGATATGCTCTCTTTGAATTGCTGAAGCATTTTCTTAAATGTGTCCAAGTTTTAGTGCTATTAACCTTCAAATGACCATACCCACCAGTGGAAATGACACACTTTTATGATATATATATGTATATCACTGGCTATAAAATCCAAAATACTTGTTAAATTAGGTTCTTATAACAATTGAATTATGTGTCGTTGACATGCCCATGTTATGGGTCATTTGCATTATCATGTGACTATTACCACCTTGAAAAATTTTGAAAATACCTTGAAAAATTGGCATTTTTTAATGAAAAATCTTACTATTTTTTTGGCTGATGTAAGTGAAAGAAGGCATCAGCAGCAAGAATAGCCACATCAAGCATGAGATATTCATTGGACTGAAATACCAGGCTCTGTAAAATGCTTTAAAGTGACTCCCAGGAATCAAAAATGATAAAAAGCTATTTTTTCCCTTTAGGTTACACTGGTGTAAATGTTTTCCATAGGCCTCAGTGCTAACGTTTTAGCGTATAGTGTTGCCAATATAAATGTTGGGTCCAAAATTTTCTTTAAATCTGAAAAATTGACATTTTGGGAAACTTTTTACACAAAAAAATCATGTCTGTCTAGCAGGGAATTCGCCTTTAAATCTTATGTTTTCGTAACTAGTGTCAGAACCGCATAAAAAAATACAGTCATATTTTAGACCACACCAAAAAATTCAAACTTCACTACAAAGGGTTAATTCCTGTGCCAATGGTTATTTTACCTATGGGAAATCATAGGGAAGAGGTGTGATGATTTTTTTATGTGAAAAGCACACAAGGCTATTGACCAATCAGGGCCCAGTGTCTATTTTATTCTCTCCTATATATTCCTCCCGCATCCGCTAGATGTCACTCGGAACCTTATTTACACCAGTGTAACCTAAAGCGATAGCCCGCTTTTTCGCGGAATAATTGTAACTCCCTACATTTCTTCAGAATTTCCCATCAATGGAAAAAATGTGTTCAAAAACAATATCACTTCTGTGGTTCTTTATTTATCACACACAATTTAACCCCACCCCCTTTAACAAATTATTCATCAAAAAAGCACAATTTTCCACCACCAGTCATGTTCAGGCCCCATTTTCACTCAGTTTTAGGGGTCTGGTGTTGCAAACTTGGATCAGCTATGGAAGACTGTTCAATATTCTTTCCATGAGAGAACTTCTGGTGATGTGAGGTCATTGAGTCCAGATCTGATCAGCTGAGCATCAAGCGCATGACTTTATCAGCACATTGAAGAATAAAATATGACATTTTCAGGTCTGCAAGGGTGATCCAAGATAACTGGATGTGGGTGTACATTGAATTAGTTGAATAAAGATATGCTCTCTTTGAATTGCTGAAGCATTTTCTTAAATGTGTCCAAGTTTTAGTGCTATTAACCTTCAAATGACCATACCCACCAGTGGAAATGACACACTTTTATGATATATATATGTATATCACTGGCTATAAAATCCAAAATACTTGTTAAATTAGGGGTTCTTATAACAATTGAATTATGTGTCGTTGACATGCCCATGTTATGGGTCATTTGCATTATCATGTGACTATTACCACCTTGAAAAATTTTGAAAATACCTTGAAAAATTGGCATTTTTTAATGAAAAATCTTACTATTTTTTTGGCTGATGTAAGTGAAAGAAGGCATCAGCAGCAAGAATAGCCACATCAAGCATGAGATATTCATTGGACTGAAATACCAGGCTCTGTAAAATGCATTAAAATGCTTTAAAGTGACTCCCAGGAATCAAAAATGATAAAAAGCTATTTTTTCCCTTAAAGCGATAGCCCGCTTTTTCGCGGAATAATTGTAACCCCCTACATTTCTTCAGAATTTCCCATCAATGGAAAAAATGTGTTCAAAAACAATATCACTTCTGTGGTTCTTTATTTATCACACACAATTTAACCCCACCCCCTTTAACAAATTATTCATCAAAAAAGCACAATTTTCCACCACCAGTCATGTTCAGGCCCCATTTTCACTCAGTTTTAGGGGTCTGGTGTTGCAAACTTGGATCAGCTATGGAAGACTGTTCAATATTCTTTCCATGAGAGAACTTCTGGTGATGTGAGGTCATTGAGTCCAGATCTGATCAGCTGAGCATCAAGCGCATGACTTTATCAGCACATTGAAGAATAAAATATGACATTTTCAGGTCTGCAAGGGTGATCCAAGATAACTGGATGTGGGTGTACATTGAATTAGTTGAATAAAGATATGCTCTCTTTGAATTGCTGAAGCATTTTCTTAAATGTGTCCAAGTTTTAGTGCTATTAACCTTCAAATGACCATACCCACCAGTGGAAATGACACACTTTTATGATATATATATGTATATCACTGGCTATAAAATCCAAAATACTTGTTAAATTAGGTTCTTATAACAATTGAATTATGTGTCGTTGACATGCCCATGTTATGGGTCATTTGCATTATCATGTGACTATTACCACCTTGAAAAAATTTGAAAATACCTTGAAAAATTGGCATTTTTTAATGAAAAATCTTACTATTTTTTTGGCTGATGTAAGTGAAAGAAGGCATCAGCAGCAAGAATAGCCACATCAAGCATGAGATATTCATTGGACTGAAATACCAGGCTCTGTAAAATGCATTAAAATGCTTTAAAGTGACTCCCAGGAATCAAAAATGATAAAAAGCTATTTTTTCCCTTTAGGTTACACTGGTGTAAATGTTTTCCATAGGCCTCAGTGCTAACGTTTTAGCGTATAGTGTTGCCAATATAAATGTTGGGTCCAAAATTTTCTTTAAATCTGAAAAATTGACATTTTGGGAAACTTTTTACACAAAAAAATCATGTCTGTCTAGCAGGGAATTCGCCTTTAAATCTTATGTTTTCGTAACTAGTGTCAGAACCGCATAAAAAAATACAGTCATATTTTAGACCACACCAAAAAATTCAAACTTCACTACAAAGGGTTAATTCCTGTGCCAATGGTTATTTTACCTATGGGAAATCATAGGGAAGAGGTGTGATGATTTTTTTATGTGAAAAGCACACAAGGCTATTGACCAATCAGGGCCCAGTGTCTATTTTATTCTCTCCTATATATTCCTCCCGCATCCGCTAGATGTCACTCGGAACCTTATTTACACCAGTGTAACCTAAAGCGATAGCCCGCTTTTTCGCGGAATAATTGTAACTCCCTACATTTCTTCAGAATTTCCCATCAATGGAAAAAATGTGTTCAAAAACAATATCACTTCTGTGGTTCTTTATTTATCACACACAATTTAACCCCACCCCCTTTAACAAATTATTCATCAAAAAAGCACAATTTTCCACCACCAGTCATGTTCAGGCCCCATTTTCACTCAGTTTTAGGGGTCTGGTGTTGCAAACTTGGATCAGCTATGGAAGACTGTTCAATATTCTTTCCATGAGAGAACTTCTGGTGATGTGAGGTCATTGAGTCCAGATCTGATCAGCTGAGCATCAAGCGCATGACTTTATCAGCACATTGAAGAATAAAATATGACATTTTCAGGTCTGCAAGGGTGATCCAAGATAACTGGATGTGGGTGTACATTGAATTAGTTGAATAAAGATATGCTCTCTTTGAATTGCTGAAGCATTTTCTTAAATGTGTCCAAGTTTTAGTGCTATTAACCTTCAAATGACCATACCCACCAGTGGAAATGACACACTTTTATGATATATATATGTATATCACTGGCTATAAAATCCAAAATACTTGTTAAATTAGGTTCTTATAACAATTGAATTATGTGTCGTTGACATGCCCATGTTATGGGTCATTTGCATTATCATGTGACTATTACCACCTTGAAAAATTTTGAAAATACCTTGAAAAATTGGCATTTTTTAATGAAAAATCTTACTATTTTTTTGGCTGATGTAAGTGAAAGAAGGCATCAGCAGCAAGAATAGCCACATCAAGCATGAGATATTCATTGGACTGAAATACCAGGCTCTGTAAAATGCATTAAAATGCTTTAAAGTGACTCCCAGGAATCAAAAATGATAAAAAGCTATTTTTTCCCTTTAGGTTACACTGGTGTAAATGTTTTCCATAGGCCTCAGTGCTAACGTTTTAGCGTATAGTGTTGCCAATATAAATGTTGGGTCCAAAATTTTCTTTAAATCTGAAAAATTGACATTTTGGGAAACTTTTTACACAAAAAAATCATGTCTGTCTAGCAGGGAATTCGCCTTTAAATCTTATGTTTTCGTAACTAGTGTCAGAACCGCATAAAAAAATACAGTCATATTTTAGACCACACCAAAAAATTCAAACTTCACTACAAAGGGTTAATTCCTGTGCCAATGGTTATTTTACCTATGGGAAATCATAGGGAAGAGGTGTGATGATTTTTTTATGTGAAAAGCACACAAGGCTATTGACCAATCAGGGCCCAGTGTCTATTTTATTCTCTCCTATATATTCCTCCCGCATCCGCTAGATGTCACTCGGAACCTTATTTACACCAGTGTAACCTAAAGCGATAGCCCGCTTTTTCGCGGAATAATTGTAACTCCCTACATTTCTTCAGAATTTCCCATCAATGGAAAAAATGTGTTCAAAAACAATATCACTTCTGTGGTTCTTTATTTATCACACACAATTTAACCCCACCCCCTTTAACAAATTATTCATCAAAAAAGCACAATTTTCCACCACCAGTCATGTTCAGGCCCCATTTTCACTCAGTTTTAGGGGTCTGGTGTTGCAAACTTGGATCAGCTATGGAAGACTGTTCAATATTCTTTCCATGAGAGAACTTCTGGTGATGTGAGGTCATTGAGTCCAGATCTGATCAGCTGAGCATCAAGCGCATGACTTTATCAGCACATTGAAGAATAAAATATGACATTTTCAGGTCTGCAAGGGTGATCCAAGATAACTGGATGTGGGTGTACATTGAATTAGTTGAATAAAGATATGCTCTCTTTGAATTGCTGAAGCATTTTCTTAAATGTGTCCAAGTTTTAGTGCTATTAACCTTCAAATGACCATACCCACCAGTGGAAATGACACACTTTTATGATATATATATGTATATCACTGGCTATAAAATCCAAAATACTTGTTAAATTAGGTTCTTATAACAATTGAATTATGTGTCGTTGACATGCCCATGTTATGGGTCATTTGCATTATCATGTGACTATTACCACCTTGAAAAATTTTGAAAATACCTTGAAAAATTGGCATTTTTTAATGAAAAATCTTACTATTTTTTTGGCTGATGTAAGTGAAAGAAGGCATCAGCAGCAAGAATAGCCACATCAAGCATGAGATATTCATTGGACTGAAATACCAGGCTCTGTAAAATGCATTAAAATGCTTTAAAGTGACTCCCAGGAATCAAAAATGATAAAAAGCTATTTTTTCCCTTAAAGCGATAGCCCGCTTTTTCGCGGAATAATTGTAACCCCCTACATTTCTTCAGAATTTCCCATCAATGGAAAAAATGTGTTCAAAAACAATATCACTTCTGTGGTTCTTTATTTATCACACACAATTTAACCCCACCCCCTTTAACAAATTATTCATCAAAAAAGCACAATTTTCCACCACCAGTCATGTTCAGGCCCCATTTTCACTCAGTTTTAGGGGTCTGGTGTTGCAAACTTGGATCAGCTATGGAAGACTGTTCAATATTCTTTCCATGAGAGAACTTCTGGTGATGTGAGGTCATTGAGTCCAGATCTGATCAGCTGAGCATCAAGCGCATGACTTTATCAGCACATTGAAGAATAAAATATGACATTTTCAGGTCTGCAAGGGTGATCCAAGATAACTGGATGTGGGTGTACATTGAATTAGTTGAATAAAGATATGCTCTCTTTGAATTGCTGAAGCATTTTCTTAAATGTGTCCAAGTTTTAGTGCTATTAACCTTCAAATGACCATACCCACCAGTGGAAATGACACACTTTTATGATATATATATGTATATCACTGGCTATAAAATCCAAAATACTTGTTAAATTAGGTTCTTATAACAATTGAATTATGTGTCGTTGACATGCCCATGTTATGGGTCATTTGCATTATCATGTGACTATTACCACCTTGAAAAAATTTGAAAATACCTTGAAAAATTGGCATTTTTTAATGAAAAATCTTACTATTTTTTTGGCTGATGTAAGTGAAAGAAGGCATCAGCAGCAAGAATAGCCACATCAAGCATGAGATATTCATTGGACTGAAATACCAGGCTCTGTAAAATGCATTAAAATGCTTTAAAGTGACTCCCAGGAATCAAAAATGATAAAAAGCTATTTTTTCCCTTTAGGTTACACTGGTGTAAATGTTTTCCATAGGCCTCAGTGCTAACGTTTTAGCGTATAGTGTTGCCAATATAAATGTTGGGTCCAAAATTTTCTTTAAATCTGAAAAATTGACATTTTGGGAAACTTTTTACACAAAAAAATCATGTCTGTCTAGCAGGGAATTCGCCTTTAAATCTTATGTTTTCGTAACTAGTGTCAGAACCGCATAAAAAAATACAGTCATATTTTAGACCACACCAAAAAATTCAAACTTCACTACAAAGGGTTAATTCCTGTGCCAATGGTTATTTTACCTATGGGAAATCATAGGGAAGAGGTGTGATGATTTTTTTATGTGAAAAGCACACAAGGCTATTGACCAATCAGGGCCCAGTGTCTATTTTATTCTCTCCTATATATTCCTCCCGCATCCGCTAGATGTCACTCGGAACCTTATTTACACCAGTGTAACCTAAAGCGATAGCCCGCTTTTTCGCGGAATAATTGTAACTCCCTACATTTCTTCAGAATTTCCCATCAATGGAAAAAATGTGTTCAAAAACAATATCACTTCTGTGGTTCTTTATTTATCACACACAATTTAACCCCACCCCCTTTAACAAATTATTCATCAAAAAAGCACAATTTTCCACCACCAGTCATGTTCAGGCCCCATTTTCACTCAGTTTTAGGGGTCTGGTGTTGCAAACTTGGATCAGCTATGGAAGACTGTTCAATATTCTTTCCATGAGAGAACTTCTGGTGATGTGAGGTCATTGAGTCCAGATCTGATCAGCTGAGCATCAAGCGCATGACTTTATCAGCACATTGAAGAATAAAATATGACATTTTCAGGTCTGCAAGGGTGATCCAAGATAACTGGATGTGGGTGTACATTGAATTAGTTGAATAAAGATATGCTCTCTTTGAATTGCTGAAGCATTTTCTTAAATGTGTCCAAGTTTTAGTGCTATTAACCTTCAAATGACCATACCCACCAGTGGAAATGACACACTTTTATGATATATATATGTATATCACTGGCTATAAAATCCAAAATACTTGTTAAATTAGGTTCTTATAACAATTGAATTATGTGTCGTTGACATGCCCATGTTATGGGTCATTTGCATTATCATGTGACTATTACCACCTTGAAAAAATTTGAAAATACCTTGAAAAATTGGCATTTTTTAATGAAAAATCTTACTATTTTTTTGGCTGATGTAAGTGAAAGAAGGCATCAGCAGCAAGAATAGCCACATCAAGCATGAGATATTCATTGGACTGAAATACCAGGCTCTGTAAAATGCATTAAAATGCTTTAAAGTGACTCCCAGGAATCAAAAATGATAAAAAGCTATTTTTTCCCTTTAGGTTACACTGGTGTAAATGTTTTCCATAGGCCTCAGTGCTAACGTTTTAGCGTATAGTGTTGCCAATATAAATGTTGGGTCCAAAATTTTCTTTAAATCTGAAAAATTGACATTTTGGGAAACTTTTTACACAAAAAAATCATGTCTGTCTAGCAGGGAATTCGCCTTTAAATCTTATGTTTTCGTAACTAGTGTCAGAACCGCATAAAAAAATACAGTCATATTTTAGACCACACCAAAAAATTCAAACTTCACTACAAAGGGTTAATTCCTGTGCCAATGGTTATTTTACCTATGGGAAATCATAGGGAAGAGGTGTGATGATTTTTTTATGTGAAAAGCACACAAGGCTATTGACCAATCAGGGCCCAGTGTCTATTTTATTCTCTCCTATATATTCCTCCCGCATCCGCTAGATGTCACTCGGAACCTTATTTACACCAGTGTAACCTAAAGCGATAGCCCGCTTTTTCGCGGAATAATTGTAACTCCCTACATTTCTTCAGAATTTCCCATCAATGGAAAAAATGTGTTCAAAAACAATATCACTTCTGTGGTTCTTTATTTATCACACACAATTTAACCCCACCCCCTTTAACAAATTATTCATCAAAAAAGCACAATTTTCCACCACCAGTCATGTTCAGGCCCCATTTTCACTCAGTTTTAGGGGTCTGGTGTTGCAAACTTGGATCAGCTATGGAAGACTGTTCAATATTCTTTCCATGAGAGAACTTCTGGTGATGTGAGGTCATTGAGTCCAGATCTGATCAGCTGAGCATCAAGCGCATGACTTTATCAGCACATTGAAGAATAAAATATGACATTTTCAGGTCTGCAAGGGTGATCCAAGATAACTGGATGTGGGTGTACATTGAATTAGTTGAATAAAGATATGCTCTCTTTGAATTGCTGAAGCATTTTCTTAAATGTGTCCAAGTTTTAGTGCTATTAACCTTCAAATGACCATACCCACCAGTGGAAATGACACACTTTTATGATATATATATGTATATCACTGGCTATAAAATCCAAAATACTTGTTAAATTAGGTTCTTATAACAATTGAATTATGTGTCGTTGACATGCCCATGTTATGGGTCATTTGCATTATCATGTGACTATTACCACCTTGAAAAAATTTGAAAATACCTTGAAAAATTGGCATTTTTTAATGAAAAATCTTACTATTTTTTTGGCTGATGTAAGTGAAAGAAGGCATCAGCAGCAAGAATAGCCACATCAAGCATGAGATATTCATTGGACTGAAATACCAGGCTCTGTAAAATGCATTAAAATGCTTTAAAGTGACTCCCAGGAATCAAAAATGATAAAAAGCTATTTTTTCCCTTTAGGTTACACTGGTGTAAATGTTTTCCATAGGCCTCAGTGCTAACGTTTTAGCGTATAGTGTTGCCAATATAAATGTTGGGTCCAAAATTTTCTTTAAATCTGAAAAATTGACATTTTGGGAAACTTTTTACACAAAAAAATCATGTCTGTCTAGCAGGGAATTCGCCTTTAAATCTTATGTTTTCGTAACTAGTGTCAGAACCGCATAAAAAAATACAGTCATATTTTAGACCACACCAAAAAATTCAAACTTCACTACAAAGGGTTAATTCCTGTGCCAATGGTTATTTTACCTATGGGAAATCATAGGGAAGAGGTGTGATGATTTTTTTATGTGAAAAGCACACAAGGCTATTGACCAATCAGGGCCCAGTGTCTATTTTATTCTCTCCTATATATTCCTCCCGCATCCGCTAGATGTCACTCGGAACCTTATTTACACCAGTGTAACCTAAAGCGATAGCCCGCTTTTTCGCGGAATAATTGTAACTCCCTACATTTCTTCAGAATTTCCCATCAATGGAAAAAATGTGTTCAAAAACAATATCACTTCTGTGGTTCTTTATTTATCACACACAATTTAACCCCACCCCCTTTAACAAATTATTCATCAAAAAAGCACAATTTTCCACCACCAGTCATGTTCAGGCCCCATTTTCACTCAGTTTTAGGGGTCTGGTGTTGCAAACTTGGATCAGCTATGGAAGACTGTTCAATATTCTTTCCATGAGAGAACTTCTGGTGATGTGAGGTCATTGAGTCCAGATCTGATCAGCTGAGCATCAAGCGCATGACTTTATCAGCACATTGAAGAATAAAATATGACATTTTCAGGTCTGCAAGGGTGATCCAAGATAACTGGATGTGGGTGTACATTGAATTAGTTGAATAAAGATATGCTCTCTTTGAATTGCTGAAGCATTTTCTTAAATGTGTCCAAGTTTTAGTGCTATTAACCTTCAAATGACCATACCCACCAGTGGAAATGACACACTTTTATGATATATATATGTATATCACTGGCTATAAAATCCAAAATACTTGTTAAATTAGGTTCTTATAACAATTGAATTATGTGTCGTTGACATGCCCATGTTATGGGTCATTTGCATTATCATGTGACTATTACCACCTTGAAAAATTTTGAAAATACCTTGAAAAATTGGCATTTTTTAATGAAAAATCTTACTATTTTTTTGGCTGATGTAAGTGAAAGAAGGCATCAGCAGCAAGAATAGCCACATCAAGCATGAGATATTCATTGGACTGAAATACCAGGCTCTGTAAAATGCATTAAAATGCTTTAAAGTGACTCCCAGGAATCAAAAATGATAAAAAGCTATTTTTTCCCTTAAAGCGATAGCCCGCTTTTTCGCGGAATAATTGTAACCCCCTACATTTCTTCAGAATTTCCCATCAATGGAAAAAATGTGTTCAAAAACAATATCACTTCTGTGGTTCTTTATTTATCACACACAATTTAACCCCACCCCCTTTAACAAATTATTCATCAAAAAAGCACAATTTTCCACCACCAGTCATGTTCAGGCCCCATTTTCACTCAGTTTTAGGGGTCTGGTGTTGCAAACTTGGATCAGCTATGGAAGACTGTTCAATATTCTTTCCATGAGAGAACTTCTGGTGATGTGAGGTCATTGAGTCCAGATCTGATCAGCTGAGCATCAAGCGCATGACTTTATCAGCACATTGAAGAATAAAATATGACATTTTCAGGTCTGCAAGGGTGATCCAAGATAACTGGATGTGGGTGTACATTGAATTAGTTGAATAAAGATATGCTCTCTTTGAATTGCTGAAGCATTTTCTTAAATGTGTCCAAGTTTTAGTGCTATTAACCTTCAAATGACCATACCCACCAGTGGAAATGACACACTTTTATGATATATATATGTATATCACTGGCTATAAAATCCAAAATACTTGTTAAATTAGGTTCTTATAACAATTGAATTATGTGTCGTTGACATGCCCATGTTATGGGTCATTTGCATTATCATGTGACTATTACCACCTTGAAAAATTTTGAAAATACCTTGAAAAATTGGCATTTTTTAATGAAAAATCTTACTATTTTTTTGGCTGATGTAAGTGAAAGAAGGCATCAGCAGCAAGAATAGCCACATCAAGCATGAGATATTCATTGGACTGAAATACCAGGCTCTGTAAAATGCATTAAAATGCTTTAAAGTGACTCCCAGGAATCAAAAATGATAAAAAGCTATTTTTTCCCTTTAGGTTACACTGGTGTAAATGTTTTCCATAGGCCTCAGTGCTAACGTTTTAGCGTATAGTGTTGCCAATATAAATGTTGGGTCCAAAATTTTCTTTAAATCTGAAAAATTGACATTTTGGGAAACTTTTTACACAAAAAAATCATGTCTGTCTAGCAGGGAATTCGCCTTTAAATCTTATGTTTTCGTAACTAGTGTCAGAACCGCATAAAAAAATACAGTCATATTTTAGACCACACCAAAAAATTCAAACTTCACTACAAAGGGTTAATTCCTGTGCCAATGGTTATTTTACCTATGGGAAATCATAGGGAAGAGGTGTGATGATTTTTTTATGTGAAAAGCACACAAGGCTATTGACCAATCAGGGCCCAGTGTCTATTTTATTCTCTCCTATATATTCCTCCCGCATCCGCTAGATGTCACTCGGAACCTTATTTACACCAGTGTAACCTAAAGCGATAGCCCGCTTTTTCGCGGAATAATTGTAACTCCCTACATTTCTTCAGAATTTCCCATCAATGGAAAAAATGTGTTCAAAAACAATATCACTTCTGTGGTTCTTTATTTATCACACACAATTTAACCCCACCCCCTTTAACAAATTATTCATCAAAAAAGCACAATTTTCCACCACCAGTCATGTTCAGGCCCCATTTTCACTCAGTTTTAGGGGTCTGGTGTTGCAAACTTGGATCAGCTATGGAAGACTGTTCAATATTCTTTCCATGAGAGAACTTCTGGTGATGTGAGGTCATTGAGTCCAGATCTGATCAGCTGAGCATCAAGCGCATGACTTTATCAGCACATTGAAGAATAAAATATGACATTTTCAGGTCTGCAAGGGTGATCCAAGATAACTGGATGTGGGTGTACATTGAATTAGTTGAATAAAGACATGCTCTCTTTGAATTGCTGAAGCATTTTCTTAAATGTGTCCAAGTTTTAGTGCTATTAACCTTCAAATGACCATACCCACCAGTGGAAATGACACACTTTTATGATATATATATGTATATCACTGGCTATAAAATCCAAAATACTTGTTAAATTAGGTTCTTATAACAATTGAATTATGTGTCGTTGACATGCCCATGTTATGGGTCATTTGCATTATCATGTGACTATTACCACCTTGAAAAATTTTGAAAATACCTTGAAAAATTGGCATTTTTTAATGAAAAATCTTACTATTTTTTTGGCTGATGTAAGTGAAAGAAGGCATCAGCAGCAAGAATAGCCACATCAAGCATGAGATATTCATTGGACTGAAATACCAGGCTCTGTAAAATGCATTAAAATGCTTTAAAGTGACTCCCAGGAATCAAAAATGATAAAAAGCTATTTTTTCCCTTTAGGTTACACTGGTGTAAATGTTTTCCATAGGCCTCAGTGCTAACGTTTTAGCGTATAGTGTTGCCAATATAAATGTTGGGTCCAAAATTTTCTTTAAATCTGAAAAATTGACATTTTGGGAAACTTTTTACACAAAAAAATCATGTCTGTCTAGCAGGGAATTCGCCTTTAAATCTTATGTTTTCGTAACTAGTGTCAGAACCGCATAAAAAAATACAGTCATATTTTAGACCACACCAAAAAATTCAAACTTCACTACAAAGGGTTAATTCCTGTGCCAATGGTTATTTTACCTATGGGAAATCATAGGGAAGAGGTGTGATGATTTTTTTATGTGAAAAGCACACAAGGCTATTGACCAATCAGGGCCCAGTGTCTATTTTATTCTCTCCTATATATTCCTCCCGCATCCGCTAGATGTCACTCGGAACCTTATTTACACCAGTGTAACCTAAAGCGATAGCCCGCTTTTTCGCGGAATAATTGTAACTCCCTACATTTCTTCAGAATTTCCCATCAATGGAAAAAATGTGTTCAAAAACAATATCACTTCTGTGGTTCTTTATTTATCACACACAATTTAACCCCACCCCCTTTAACAAATTATTCATCAAAAAAGCACAATTTTCCACCACCAGTCATGTTCAGGCCCCATTTTCACTCAGTTTTAGGGGTCTGGTGTTGCAAACTTGGATCAGCTATGGAAGACTGTTCAATATTCTTTCCATGAGAGAACTTCTGGTGATGTGAGGTCATTGAGTCCAGATCTGATCAGCTGAGCATCAAGCGCATGACTTTATCAGCACATTGAAGAATAAAATATGACATTTTCAGGTCTGCAAGGGTGATCCAAGATAACTGGATGTGGGTGTACATTGAATTAGTTGAATAAAGATATGCTCTCTTTGAATTGCTGAAGCATTTTCTTAAATGTGTCCAAGTTTTAGTGCTATTAACCTTCAAATGACCATACCCACCAGTGGAAATGACACACTTTTATGATATATATATGTATATCACTGGCTATAAAATCCAAAATACTTGTTAAATTAGGTTCTTATAACAATTGAATTATGTGTCGTTGACATGCCCATGTTATGGGTCATTTGCATTATCATGTGACTATTACCACCTTGAAAAATTTTGAAAATACCTTGAAAAATTGGCATTTTTTAATGAAAAATCTTACTATTTTTTTGGCTGATGTAAGTGAAAGAAGGCATCAGCAGCAAGAATAGCCACATCAAGCATGAGATATTCATTGGACTGAAATACCAGGCTCTGTAAAATGCATTAAAATGCTTTAAAGTGACTCCCAGGAATCAAAAATGATAAAAAGCTATTTTTTCCCTTTAGGTTACACTGGTGTAAATGTTTTCCATAGGCCTCAGTGCTAACGTTTTAGCGTATAGTGTTGCCAATATAAATGTTGGGTCCAAAATTTTCTTTAAATCTGAAAAATTGACATTTTGGGAAACTTTTTACACAAAAAAATCATGTCTGTCTAGCAGGGAATTCGCCTTTAAATCTTATGTTTTCGTAACTAGTGTCAGAACCGCATAAAAAAATACAGTCATATTTTAGACCACACCAAAAAATTCAAACTTCACTACAAAGGGTTAATTCCTGTGCCAATGGTTATTTTACCTATGGGAAATCATAGGGAAGAGGTGTGATGATTTTTTTATGTGAAAAGCACACAAGGCTATTGACCAATCAGGGCCCAGTGTCTATTTTATTCTCTCCTATATATTCCTCCCGCATCCGCTAGATGTCACTCGGAACCTTATTTACACCAGTGTAACCTAAAGCGATAGCCCGCTTTTTCGCGGAATAATTGTAACTCCCTACATTTCTTCAGAATTTCCCATCAATGGAAAAAATGTGTTCAAAAACAATATCACTTCTGTGGTTCTTTATTTATCACACACAATTTAACCCCACCCCCTTTAACAAATTATTCATCAAAAAAGCACAATTTTCCACCACCAGTCATGTTCAGGCCCCATTTTCACTCAGTTTTAGGGGTCTGGTGTTGCAAACTTGGATCAGCTATGGAAGACTGTTCAATATTCTTTCCATGAGAGAACTTCTGGTGATGTGAGGTCATTGAGTCCAGATCTGATCAGCTGAGCATCAAGCGCATGACTTTATCAGCACATTGAAGAATAAAATATGACATTTTCAGGTCTGCAAGGGTGATCCAAGATAACTGGATGTGGGTGTACATTGAATTAGTTGAATAAAGACATGCTCTCTTTGAATTGCTGAAGCATTTTCTTAAATGTGTCCAAGTTTTAGTGCTATTAACCTTCAAATGACCATACCCACCAGTGGAAATGACACACTTTTATGATATATATATGTATATCACTGGCTATAAAATCCAAAATACTTGTTAAATTAGGTTCTTATAACAATTGAATTATGTGTCGTTGACATGCCCATGTTATGGGTCATTTGCATTATCATGTGACTATTACCACCTTGAAAAATTTTGAAAATACCTTGAAAAATTGGCATTTTTTAATGAAAAATCTTACTATTTTTTTGGCTGATGTAAGTGAAAGAAGGCATCAGCAGCAAGAATAGCCACATCAAGCATGAGATATTCATTGGACTGAAATACCAGGCTCTGTAAAATGCATTAAAATGCTTTAAAGTGACTCCCAGGAATCAAAAATGATAAAAAGCTATTTTTTCCCTTTAGGTTACACTGGTGTAAATGTTTTCCATAGGCCTCAGTGCTAACGTTTTAGCGTATAGTGTTGCCAATATAAATGTTGGGTCCAAAATTTTCTTTAAATCTGAAAAATTGACATTTTGGGAAACTTTTTACACAAAAAAATCATGTCTGTCTAGCAGGGAATTCGCCTTTAAATCTTATGTTTTCGTAACTAGTGTCAGAACCGCATAAAAAAATACAGTCATATTTTAGACCACACCAAAAAATTCAAACTTCACTACAAAGGGTTAATTCCTGTGCCAATGGTTATTTTACCTATGGGAAATCATAGGGAAGAGGTGTGATGATTTTTTTATGTGAAAAGCACACAAGGCTATTGACCAATCAGGGCCCAGTGTCTATTTTATTCTCTCCTATATATTCCTCCCGCATCCGCTAGATGTCACTCGGAACCTTATTTACACCAGTGTAACCTAAAGCGATAGCCCGCTTTTTCGCGGAATAATTGTAACTCCCTACATTTCTTCAGAATTTCCCATCAATGGAAAAAATGTGTTCAAAAACAATATCACTTCTGTGGTTCTTTATTTATCACACACAATTTAACCCCACCCCCTTTAACAAATTATTCATCAAAAAAGCACAATTTTCCACCACCAGTCATGTTCAGGCCCCATTTTCACTCAGTTTTAGGGGTCTGGTGTTGCAAACTTGGATCAGCTATGGAAGACTGTTCAATATTCTTTCCATGAGAGAACTTCTGGTGATGTGAGGTCATTGAGTCCAGATCTGATCAGCTGAGCATCAAGCGCATGACTTTATCAGCACATTGAAGAATAAAATATGACATTTTCAGGTCTGCAAGGGTGATCCAAGATAACTGGATGTGGGTGTACATTGAATTAGTTGAATAAAGATATGCTCTCTTTGAATTGCTGAAGCATTTTCTTAAATGTGTCCAAGTTTTAGTGCTATTAACCTTCAAATGACCATACCCACCAGTGGAAATGACACACTTTTATGATATATATATGTATATCACTGGCTATAAAATCCAAAATACTTGTTAAATTAGGTTCTTATAACAATTGAATTATGTGTCGTTGACATGCCCATGTTATGGGTCATTTGCATTATCATGTGACTATTACCACCTTGAAAAATTTTGAAAATACCTTGAAAAATTGGCATTTTTTAATGAAAAATCTTACTATTTTTTTGGCTGATGTAAGTGAAAGAAGGCATCAGCAGCAAGAATAGCCACATCAAGCATGAGATATTCATTGGACTGAAATACCAGGCTCTGTAAAATGCATTAAAATGCTTTAAAGTGACTCCCAGGAATCAAAAATGATAAAAAGCTATTTTTTCCCTTTAGGTTACACTGGTGTAAATGTTTTCCATAGGCCTCAGTGCTAACGTTTTAGCGTATAGTGTTGCCAATATAAATGTTGGGTCCAAAATTTTCTTTAAATCTGAAAAATTGACATTTTGGGAAACTTTTTACACAAAAAAATCATGTCTGTCTAGCAGGGAATTCGCCTTTAAATCTTATGTTTTCGTAACTAGTGTCAGAACCGCATAAAAAAATACAGTCATATTTTAGACCACACCAAAAAATTCAAACTTCACTACAAAGGGTTAATTCCTGTGCCAATGGTTATTTTACCTATGGGAAATCATAGGGAAGAGGTGTGATGATTTTTTTATGTGAAAAGCACACAAGGCTATTGACCAATCAGGGCCCAGTGTCTATTTTATTCTCTCCTATATATTCCTCCCGCATCCGCTAGATGTCACTCGGAACCTTATTTACACCAGTGTAACCTAAAGCGATAGCCCGCTTTTTCGCGGAATAATTGTAACTCCCTACATTTCTTCAGAATTTCCCATCAATGGAAAAAATGTGTTCAAAAACAATATCACTTCTGTGGTTCTTTATTTATCACACACAATTTAACCCCACCCCCTTTAACAAATTATTCATCAAAAAAGCACAATTTTCCACCACCAGTCATGTTCAGGCCCCATTTTCACTCAGTTTTAGGGGTCTGGTGTTGCAAACTTGGATCAGCTATGGAAGACTGTTCAATATTCTTTCCATGAGAGAACTTCTGGTGATGTGAGGTCATTGAGTCCAGATCTGATCAGCTGAGCATCAAGCGCATGACTTTATCAGCACATTGAAGAATAAAATATGACATTTTCAGGTCTGCAAGGGTGATCCAAGATAACTGGATGTGGGTGTACATTGAATTAGTTGAATAAAGATATGCTCTCTTTGAATTGCTGAAGCATTTTCTTAAATGTGTCCAAGTTTTAGTGCTATTAACCTTCAAATGACCATACCCACCAGTGGAAATGACACACTTTTATGATATATATATGTATATCACTGGCTATAAAATCCAAAATACTTGTTAAATTAGGTTCTTATAACAATTGAATTATGTGTCGTTGACATGCCCATGTTATGGGTCATTTGCATTATCATGTGACTATTACCACCTTGAAAAATTTTGAAAATACCTTGAAAAATTGGCATTTTTTAATGAAAAATCTTACTATTTTTTTGGCTGATGTAAGTGAAAGAAGGCATCAGCAGCAAGAATAGCCACATCAAGCATGAGATATTCATTGGACTGAAATACCAGGCTCTGTAAAATGCATTAAAATGCTTTAAAGTGACTCCCAGGAATCAAAAATGATAAAAAGCTATTTTTTCCCTTTAGGTTACACTGGTGTAAATGTTTTCCATAGGCCTCAGTGCTAACGTTTTAGCGTATAGTGTTGCCAATATAAATGTTGGGTCCAAAATTTTCTTTAAATCTGAAAAATTGACATTTTGGGAAACTTTTTACACAAAAAAATCATGTCTGTCTAGCAGGGAATTCGCCTTTAAATCTTATGTTTTCGTAACTAGTGTCAGAACCGCATAAAAAAATACAGTCATATTTTAGACCACACCAAAAAATTCAAACTTCACTACAAAGGGTTAATTCCTGTGCCAATGGTTATTTTACCTATGGGAAATCATAGGGAAGAGGTGTGATGATTTTTTTATGTGAAAAGCACACAAGGCTATTGACCAATCAGGGCCCAGTGTCTATTTTATTCTCTCCTATATATTCCTCCCGCATCCGCTAGATGTCACTCGGAACCTTATTTACACCAGTGTAACCTAAAGCGATAGCCCGCTTTTTCGCGGAATAATTGTAACTCCCTACATTTCTTCAGAATTTCCCATCAATGGAAAAAATGTGTTCAAAAACAATATCACTTCTGTGGTTCTTTATTTATCACACACAATTTAACCCCACCCCCTTTAACAAATTATTCATCAAAAAAGCACAATTTTCCACCACCAGTCATGTTCAGGCCCCATTTTCACTCAGTTTTAGGGGTCTGGTGTTGCAAACTTGGATCAGCTATGGAAGACTGTTCAATATTCTTTCCATGAGAGAACTTCTGGTGATGTGAGGTCATTGAGTCCAGATCTGATCAGCTGAGCATCAAGCGCATGACTTTATCAGCACATTGAAGAATAAAATATGACATTTTCAGGTCTGCAAGGGTGATCCAAGATAACTGGATGTGGGTGTACATTGAATTAGTTGAATAAAGATATGCTCTCTTTGAATTGCTGAAGCATTTTCTTAAATGTGTCCAAGTTTTAGTGCTATTAACCTTCAAATGACCATACCCACCAGTGGAAATGACACACTTTTATGATATATATATGTATATCACTGGCTATAAAATCCAAAATACTTGTTAAATTAGGTTCTTATAACAATTGAATTATGTGTCGTTGACATGCCCATGTTATGGGTCATTTGCATTATCATGTGACTATTACCACCTTGAAAAATTTTGAAAATACCTTGAAAAATTGGCATTTTTTAATGAAAAATCTTACTATTTTTTTGGCTGATGTAAGTGAAAGAAGGCATCAGCAGCAAGAATAGCCACATCAAGCATGAGATATTCATTGGACTGAAATACCAGGCTCTGTAAAATGCATTAAAATGCTTTAAAGTGACTCCCAGGAATCAAAAATGATAAAAAGCTATTTTTTCCCTTTAGGTTACACTGGTGTAAATGTTTTCCATAGGCCTCAGTGCTAACGTTTTAGCGTATAGTGTTGCCAATATAAATGTTGGGTCCAAAATTTTCTTTAAATCTGAAAAATTGACATTTTGGGAAACTTTTTACACAAAAAAATCATGTCTGTCTAGCAGGGAATTCGCCTTTAAATCTTATGTTTTCGTAACTAGTGTCAGAACCGCATAAAAAAATACAGTCATATTTTAGACCACACCAAAAAATTCAAACTTCACTACAAAGGGTTAATTCCTGTGCCAATGGTTATTTTACCTATGGGAAATCATAGGGAAGAGGTGTGATGATTTTTTTATGTGAAAAGCACACAAGGCTATTGACCAATCAGGGCCCAGTGTCTATTTTATTCTCTCCTATATATTCCTCCCGCATCCGCTAGATGTCACTCGGAACCTTATTTACACCAGTGTAACCTAAAGCGATAGCCCGCTTTTTCGCGGAATAATTGTAACTCCCTACATTTCTTTAGAATTTCCCATCAATGGAAAAAATGTGTTCAAAAACAATATCACTTCTGTGGTTCTTTATTTATCACACACAATTTAACCCCACCCCCTTTAACAAATTATTCATCAAAAAAGCACAATTTTCCACCACCAGTCATGTTCAGGCCCCATTTTCACTCAGTTTTAGGGGTCTGGTGTTGCAAACTTGGATCAGCTATGGAAGACTGTTCAATATTCTTTCCATGAGAGAACTTCTGGTGATGTGAGGTCATTGAGTCCAGATCTGATCAGCTGAGCATCAAGCGCATGACTTTATCAGCACATTGAAGAATAAAATATGACATTTTCAGGTCTGCAAGGGTGATCCAAGATAACTGGATGTGGGTGTACATTGAATTAGTTGAATAAAGATATGCTCTCTTTGAATTGCTGAAGCATTTTCTTAAATGTGTCCAAGTTTTAGTGCTATTAACCTTCAAATGACCATACCCACCAGTGGAAATGACACACTTTTATGATATATATATGTATATCACTGGCTATAAAATCCAAAATACTTGTTAAATTAGGTTCTTATAACAATTGAATTATGTGTCGTTGACATGCCCATGTTATGGGTCATTTGCATTATCATGTGACTATTACCACCTTGAAAAAATTTGAAAATACCTTGAAAAATTGGCATTTTTTAATGAAAAATCTTACTATTTTTTTGGCTGATGTAAGTGAAAGAAGGCATCAGCAGCAAGAATAGCCACATCAAGCATGAGATATTCATTGGACTGAAATACCAGGCTCTGTAAAATGCATTAAAATGCTTTAAAGTGACTCCCAGGAATCAAAAATGATAAAAAGCTATTTTTTCCCTTTAGGTTACACTGGTGTAAATGTTTTCCATAGGCCTCAGTGCTAACGTTTTAGCGTATAGTGTTGCCAATATAAATGTTGGGTCCAAAATTTTCTTTAAATCTGAAAAATTGACATTTTGGGAAACTTTTTACACAAAAAAATCATGTCTGTCTAGCAGGGAATTCGCCTTTAAATCTTATGTTTTCGTAACTAGTGTCAGAACCGCATAAAAAAATACAGTCATATTTTAGACCACACCAAAAAATTCAAACTTCACTACAAAGGGTTAATTCCTGTGCCAATGGTTATTTTACCTATGGGAAATCATAGGGAAGAGGTGTGATGATTTTTTTATGTGAAAAGCACACAAGGCTATTGACCAATCAGGGCCCAGTGTCTATTTTATTCTCTCCTATATATTCCTCCCGCATCCGCTAGATGTCACTCGGAACCTTATTTACACCAGTGTAACCTAAAGCGATAGCCCGCTTTTTCGCGGAATAATTGTAACTCCCTACATTTCTTCAGAATTTCCCATCAATGGAAAAAATGTGTTCAAAAACAATATCACTTCTGTGGTTCTTTATTTATCACACACAATTTAACCCCACCCCCTTTAACAAATTATTCATCAAAAAAGCACAATTTTCCACCACCAGTCATGTTCAGGCCCCATTTTCACTCAGTTTTAGGGGTCTGGTGTTGCAAACTTGGATCAGCTATGGAAGACTGTTCAATATTCTTTCCATGAGAGAACTTCTGGTGATGTGAGGTCATTGAGTCCAGATCTGATCAGCTGAGCATCAAGCGCATGACTTTATCAGCACATTGAAGAATAAAATATGACATTTTCAGGTCTGCAAGGGTGATCCAAGATAACTGGATGTGGGTGTACATTGAATTAGTTGAATAAAGATATGCTCTCTTTGAATTGCTGAAGCATTTTCTTAAATGTGTCCAAGTTTTAGTGCTATTAACCTTCAAATGACCATACCCACCAGTGGAAATGACACACTTTTATGATATATATATGTATATCACTGGCTATAAAATCCAAAATACTTGTTAAATTAGGTTCTTATAACAATTGAATTATGTGTCGTTGACATGCCCATGTTATGGGTCATTTGCATTATCATGTGACTATTACCACCTTGAAAAATTTTGAAAATACCTTGAAAAATTGGCATTTTTTAATGAAAAATCTTACTATTTTTTTGGCTGATGTAAGTGAAAGAAGGCATCAGCAGCAAGAATAGCCACATCAAGCATGAGATATTCATTGGACTGAAATACCAGGCTCTGTAAAATGCATTAAAATGCTTTAAAGTGACTCCCAGGAATCAAAAATGCTAAAAAGCTATTTTTTCCCTTTAGGTTACACTGGTGTAAATGTTTTCCATAGGCCTCAGTGCTAACGTTTTAGCGTATAGTGTTGCCAATATAAATGTTGGGTCCAAAATTTTCTTTAAATCTGAAAAATTGACATTTTGGGAAACTTTTTACACAAAAAAATCATGTCTGTCTAGCAGGGAATTCGCCTTTAAATCTTATGTTTTCGTAACTAGTGTCAGAACCGCATAAAAAAATACAGTCATATTTTAGACCACACCAAAAAATTCAAACTTCACTACAAAGGGTTAATTCCTGTGCCAATGGTTATTTTACCTATGGGAAATCATAGGGAAGAGGTGTGATGATTTTTTTATGTGAAAAGCACACAAGGCTATTGACCAATCAGGGCCCAGTGTCTATTTTATTCTCTCCTATATATTCCTCCCGCATCCGCTAGATGTCACTCGGAACCTTATTTACACCAGTGTAACCTAAAGCGATAGCCCGCTTTTTCGCGGAATAATTGTAACTCCCTACATTTCTTCAGAATTTCCCATCAATGGAAAAAATGTGTTCAAAAACAATATCACTTCTGTTGTTCTTTATTTATCACACACAATTTAACCCCACCCCCTTTAACAAATTATTCATCAAAAAAGCACAATTTTCCACCACCAGTCATGTTCAGGCCCCATTTTCACTCAGTTTTAGGGGTCTGGTGTTGCAAACTTGGATCAGCTATGGAAGACTGTTCAATATTCTTTCCATGAGAGAACTTCTGGTGATGTGAGGTCATTGAGTCCAGATCTGATCAGCTGAGCATCAAGCGCATGACTTTATCAGCACATTGAAGAATAAAATATGACATTTTCAGGTCTGCAAGGGTGATCCAAGATAACTGGATGTGGGTGTACATTGAATTAGTTGAATAAAGATATGCTCTCTTTGAATTGCTGAAGCATTTTCTTAAATGTGTCCAAGTTTTAGTGCTATTAACCTTCAAATGACCATACCCACCAGTGGAAATGACACACTTTTATGATATATATATGTATATCACTGGCTATAAAATCCAAAATACTTGTTAAATTAGGTTCTTATAACAATTGAATTATGTGTCGTTGACATGCCCATGTTATGGGTCATTTGCATTATCATGTGACTATTACCACCTTGAAAAAATTTGAAAATACCTTGAAAAATTGGCATTTTTTAATGAAAAATCTTACTATTTTTTTGGCTGATGTAAGTGAAAGAAGGCATCAGCAGCAAGAATAGCCACATCAAGCATGAGATATTCATTGGACTGAAATACCAGGCTCTGTAAAATGCATTAAAATGCTTTAAAGTGACTCCCAGGAATCAAAAATGATAAAAAGCTATTTTTTCCCTTTAGGTTACACTGGTGTAAATGTTTTCCATAGGCCTCAGTGCTAACGTTTTAGCGTATAGTGTTGCCAATATAAATGTTGGGTCCAAAATTTTCTTTAAATCTGAAAAATTGACATTTTGGGAAACTTTTTACACAAAAAAATCATGTCTGTCTAGCAGGGAATTCGCCTTTAAATCTTATGTTTTCGTAACTAGTGTCAGAACCGCATAAAAAAATACAGTCATATTTTAGACCACACCAAAAAATTCAAACTTCACTACAAAGGGTTAATTCCTGTGCCAATGGTTATTTTACCTATGGGAAATCATAGGGAAGAGGTGTGATGATTTTTTTATGTGAAAAGCACACAAGGCTATTGACCAATCAGGGCCCAGTGTCTATTTTATTCTCTCCTATATATTCCTCCCGCATCCGCTAGATGTCACTCGGAACCTTATTTACACCAGTGTAACCTAAAGCGATAGCCCGCTTTTTCGCGGAATAATTGTAACTCCCTACATTTCTTCAGAATTTCCCATCAATGGAAAAAATGTGTTCAAAAACAATATCACTTCTGTGGTTCTTTATTTATCACACACAATTTAACCCCACCCCCTTTAACAAATTATTCATCAAAAAAGCACAATTTTCCACCACCAGTCATGTTCAGGCCCCATTTTCACTCAGTTTTAGGGGTCTGGTGTTGCAAACTTGGATCAGCTATGGAAGACTGTTCAATATTCTTTCCATGAGAGAACTTCTGGTGATGTGAGGTCATTGAGTCCAGATCTGATCAGCTGAGCATCAAGCGCATGACTTTATCAGCACATTGAAGAATAAAATATGACATTTTCAGGTCTGCAAGGGTGATCCAAGATAACTGGATGTGGGTGTACATTGAATTAGTTGAATAAAGATATGCTCTCTTTGAATTGCTGAAGCATTTTCTTAAATGTGTCCAAGTTTTAGTGCTATTAACCTTCAAATGACCATACCCACCAGTGGAAATGACACACTTTTATGATATATATATGTATATCACTGGCTATAAAATCCAAAATACTTGTTAAATTAGGTTCTTATAACAATTGAATTATGTGTCGTTGACATGCCCATGTTATGGGTCATTTGCATTATCATGTGACTATTACCACCTTGAAAAATTTTGAAAATACCTTGAAAAATTGGCATTTTTTAATGAAAAATCTTACTATTTTTTTGGCTGATGTAAGTGAAAGAAGGCATCAGCAGCAAGAATAGCCACATCAAGCATGAGATATTCATTGGACTGAAATACCAGGCTCTGTAAAATGCATTAAAATGCTTTAAAGTGACTCCCAGGAATCAAAAATGATAAAAAGCTATTTTTTCCCTTTAGGTTACACTGGTGTAAATGTTTTCCATAGGCCTCAGTGCTAACGTTTTAGCGTATAGTGTTGCCAATATAAATGTTGGGTCCAAAATTTTCTTTAAATCTGAAAAATTGACATTTTGGGAAACTTTTTACACAAAAAATCATGTCTGTCTAGCAGGGAATTCGCCTTTAAATCTTATGTTTTCGTAACTAGTGTCAGAACCGCATAAAAAAATACAGTCATATTTTAGACCACACCAAAAAATTCAAACTTCACTACAAAGGGTTAATTCCTGTGCCAATGATTATTTTACCTATGGGAAATCATAGGGAAGAGGTGTGATGATTTTTTTATGTGAAAAGCACACAAGGCTATTGACCAATCAGGGCCCAGTGTCTATTTTATTCTCTCCTATATATTCCTCCCGCATCCGCTAGATGTCACTCGGAACCTTATTTACACCAGTGTAACCTAAAGCGATAGCCCGCTTTTTCGCGGAATAATTGTAACTCCCTACATTTCTTCAGAATTTCCCATCAATGGAAAAAATGTGTTCAAAAACAATATCACTTCTGTGGTTCTTTATTTATCACACACAATTTAACCCCACCCCCTTTAACAAATTATTCATCAAAAAAGCACAATTTTCCACCACCAGTCATGTTCAGGCCCCATTTTCACTCAGTTTTAGGGGTCTGGTGTTGCAAACTTGGATCAGCTATGGAAGACTGTTCAATATTCTTTCCATGAGAGAACTTCTGGTGATGTGAGGTCATTGAGTCCAGATCTGATCAGCTGAGCATCAAGCGCATGACTTTATCAGCACATTGAAGAATAAAATATGACATTTTCAGGTCTGCAAGGGTGATCCAAGATAACTGGATGTGGGTGTACATTGAATTAGTTGAATAAAGATATGCTCTCTTTGAATTGCTGAAGCATTTTCTTAAATGTGTCCAAGTTTTAGTGCTATTAACCTTCAAATGACCATACCCACCAGTGGAAATGACACACTTTTATGATATAACATAGTCGTACAAAACGACGTACTTTATCGCACAGGGTTATAGATGCGTAAACTTAAACCAAAATTTGGGTACAAACATAATCATGTTTGATCACGAGATCTTTCACTCGTATAGATCACTACATCATACCGCATGACATTTCAGATAAGTAAGCTATACACTGATATTGCGAAGTACTTAGACGAAAATAAAACATAATTATAAAGTACAAGTATTTTGGCAGTATTGCTATTTAGTTAGCGAATGGGGATAATTTGAAGAGCAGAATCATAGGAACTATATCTTTGGCCGGGGGATGCGCGCAGTTATACTGCGTTAAACATTCTTTCCAATAATTTCTTTGCCGAAGACAGTCGCTTGTGTTGACAACCCTCCCTCCCTCCCTGTTTTTTGTTTTGGGACATACGCATTCGATAGATGTCTCCCCCCTTTGGCCTACATCTGTATAGGCGGTTATTGTGCCTCAAAAATTGTCACCCACATGTTTGTATTGGTTACTACTACATTTATTGTATCGGCTTCCTGTAAATAATTATGATTTTCTAAACAGGTAGCTATAAAACGCATTCCAGTTGTTGTCTTTCACTCTAACCCTGTGGGATATATATATGTATATCACTGGCTATAAAATCCAAAATACTTGTTAAATTAGGTTCTTATAACAATTGAATTATGTGTCGTTGACATGCCCATGTTATGGGTCATTTGCATTATCATGTGACTATTACCACCTTGAAAAAATTTGAAAATACCTTGAAAAATTGGCATTTTTTAATGAAAAATCTTACAATTTTTTTGGCTGATGTAAGTGAAAGAAGGCATCAGCAGCAAGAATAGCCACATCAAGCATGAGATATTCATTGGACTGAAATACCAGGCTCTGTAAAATGCATTAAAATGCTTTAAAGTGACTCCCAGGAATCAAAAATGATAAAAAGCTATTTTTTCCCTTTAGGTTACACTGGTGTAAATGTTTTCCATAGGCCTCAGTGCTAACGTTTTAGCGTATAGTGTTGCCAATATAAATGTTGGGTCCAAAATTTTCTTTAAATCTGAAAAATTGACATTTTGGGAAACTTTTTACACAAAAAAATCATGTCTGTCTAGCAGGGAATTCGCCTTTAAATCTTATGTTTTCGTAACTAGTGTCAGAACCGCATAAAAAAATAGTCATATTTTAGACCACACCAAAAAATTCAAACTTCACTACAAAGGGTTAATTCCTGTGCCAATGGTTATTTTACCTATGGGAAATCATAGGGAAGAGGTGTGATGATTTTTTTATGTGAAAAGCACACAAGGCTATTGACCAATCAGGGCCCAGTGTCTATTTTATTCTCTCCTATATATTCCTCCCGCATCCGCTAGATGTCACTCGGAACCTTATTTACACCAGTGTAACCTAAAGCGATAGCCCGCTTTTTCGCGGAATAATTGTAACTCCCTACATTTCTTCAGAATTTCCCATCAATGGAAAAAATGTGTTCAAAAACAATATCACTTCTGTGGTTCTTTATTTATCACACACAATTTAACCCCACCCCCTTTAACAAATTATTCATCAAAAAAGCACAATTTTCCACCACCAGTCATGTTCAGGCCCCATTTTCACTCAGTTTTAGGGGTCTGGTGTTGCAAACTTGGATCAGCTATGGAAGACTGTTCAATATTCTTTCCATGAGAGAACTTCTGGTGATGTGAGGTCATTGAGTCCAGATCTGATCAGCTGAGCATCAAGCGCATGACTTTATCAGCACATTGAAGAATAAAATATGACATTTTCAGGTCTGCAAGGGTGATCCAAGATAACTGGATGTGGGTGTACATTGAATTAGTTGAATAAAGATATGCTCTCTTTGAATTGCTGAAGCATTTTCTTAAATGTGTCCAAGTTTTAGTGCTATTAACCTTCAAATGACCATACCCACCAGTGGAAATGACACACTTTTATGATATATATATGTATATCACTGGCTATAAAATCCAAAATACTTGTTAAATTAGGTTCTTATAACAATTGAATTATGTGTCGTTGACATGCCCATGTTATGGGTCATTTGCATTATCATGTGACTATTACCACCTTGAAAAATTTTGAAAATACCTTGAAAAATTGGCATTTTTTAATGAAAAATCTTACTATTTTTTTGGCTGATGTAAGTGAAAGAAGGCATCAGCAGCAAGAATAGCCACATCAAGCATGAGATATTCATTGGACTGAAATACCAGGCTCTGTAAAATGCATTAAAATGCTTTAAAGTGACTCCCAGGAATCAAAAATGATAAAAAGCTATTTTTTCCCTTTAGGTTACACTGGTGTAAATGTTTTCCATAGGCCTCGGTGCTAACGTTTTAGCGTATAGTGTTGCCAATATAAATGTTGGGTCCAAAATTTTCTTTAAATCTGAAAAATTGACATTTTGGGAAACTTTTTACACAAAAAAATCATGTCTGTCTAGCAGGGAATTCGCCTTTAAATCTTATGTTTTCGTAACTAGTGTCAGAACCGCATAAAAAAATACAGTCATATTTTAGACCACACCAAAAAATTCAAACTTCACTACAAAGGGTTAATTCCTGTGCCAATGGTTATTTTACCTATGGGAAATCATAGGGAAGAGGTGTGATGATTTTTTTATGTGAAAAGCACACAAGGCTATTGACCAATCAGGGCCCAGTGTCTATTTTATTCTCTCCTATATATTCCTCCCGCATCCGCTAGATGTCACTCGGAACCTTATTTACACCAGTGTAACCTAAAGCGATAGCCCGCTTTTTCGCGGAATAATTGTAACTCCCTACATTTCTTCAGAATTTCCCATCAATGGAAAAAATGTGTTCAAAAACAATATCACTTCTGTGGTTCTTTATTTATCACACACAATTTAACCCCACCCCCTTTAACAAATTATTCATCAAAAAAGCACAATTTTCCACCACCAGTCATGTTCAGGCCCCATTTTCACTCAGTTTTAGGGGTCTGGTGTTGCAAACTTGGATCAGCTATGGAAGACTGTTCAATATTCTTTCCATGAGAGAACTTCTGGTGATGTGAGGTCATTGAGTCCAGATCTGATCAGCTGAGCATCAAGCGCATGACTTTATCAGCACATTGAAGAATAAAATATGACATTTTCAGGTCTGCAAGGGTGATTCAAGATAACTGGATGTGGGTGTACATTGAATTAGTTGAATAAAGATATGCTCTCTTTGAATTGCTGAAGCATTTTCTTAAATGTGTCCAAGTTTTAGTGCTATTAACCTTCAAATGACCATACCCACCAGTGGAAATGACACACTTTTATGATATATATATGTATATCACTGGCTATAAAATCCAAAATACTTGTTAAATTAGGTTCTTATAACAATTGAATTATGTGTCGTTGACATGCCCATGTTATGGGTCATTTGCATTATCATGTGACTATTACCACCTTGAAAAAATTTGAAAATACCTTGAAAAATTGGCATTTTTTAATGAAAAATCTTACTATTTTTTTGGCTGATGTAAGTGAAAGAAGGCATCAGCAGCAAGAATAGCCACATCAAGCATGAGATATTCATTGGACTGAAATACCAGGCTCTGTAAAATGCATTAAAATGCTTTAAAGTGACTCCCAGGAATCAAAAATGATAAAAAGCTATTTTTTCCCTTTAGGTTACACTGGTGTAAATGTTTTCCATAGGCCTCAGTGCTAACGTTTTAGCGTATAGTGTTGCCAATATAAATGTTGGGTCCAAAATTTTCTTTAAATCTGAAAAATTGACATTTTGGGAAACTTTTTACACAAAAAATCATGTCTGTCTAGCAGGGAATTCGCCTTTAAATCTTATGTTTTCGTAACTAGTGTCAGAACCGCATAAAAAAATACAGTCATATTTTAGACCACACCAAAAAATTCAAACTTCACTACAAAGGGTTAATTCCTGTGCCAATGGTTATTTTACCTATGGGAAATCATAGGGAAGAGGTGTGATGATTTTTTTATGTGAAAAGCACACAAGGCTATTGACCAATCAGGGCCCAGTGTCTATTTTATTCTCTCCTATATATTCCTCCCGCATCCGCTAGATGTCACTCGGAACCTTATTTACACCAGTGTAACCTAAAGCGATAGCCCGCTTTTTCGCGGAATAATTGTAACTCCCTACATTTCTTCAGAATTTCCCATCAATGGAAAAAATGTGTTCAAAAACAATATCACTTCTGTGGTTCTTTATTTATCACACACAATTTAACCCCACCCCCTTTAACAAATTATTCATCAAAAAAGCACAATTTTCCACCACCAGTCATGTTCAGGCCCCATTTTCACTCAGTTTTAGGGGTCTGGTGTTGCAAACTTGGATCAGCTATGGAAGACTGTTCAATATTCTTTCCATGAGAGAACTTCTGGTGATGTGAGGTCATTGAGTCCAGATCTGATCAGCTGAGCATCAAGCGCATGACTTTATCAGCACATTGAAGAATAAAATATGACATTTTCAGGTCTGCAAGGGTGATCCAAGATAACTGGATGTGGGTGTACATTGAATTAGTTGAATAAAGATATGCTCTCTTTGAATTGCTGAAGCATTTTCTTAAATGTGTCCAAGGTTTAGTGCTATTAACCTTCAAATGACCATACCCACCAGTGGAAATGACACACTTTTATGATATATATATGTATATCACTGGCTATAAAATCCAAAATACTTGTTAAATTAGGTTCTTATAACAATTGAATTATGTGTCGTTGACATGCCCATGTTATGGGTCATTTGCATTATCATGTGACTATTACCACCTTGAAAAATTTTGAAAATACCTTGAAAAATTGGCATTTTTTAATGAAAAATCTTACTATTTTTTTGGCTGATGTAAGTGAAAGAAGGCATCAGCAGCAAGAATAGCCACATCAAGCATGAGATATTCATTGGACTGAAATACCAGGCTCTGTAAAATGCATTAAAATGCTTTAAAGTGACTCCCAGGAATCAAAAATGATAAAAAGCTATTTTTTCCCTTTAGGTTACACTGGTGTAAATGTTTTCCATAGGCCTCAGTGCTAACGTTTTAGCGTATAGTGTTGCCAATATAAATGTTGGGTCCAAAATTTTCTTTAAATCTGAAAAATTGACATTTTGGGAAACTTTTTACACAAAAAAATCATGTCTGTCTAGCAGGGAATTCGCCTTTAAATCTTATGTTTTCGTAACTAGTGTCAGAACCGCATAAAAAAATAGTCATATTTTAGACCACACCAAAAAATTCAAACTTCACTACAAAGGGTTAATTCCTGTGCCAATGGTTATTTTACCTATGGGAAATCATAGGGAAGAGGTGTGATGATTTTTTTATGTGAAAAGCACACAAGGCTATTGACCAATCAGGGCCCAGTGTCTATTTTATTCTCTCCTATATATTCCTCCCGCATCCGCTAGATGTCACTCGGAACCTTATTTACACCAGTGTAACCTAAAGCGATAGCCCGCTTTTTCGCGGAATAATTGTAACTCCCTACATTTCTTCAGAATTTCCCATCAATGGAAAAAATGTGTTCAAAAACAATATCACTTCTGTGGTTCTTTATTTATCACACACAATTTAACCCCACCCCCTTTAACAAATTATTCATCAAAAAAGCACAATTTTCCACCACCAGTCATGTTCAGGCCCCATTTTCACTCAGTTTTAGGGGTCTGGTGTTGCAAACTTGGATCAGCTATGGAAGACTGTTCAATATTCTTTCCATGAGAGAACTTCTGGTGATGTGAGGTCATTGAGTCCAGATCTGATCAGCTGAGCATCAAGCGCATGACTTTATCAGCACATTGAAGAATAAAATATGACATTTTCAGGTCTGCAAGGGTGATCCAAGATAACTGGATGTGGGTGTACATTGAATTAGTTGAATAAAGATATGCTCTCTTTGAATTGCTGAAGCATTTTCTTAAATGTGTCCAAGTTTTAGTGCTATTAACCTTCAAATGACCATACCCACCAGTGGAAATGACACACTTTTATGATATATATATGTATATCACTGGCTATAAAATCCAAAATACTTGTTAAATTAGGTTCTTATAACAATTGAATTATGTGTCGTTGACATGCCCATGTTATGGGTCATTTGCATTATCATGTGACTATTATACCACCTTGAAAAATTTTGAAAATACCTTGAAAAATTGGCATTTTTTAATGAAAAATCTTACTATTTTTTTGGCTGATGTAAGTGAAAGAAGGCATCAGCAGCAAGAATAGCCACATCAAGCATGAGATATTCATTGGACTGAAATACCAGGCTCTGTAAAATGCATTAAAATGCTTTAAAGTGACTCCCAGGAATCAAAAATGATAAAAAGCTATTTTTTCCCTTTAGGTTACACTGGTGTAAATGTTTTCCATAGGCCTCAGTGCTAACGTTTTAGCGTATAGTGTTGCCAATATAAATGTTGGGTCCAAAATTTTCTTTAAATCTGAAAAATTGACATTTTGGGAAACTTTTTACACAAAAAAATCATGTCTGTCTAGCAGGGAATTCGCCTTTAAATCTTATGTTTTCGTAACTAGTGTCAGAACCGCATAAAAAAATACAGTCATATTTTAGACCACACCAAAAAATTCAAACTTCACTACAAAGGGTTAATTCCTGTGCCAATGGTTATTTTACCTATGGGAAATCATAGGGAAGAGGTGTGATGATTTTTTTATGTGAAAAGCACACAAGGCTATTGACCAATCAGGGCCCAGTGTCTATTTTATTCTCTCCTATATATTCCTCCCGCATCCGCTAGATGTCACTCGGAACCTTATTTACACCAGTGTAACCTAAAGCGATAGCCCGCTTTTTCGCGGAATAATTGTAACTCCCTACATTTCTTCAGAATTTCCCATCAATGGAAAAAATGTGTTCAAAAACAATATCACTTCTGTGGTTCTTTATTTATCACACACAATTTAACCCCACCCCCTTTAACAAATTATTCATCAAAAAAGCACAATTTTCCACCACCAGTCATGTTCAGGCCCCATTTTCACTCAGTTTTAGGGGTCTGGTGTTGCAAACTTGGATCAGCTATGGAAGACTGTTCAATATTCTTTCCATGAGAGAACTTCTGGTGATGTGAGGTCATTGAGTCCAGATCTGATCAGCTGAGCATCAAGCGCATGACTTTATCAGCACATTGAAGAATAAAATATGACATTTTCAGGTCTGCAAGGGTGATCCAAGATAACTGGATGTGGGTGTACATTGAATTAGTTGAATAAAGATATGCTCTCTTTGAATTGCTGAAGCATTTTCTTAAATGTGTCCAAGTTTTAGTGCTATTAACCTTCAAATGACCATACCCACCAGTGGAAATGACACACTTTTATGATATATATATGTATATCACTGGCTATAAAATCCAAAATACTTGTTAAATTAGGTTCTTATAACAATTGAATTATGTGTCGTTGACATGCCCATGTTATGGGTCATTTGCATTATCATGTGACTATTACCACCTTGAAAAATTTTGAAAATACCTTGAAAAATTGGCATTTTTTAATGAAAAATCTTACTATTTTTTTGGCTGATGTAAGTGAAAGAAGGCATCAGCAGCAAGAATAGCCACATCAAGCATGAGATATTCATTGGACTGAAATACCAGGCTCTGTAAAATGCATTAAAATGCTTTAAAGTGACTCCCAGGAATCAAAAATGATAAAAAGCTATTTTTTCCCTTTAGGTTACACTGGTGTAAATGTTTTCCATAGGCCTCAGTGCTAACGTTTTAGCGTATAGTGTTGCCAATATAAATGTTGGGTCCAAAATTTTCTTTAAATCTGAAAAATTGACATTTTGGGAAACTTTTTACACAAAAAAATCATGTCTGTCTAGCAGGGAATTCGCCTTTAAATCTTATGTTTTCGTAACTAGTGTCAGAACCGCATAAAAAAATACAGTCATATTTTAGACCACACCAAAAAATTCAAACTTCACTACAAAGGGTTAATTCCTGTGCCAATGGTTATTTTACCTATGGGAAATCATAGGGAAGAGGTGTGATGATTTT
The DNA here is from genome assembly GCA_032622095.1 of Siphonodentalium dalli. Classification (NCBI taxonomy): domain Eukaryota; kingdom Metazoa; phylum Mollusca; class Scaphopoda; order Gadilida; family Siphonodentaliidae; genus Siphonodentalium; species Siphonodentalium dalli. Next base: position 12,123,727 of record CP136062.1, read on the forward strand.
TTTATGTGAAAAGCACACAAGGCTATTGACCAATCAGGGCCCAGTGTCTATTTTATTCTCTCCTATATATTCCTCCCGCATCCGCTAGATGTCACTCGGAACCTTATTTACACCAGTGTAACCTAAAGCGATAGCCCGCTTTTTCGCGGAATAATTGTAACTCCCTACATTTCTTCAGAATTTCCCATCAATGGAAAAAATGTGTTCAAAAACAATATCACTTCTGTGGTTCTTTATTTATCACACACAATTTAACCCCACCCCCTTTAACAAATTATTCATCAAAAAAGCACAATTTTCCACCACCAGTCATGTTCAGGCCCCATTTTCACTCAGTTTTAGGGGTCTGGTGTTGCAAACTTGGATCAGCTATGGAAGACTGTTCAATATTCTTTCCATGAGAGAACTTCTGGTGATGTGAGGTCATTGAGTCCAGATCTGATCAGCTGAGCATCAAGCGCATGACTTTATCAGCACATTGAAGAATAAAATATGACATTTTCAGGTCTGCAAGGGTGATCCAAGATAACTGGATGTGGGTGTACATTGAATTAGTTGAATAAAGATATGCTCTCTTTGAATTGCTGAAGCATTTTCTTAAATGTGTCCAAGTTTTAGTGCTATTAACCTTCAAATGACCATACCCACCAGTGGAAATGACACACTTTTATGATATATATATGTATATCACTGGCTATAAAATCCAAAATACTTGTTAAATTAGGTTCTTATAACAATTGAATTATGTGTCGTTGACATGCCCATGTTATGGGTCATTTGCATTATCATGTGACTATTACCACCTTGAAAAATTTTGAAAATACCTTGAAAAATTGGCATTTTTTAATGAAAAATCTTACTATTTTTTTGGCTGATGTAAGTGAAAGAAGGCATCAGCAGCAAGAATAGCCACATCAAGCATGAGATATTCATTGGACTGAAATACCAGGCTCTGTAAAATGCATTAAAATGCTTTAAAGTGACTCCCAGGAATCAAAAATGATAAAAAGCTATTTTTTCCCTTTAGGTTACACTGGTGTAAATGTTTTCCATAGGCCTCAGTGCTAACGTTTTAGCGTATAGTGTTGCCAATATAAATGTTGGGTCCAAAATTTTCTTTAAATCTGAAAAATTGACATTTTGGGAAACTTTTTACACAAAAAAATCATGTCTGTCTAGCAGGGAATTCGCCTTTAAATCTTATGTTTTCGTAACTAGTGTCAGAACCGCATAAAAAAATACAGTCATATTTTAGACCACACCAAAAAATTCAAACTTCACTACAAAGGGTTAATTCCTGTGCCAATGGTTATTTTACCTATGGGAAATCATAGGGAAGAGGTGTGATGATTTTTTTATGTGAAAAGCACACAAGGCTATTGACCAATCAGGGCCCAGTGTCTATTTTATTCTCTCCTATATATTCCTCCCGCATCCGCTAGATGTCACTCGGAACCTTATTTACACCAGTGTAACCTAAAGCGATAGCCCGCTTTTTCGCGGAATAATTGTAACTCCCTACATTTCTTCAGAATTTCCCATCAATGGAAAAAATGTGTTCAAAAACAATATCACTTCTGTGGTTCTTTATTTATCACACACAATTTAACCCCACCCCCTTTAACAAATTATTCATCAAAAAAGCACAATTTTCCACCACCAGTCATGTTCAGGCCCCATTTTCACTCAGTTTTAGGGGTCTGGTGTTGCAAACTTGGATCAGCTATGGAAGACTGTTCAATATTCTTTCCATGAGAGAACTTCTGGTGATGTGAGGTCATTGAGTCCAGATCTGATCAGCTGAGCATCAAGCGCATGACTTTATCAGCACATTGAAGAATAAAATATGACATTTTCAGGTCTGCAAGGGTGATCCAAGATAACTGGATGTGGGTGTACATTGAATTAGTTGAATAAAGATATGCTCTCTTTGAATTGCTGAAGCATTTTCTTAAATGTGTCCAAGTTTTAGTGCTATTAACCTTCAAATGACCATACCCACCAGTGGAAATGACACACTTTTATGATATATATATGTATATCACTGGCTATAAAATCCAAAATACTTGTTAAATTAGGTTCTTATAACAATTGAATTATGTGTCGTTGACATGCCCATGTTATGGGTCATTTGCATTATCATGTGACTATTACCACCTTGAAAAATTTTGAAAATACCTTGAAAAATTGGCATTTTTTAATGAAAAATCTTACTATTTTTTTGGCTGATGTAAGTGAAAGAAGGCATCAGCAGCAAGAATAGCCACATCAAGCATGAGATATTCATTGGACTGAAATACCAGGCTCTGTAAAATGCATTAAAATGCTTTAAAGTGACTCCCAGGAATCAAAAATGATAAAAAGCTATTTTTTCCCTTTAGGTTACACTGGTGTAAATGTTTTCCATAGGCCTCAGTGCTAACGTTTTAGCGTATAGTGTTGCCAATATAAATGTTGGGTCCAAAATTTTCTTTAAATCTGAAAAATTGACATTTTGGGAAACTTTTTACACAAAAAAATCATGTCTGTCTAGCAGGGAATTCGCCTTTAAATCTTATGTTTTCGTAACTAGTGTCAGAACCGCATAAAAAAATACAGTCATATTTTAGACCACACCAAAAAATTCAAACTTCACTACAAAGGGTTAATTCCTGTGCCAATGGTTATTTTACCTATGGGAAATCATAGGGAAGAGGTGTGATGATTTTTTTATGTGAAAAGCACACAAGGCTATTGACCAATCAGGGCCCAGTGTCTATTTTATTCTCTCCTATATATTCCTCCCGCATCCGCTAGATGTCACTCGGAACCTTATTTACACCAGTGTAACCTAAAGCGATAGCCCGCTTTTTCGCGGAATAATTGTAACTCCCTACATTTCTTCAGAATTTCCCATCAATGGAAAAAATGTGTTCAAAAACAATATCACTTCTGTGGTTCTTTATTTATCACACACAATTTAACCCCACCCCCTTTAACAAATTATTCATCAAAAAAGCACAATTTTCCACCACCAGTCATGTTCAGGCCCCATTTTCACTCAGTTTTAGGGGTCTGGTGTTGCAAACTTGGATCAGCTATGGAAGACTGTTCAATATTCTTTCCATGAGAGAACTTCTGGTGATGTGAGGTCATTGAGTCCAGATCTGATCAGCTGAGCATCAAGCGCATGACTTTATCAGCACATTGAAGAATAAAATATGACATTTTCAGGTCTGCAAGGGTGATCCAAGATAACTGGATGTGGGTGTACATTGAATTAGTTGAATAAAGATATGCTCTCTTTGAATTGCTGAAGCATTTTCTTAAATGTGTCCAAGTTTTAGTGCTATTAACCTTCAAATGACCATACCCACCAGTGGAAATGACACACTTTTATGATATATATATGTATATCACTGGCTATAAAATCCAAAATACTTGTTAAATTAGGTTCTTATAACAATTGAATTATGTGTCGTTGACATGCCCATGTTATGGGTCATTTGCATTATCATGTGACTATTACCACCTTGAAAAATTTTGAAAATACCTTGAAAAATTGGCATTTTTTAATGAAAAATCTTACTATTTTTTTGGCTGATGTAAGTGAAAGAAGGCATCAGCAGCAAGAATAGCCACATCAAGCATGAGATATTCATTGGACTGAAATACCAGGCTCTGTAAAATGCATTAAAATGCTTTAAAGTGACTCCCAGGAATCAAAAATGATAAAAAGCTATTTTTTCCCTTTAGGTTACACTGGTGTAAATGTTTTCCATAGGCCTCAGTGCTAACGTTTTAGCGTATAGTGTTGCCAATATAAATGTTGGGTCCAAAATTTTCTTTAAATCTGAAAAATTGACATTTTGGGAAACTTTTTACACAAAAAAATCATGTCTGTCTAGCAGGGAATTCGCCTTTAAATCTTATGTTTTCGTAACTAGTGTCAGAACCGCATAAAAAAATACAGTCATATTTTAGACCACACCAAAAAATTCAAACTTCACTACAAAGGGTTAATTCCTGTGCCAATGGTTATTTTACCTATGGGAAATCATAGGGAAGAGGTGTGATGATTTTTTTATGTGAAAAGCACACAAGGCTATTGACCAATCAGGGCCCAGTGTCTATTTTATTCTCTCCTATATATTCCTCCCGCATCCGCTAGATGTCACTCGGAACCTTATTTACACCAGTGTAACCTAAAGCGATAGCCCGCTTTTTCGCGGAATAATTGTAACTCCCTACATTTCTTCAGAATTTCCCATCAATGGAAAAAATGTGTTCAAAAACAATATCACTTCTGTGGTTCTTTATTTATCACACACAATTTAACCCCACCCCCTTTAACAAATTATTCATCAAAAAAGCACAATTTTCCACCACCAGTCATGTTCAGGCCCCATTTTCACTCAGTTTTAGGGGTCTGGTGTTGCAAACTTGGATCAGCTATGGAAGACTGTTCAATATTCTTTCCATGAGAGAACTTCTGGTGATGTGAGGTCATTGAGTCCAGATCTGATCAGCTGAGCATCAAGCGCATGACTTTATCAGCACATTGAAGAATAAAATATGACATTTTCAGGTCTGCAAGGGTGATCCAAGATAACTGGATGTGGGTGTACATTGAATTAGTTGAATAAAGATATGCTCTCTTTGAATTGCTGAAGCATTTTCTTAAATGTGTCCAAGTTTTAGTGCTATTAACCTTCAAATGACCATACCCACCAGTGGAAATGACACACTTTTATGATATATATATGTATATCACTGGCTATAAAATCCAAAATACTTGTTAAATTAGGTTCTTATAACAATTGAATTATGTGTCGTTGACATGCCCATGTTATGGGTCATTTGCATTATCATGTGACTATTACCACCTTGAAAAATTTTGAAAATACCTTGAAAAATTGGCATTTTTTAATGAAAAATCTTACTATTTTTTTGGCTGATGTAAGTGAAAGAAGGCATCAGCAGCAAGAATAGCCACATCAAGCATGAGATATTCATTGGACTGAAATACCAGGCTCTGTAAAATGCATTAAAATGCTTTAAAGTGACTCCCAGGAATCAAAAATGATAAAAAGCTATTTTTTCCCTTTAGGTTACACTGGTGTAAATGTTTTCCATAGGCCTCAGTGCTAACGTTTTAGCGTATAGTGTTGCCAATATAAATGTTGGGTCCAAAATTTTCTTTAAATCTGAAAAATTGACATTTTGGGAAACTTTTTACACAAAAAAATCATGTCTGTCTAGCAGGGAATTCGCCTTTAAATCTTATGTTTTCGTAACTAGTGTCAGAACCGCATAAAAAAATAGTCATATTTTAGACCACACCAAAAAATTCAAACTTCACTACAAAGGGTTAATTCCTGTGCCAATGGTTATTTTACCTATGGGAAATCATAGGGAAGAGGTGTGATGATTTTTTTATGTGAAAAGCACACAAGGCTATTGACCAATCAGGGCCCAGTGTCTATTTTATTCTCTCCTATATATTCCTCCCGCATCCGCTAGATGTCACTCGGAACCTTATTTACACCAGTGTAACCTAAAGCGATAGCCCGCTTTTTCGCGGAATAATTGTAACTCCCTACATTTCTTCAGAATTTCCCATCAATGGAAAAAATGTGTTCAAAAACAATATCACTTCTGTGGTTCTTTATTTATCACACACAATTTAACCCCACCCCCTTTAACAAATTATTCATCAAAAAAGCACAATTTTCCACCACCAGTCATGTTCAGGCCCCATTTTCACTCAGTTTTAGGGGTCTGGTGTTGCAAACTTGGATCAGCTATGGAAGACTGTTCAATATTCTTTCCATGAGAGAACTTCTGGTGATGTGAGGTCATTGAGTCCAGATCTGATCAGCTGAGCATCAAGCGCATGACTTTATCAGCACATTGAAGAATAAAATATGACATTTTCAGGTCTGCAAGGGTGATCCAAGATAACTGGATGTGGGTGTACATTGAATTAGTTGAATAAAGATATGCTCTCTTTGAATTGCTGAAGCATTTTCTTAAATGTGTCCAAGTTTTAGTGCTATTAACCTTCAAATGACCATACCCACCAGTGGAAATGACACACTTTTATGATATATATATGTATATCACTGGCTATAAAATCCAAAATACTTGTTAAATTAGGTTCTTATAACAATTGAATTATGTGTCGTTGACATGCCCATGTTATGGGTCATTTGCATTATCATGTGACTATTACCACCTTGAAAAAATTTGAAAATACCTTGAAAAATTGGCATTTTTTAATGAAAAATCTTACTATTTTTTTGGCTGATGTAAGTGAAAGAAGGCATCAGCAGCAAGAATAGCCACATCAAGCATGAGATATTCATTGGACTGAAATACCAGGCTCTGTAAAATGCATTAAAATGCTTTAAAGTGACTCCCAGGAATCAAAAATGATAAAAAGCTATTTTTTCCCTTTAGGTTACACTGGTGTAAATGTTTTCCATAGGCCTCAGTGCTAACGTTTTAGCGTATAGTGTTGCCAATATAAATGTTGGGTCCAAAATTTTCTTTAAATCTGAAAAATTGACATTTTGGGAAACTTTTTACACAAAAAAATCATGTCTGTCTAGCAGGGAATTCGCCTTTAAATCTTATGTTTTCGTAACTAGTGTCAGAACCGCATAAAAAAATACAGTCATATTTTAGACCACACCAAAAAATTCAAACTTCACTACAAAGGGTTAATTCCTGTGCCAATGGTTATTTTACCTATGGGAAATCATAGGGAAGAGGTGTGATGATTTTTTTATGTGAAAAGCACACAAGGCTATTGACCAATCAGGGCCCAGTGTCTATTTTATTCTCTCCTATATATTCCTCCCGCATCCGCTAGATGTCACTCGGAACCTTATTTACACCAGTGTAACCTAAAGCGATAGCCCGCTTTTTCGCGGAATAATTGTAACTCCCTACATTTCTTCAGAATTTCCCATCAATGGAAAAAATGTGTTCAAAAACAATATCACTTCTGTGGTTCTTTATTTATCACACACAATTTAACCCCACCCCCTTTAACAAATTATTCATCAAAAAAGCACAATTTTCCACCACCAGTCATGTTCAGGCCCCATTTTCACTCAGTTTTAGGGGTCTGGTGTTGCAAACTTGGATCAGCTATGGAAGACTGTTCAATATTCTTTCCATGAGAGAACTTCTGGTGATGTGAGGTCATTGAGTCCAGATCTGATCAGCTGAGCATCAAGCGCATGACTTTATCAGCACATTGAAGAATAAAATATGACATTTTCAGGTCTGCAAGGGTGATCCAAGATAACTGGATGTGGGTGTACATTGAATTAGTTGAATAAAGATATGCTCTCTTTGAATTGCTGAAGCATTTTCTTAAATGTGTCCAAGTTTTAGTGCTATTAACCTTCAAATGACCATACCCACCAGTGGAAATGACACACTTTTATGATATATATATGTATATCACTGGCTATAAAATCCAAAATACTTGTTAAATTAGGTTCTTATAACAATTGAATTATGTGTCGTTGACATGCCCATGTTATGGGTCATTTGCATTATCATGTGACTATTACCACCTTGAAAAATTTTGAAAATACCTTGAAAAATTGGCATTTTTTAATGAAAAATCTTACTATTTTTTTGGCTGATGTAAGTGAAAGAAGGCATCAGTAGCAAGAATAGCCACATCAAGCATGAGATATTCATTGGACTGAAATACCAGGCTCTGTAAAATGCATTAAAATGCTTTAAAGTGACTCCCAGGAATCAAAAATGATAAAAAGCTATTTTTTCCCTTTAAAGCGATAGCCCGCTTTTTCGCGGAATAATTGTAACTCCCTACATTTCTTCAGAATTTCCCATCAATGGAAAAAATGTGTTCAAAAACAATATCACTTCTGTGGTTCTTTATTTATCACACACAATTTAACCCCACCCCCTTTAACAAATTATTCATCAAAAAAGCACAATTTTCCACCACCAGTCATGTTCAGGCCCCATTTTCACTCAGTTTTAGGGGTCTGGTGTTGCAAACTTGGATCAGCTATGGAAGACTGTTCAATATTCTTTCCATGAGAGAACTTCTGGTGATGTGAGGTCATTGAGTCCAGATCTGATCAGCTGAGCATCAAGCGCATGACTTTATCAGCACATTGAAGAATAAAATATGACATTTTCAGGTCTGCAAGGGTGATCCAAGATAACTGGATGTGGGTGTACATTGAATTAGTTGAATAAAGATATGCTCTCTTTGAATTGCTGAAGCATTTTCTTAAATGTGTCCAAGTTTTAGTGCTATTAACCTTCAAATGACCATACCCACCAGTGGAAATGACACACTTTTATGATATATATATGTATATCACTGGCTATAAAATCCAAAATACTTGTTAAATTAGGTTCTTATAACAATTGAATTATGTGTCGTTGACATGCCCATGTTATGGGTCATTTGCATTATCATGTGACTATTACCACCTTGAAAAATTTTGAAAATACCTTGAAAAATTGGCATTTTTTAATGAAAAATCTTACTATTTTTTTGGCTGATGTAAGTGAAAGAAGGCATCAGCAGCAAGAATAGCCACATCAAGCATGAGATATTCATTGGACTGAAATACCAGGCTCTGTAAAATGCATTAAAATGCTTTAAAGTGACTCCCAGGAATCAAAAATGATAAAAAGCTATTTTTTCCCTTTAGGTTACACTGGTGTAAATGTTTTCCATAGGCCTCAGTGCTAACGTTTTAGCGTATAGTGTTGCCAATATAAATGTTGGGTCCAAAATTTTCTTTAAATCTGAAAAATTGACATTTTGGGAAACTTTTTACACAAAAAAATCATGTCTGTCTAGCAGGGAATTCGCCTTTAAATCTTATGTTTTCGTAACTAGTGTCAGAACCGCATAAAAAAATACAGTCATATTTTAGACCACACCAAAAAATTCAAACTTCACTACAAAGGGTTAATTCCTGTGCCAATGGTTATTTTACCTATGGGAAATCATAGGGAAGAGGTGTGATGATTTTTTTATGTGAAAAGCACACAAGGCTATTGACCAATCAGGGCCCAGTGTCTATTTTATTCTCTCCTATATATTCCTCCCGCATCCGCTAGATGTCACTCGGAACCTTATTTACACCAGTGTAACCTAAAGCGATAGCCCGCTTTTTCGCGGAATAATTGTAACTCCCTACATTTCTTCAGAATTTCCCATCAATGGAAAAAATGTGTTCAAAAACAATATCACTTCTGTGGTTCTTTATTTATCACACACAATTTAACCCCACCCCCTTTAACAAATTATTCATCAAAAAAGCACAATTTTCCACCACCAGTCATGTTCAGGCCCCATTTTCACTCAGTTTTAGGGGTCTGGTGTTGCAAACTTGGATCAGCTATGGAAGACTGTTCAATATTCTTTCCATGAGAGAACTTCTGGTGATGTGAGGTCATTGAGTCCAGATCTGATCAGCTGAGCATCAAGCGCATGACTTTATCAGCACATTGAAGAATAAAATATGACATTTTCAGGTCTGCAAGGGTGATCCAAGATAACTGGATGTGGGTGTACATTGAATTAGTTGAATAAAGATATGCTCTCTTTGAATTGCTGAAGCATTTTCTTAAATGTGTCCAAGTTTTAGTGCTATTAACCTTCAAATGACCATACCCACCAGTGGAAATGACACACTTTTATGATATATATATGTATATCACTGGCTATAAAATCCAAAATACTTGTTAAATTAGGTTCTTATAACAATTGAATTATGTGTCGTTGACATGCCCATGTTATGGGTCATTTGCATTATCATGTGACTATTACCACCTTGAAAAATTTTGAAAATACCTTGAAAAATTGGCATTTTTTAATGAAAAATCTTACTATTTTTTTGGCTGATGTAAGTGAAAGAAGGCATCAGCAGCAAGAATAGCCACATCAAGCATGAGATATTCATTGGACTGAAATACCAGGCTCTGTAAAATGCATTAAAATGCTTTAAAGTGACTCCCAGGAATCAAAAATGATAAAAAGCTATTTTTTCCCTTTAGGTTACACTGGTGTAAATGTTTTCCATAGGCCTCAGTGCTAACGTTTTAGCGTATAGTGTTGCCAATATAAATGTTGGGTCCAAAATTTTCTTTAAATCTGAAAAATTGACATTTTGGGAAACTTTTTACACAAAAAAATCATGTCTGTCTAGCAGGGAATTCGCCTTTAAATCTTATGTTTTCGTAACTAGTGTCAGAACCGCATAAAAAAATACAGTCATATTTTAGACCACACCAAAAAATTCAAACTTCACTACAAAGGGTTAATTCCTGTGCCAATGGTTATTTTACCTATGGGAAATCATAGGGAAGAGGTGTGATGATTTTTTTATGTGAAAAGCACACAAGGCTATTGACCAATCAGGGCCCAGTGTCTATTTTATTCTCTCCTATATATTCCTCCCGCATCCGCTAGATGTCACTCGGAACCTTATTTACACCAGTGTAACCTAAAGCGATAGCCCGCTTTTTCGCGGAATAATTGTAACTCCCTACATTTCTTCAGAATTTCCCATCAATGGAAAAAATGTGTTCAAAAACAATATCACTTCTGTGGTTCTTTATTTATCACACACAATTTAACCCCACCCCCTTTAACAAATTATTCATCAAAAAAGCACAATTTTCCACCACCAGTCATGTTCAGGCCCCATTTTCACTCAGTTTTAGGGGTCTGGTGTTGCAAACTTGGATCAGCTATGGAAGACTGTTCAATATTCTTTCCATGAGAGAACTTCTGGTGATGTGAGGTCATTGAGTCCAGATCTGATCAGCTGAGCATCAAGCGCATGACTTTATCAGCACATTGAAGAATAAAATATGACATTTTCAGGTCTGCAAGGGTGATCCAAGATAACTGGATGTGGGTGTACATTGAATTAGTTGAATAAAGATATGCTCTCTTTGAATTGCTGAAGCATTTTCTTAAATGTGTCCAAGTTTTAGTGCTATTAACCTTCAAATGACCATACCCACCAGTGGAAATGACACACTTTTATGATATATATATGTATATCACTGGCTATAAAATCCAAAATACTTGTTAAATTAGGTTCTTATAACAATTGAATTATGTGTCGTTGACATGCCCATGTTATGGGTCATTTGCATTATCATGTGACTATTACCACCTTGAAAATGTTTGAAAATACCTTGAAAAATTGGCATTTTTTAATGAAAAATCTTACTATTTTTTTGGCTGATGTAAGTGAAAGAAGGCATCAGCAGCAAGAATAGCCACATCAAGCATGAGATATTCATTGGACTGAAATACCAGGCTCTGTAAAATGCATTAAAATGCTTTAAAGTGACTCCCAGGAATCAAAAATGATAAAAAGCTATTTTTTCCCTTTAGGTTACACTGGTGTAAATGTTTTCCATAGGCCTCAGTGCTAACGTTTTAGCGTATAGTGTTGCCAATATAAATGTTGGGTCCAAAATTTTCTTTAAATCTGAAAAATTGACATTTTGGGAAACTTTTTACACAAAAAAATCATGTCTGTCTAGCAGGGAATTCGCCTTTAAATCTTATGTTTTCGTAACTAGTGTCAGAACCGCATAAAAAAATACAGTCATATTTTAGACCAAACCAAAAAATTCAAACTTCACTACAAAGGGTTAATTCCTGTGCCAATGGTTATTTTACCTATGGGAAATCATAGGGAAGAGGTGTGATGATTTTTTTATGTGAAAAGCACACAAGGCTATTGACCAATCAGGGCCCAGTGTCTATTTTATTCTCTCCTATATATTCCTCCCGCATCCGCTAGATGTCACTCGGAACCTTATTTACACCAGTGTAACCTAAAGCGATAGCCCGCTTTTTCGCGGAATAATTGTAACTCCCTACATTTCTTCAGAATTTCCCATCAATGGAAAAAATGTGTTCAAAAACAATATCACTTCTGTGGTTCTTTATTTATCACACACAATTTAACCCCACCCCCTTTAACAAATTATTCATCAAAAAAGCACAATTTTCCACCACCAGTCATGTTCAGGCCCCATTTTCACTCAGTTTTAGGGGTCTGGTGTTGCAAACTTGGATCAGCTATGGAAGACTGTTCAATATTCTTTCCATGAGAGAACTTCTGGTGATGTGAGGTCATTGAGTCCAGATCTGATCAGCTGAGCATCAAGCGCATGACTTTATCAGCACATTGAAGAATAAAATATGACATTTTCAGGTCTGCAAGGGTGATCCAAGATAACTGGATGTGGGTGTACATTGAATTAGTTGAATAAAGATATGCTCTCTTTGAATTGCTGAAGCATTTTCTTAAATGTGTCCAAGTTTTAGTGCTATTAACCTTCAAATGACCATACCCACCAGTGGAAATGACACACTTTTATGATATATATATGTATATCACTGGCTATAAAATCCAAAATACTTGTTAAATTAGGTTCTTATAACAATTGAATTATGTGTCGTTGACATGCCCATGTTATGGGTCATTTGCATTATCATGTGACTATTACCACCTTGAAAAATTTTGAAAATACCTTGAAAAATTGGCATTTTTTAATGAAAAATCTTACTATTTTTTTGGCTGATGTAAGTGAAAGAAGGCATCAGCAGCAAGAATAGCCACATCAAGCATGAGATATTCATTGGACTGAAATACCAGGCTCTGTAAAATGCATTAAAATGCTTTAAAGTGACTCCCAGGAATCAAAAATGATAAAAAGCTATTTTTTCCCTTTAGGTTACACTGGTGTAAATGTTTTCCATAGGCCTCAGTGCTAACGTTTTAGCGTATAGTGTTGCCAATATAAATGTTGGGTCCAAAATTTTCTTTAAATCTGAAAAATTGACATTTTGGGAAACTTTTTACACAAAAAAATCATGTCTGTCTAGCAGGGAATTCGCCTTTAAATCTTATGTTTTCGTAACTAGTGTCAGAACCGCATAAAAAAATACAGTCATATTTTAGACCACACCAAAAAATTCAAACTTCACTACAAAGGGTTAATTCCTGTGCCAATGGTTATTTTACCTATGGGAAATCATAGGGAAGAGGTGTGATGATTTTTTTATGTGAAAAGCACACAAGGCTATTGACCAATCAGGGCCCAGTGTCTATTTTATTCTCTCCTATATATTCCTCCCGCATCCGCTAGATGTCACTCGGAACCTTATTTACACCAGTGTAACCTAAAGCGATAGCCCGCTTTTTCGCGGAATAATTGTAACTCCCTACATTTCTTCAGAATTTCCCATCAATGGAAAAAATGTGTTCAAAAACAATATCACTTCTGTGGTTCTTTATTTATCACACACAATTTAACCCCACCCCCTTTAACAAATTATTCATCAAAAAAGCACAATTTTCCACCACCAGTCATGTTCAGGCCCCATTTTCACTCAGTTTTAGGGGTCTGGTGTTGCAAACTTGGATCAGCTATGGAAGACTGTTCAATATTCTTTCCATGAGAGAACTTCTGGTGATGTGAGGTCATTGAGTCCAGATCTGATCAGCTGAGCATCAAGCGCATGACTTTATCAGCACATTGAAGAATAAAATATGACATTTTCAGGTCTGCAAGGGTGATCCAAGATAACTGGATGTGGGTGTACATTGAATTAGTTGAATAAAGATATGCTCTCTTTGAATTGCTGAAGCATTTTCTTAAATGTGTCCAAGTTTTAGTGCTATTAACCTTCAAATGACCATACCCACCAGTGGAAATGACACACTTTTATGATATATATATGTATATCACTGGCTATAAAATCCAAAATACTTGTTAAATTAGGTTCTTATAACAATTGAATTATGTGTCGTTGACATGCCCATGTTATGGGTCATTTGCATTATCATGTGACTATTACCACCTTGAAAATTTTTGAAAATACCTTGAAAAATTGGCATTTTTTAATGAAAAATCTTACTATTTTTTTGGCTGATGTAAGTGAAAGAAGGCATCAGCAGCAAGAATAGCCACATCAAGCATGAGATATTCATTGGACTGAAATACCAGGCTCTGTAAAATGCATTAAAATGCTTTAAAGTGACTCCCAGGAATCAAAAATGATAAAAAGCTATTTTTTCCCTTTAGGTTACACTGGTGTAAATGTTTTCCATAGGCCTCAGTGCTAACGTTTTAGCGTATAGTGTTGCCAATATAAATGTTGGGTCCAAAATTTTCTTTAAATCTGAAAAATTGACATTTTGGGAAACTTTTTACACAAAAAAATCATGTCTGTCTAGCAGGGAATTCGCCTTTAAATCTTATGTTTTCGTAACTAGTGTCAGAACCGCATAAAAAAATACAGTCATATTTTAGACCACACCAAAAAATTCAAACTTCACTACAAAGGGTTAATTCCTGTGCCAATGGTTATTTTACCTATGGGAAATCATAGGGAAGAGGTGTGATGATTTTTTTATGTGAAAAGCACACAAGGCTATTGACCAATCAGGGCCCAGTGTCTATTTTATTCTCTCCTATATATTCCTCCCGCATCCGCTAGATGTCACTCGGAACCTTATTTACACCAGTGTAACCTAAAGCGATAGCCCGCTTTTTCGCGGAATAATTGTAACTCCCTACATTTCTTCAGAATTTCCCATCAATGGAAAAAATGTGTTCAAAAACAATATCACTTCTGTGGTTCTTTATTTATCACACACAATTTAACCCCACCCCCTTTAACAAATTATTCATCAAAAAAGCACAATTTTCCACCACCAGTCATGTTCAGGCCCCATTTTCACTCAGTTTTAGGGGTCTGGTGTTGCAAACTTGGATCAGCTATGGAAGACTGTTCAATATTCTTTCCATGAGAGAACTTCTGGTGATGTGAGGTCATTGAGTCCAGATCTGATCAGCTGAGCATCAAGCGCATGACTTTATCAGCACATTGAAGAATAAAATATGACATTTTCAGGTCTGCAAGGGTGATCCAAGATAACTGGATGTGGGTGTACATTGAATTAGTTGAATAAAGATATGCTCTCTTTGAATTGCTGAAGCATTTTCTTAAATGTGTCCAAGTTTTAGTGCTATTAACCTTCAAATGACCATACCCACCAGTGGAAATGACACACTTTTATGATATATATATGTATATCACTGGCTATAAAATCCAAAATACTTGTTAAATTAGGTTCTTATAACAATTGAATTATGTGTCGTTGACATGCCCATGTTATGGGTCATTTGCATTATCATGTGACTATTACCACCTTGAAAAATTTTGAAAATACCTTGAAAAATTGGCATTTTTTAATGAAAAATCTTACTATTTTTTTGGCTGATGTAAGTGAAAGAAGGCATCAGCAGCAAGAATAGCCACATCAAGCATGAGATATTCATTGGACTGAAATACCAGGCTCTGTAAAATGCATTAAAATGCTTTAAAGTGACTCCCAGGAATCAAAAATGATAAAAAGCTATTTTTTCCCTAAAGCGATAGCCCGCTTTTTCGCGGAATAATTGTAACTCCCTACATTTCTTCAGAATTTCCTATCAATGGAAAAAATGTGTTCAAAAACAATATCACTTCTGTGGTTCTTTATTTATCACACACAATTTAACCCCACCCCCTTTAACAAATTATTCATCAAAAAAGCACAATTTTCCACCACCAGTCATGTTCAGGCCCCATTTTCACTCAGTTTTAGGGGTCTGGTGTTGCAAACTTGGATCAGCTATGGAAGACTGTTCAATATTCTTTCCATGAGAGAACTTCTGGTGATGTGAGGTCATTGAGTCCAGATCTGATCAGCTGAGCATCAAGCGCATGACTTTATCAGCACATTGAAGAATAAAATATGACATTTTCAGGTCTGCAAGGGTGATCCAAGATAACTGGATGTGGGTGTACATTGAATTAGTTGAATAAAGATATGCTCTCTTTGAATTGCTGAAGCATGTTCTTAAATGTGTCCAAGTTTTAGTGCTATTAACCTTCAAATGACCATACCCACCAGTGGAAATGACACACTTTTATGATATATATATGTATATCACTGGCTATAAAATCCAAAATACTTGTTAAATTAGGTTCTTATAACAATTGAATTATGTGTCGTTGACATGCCCATGTTATGGGTCATTTGCATTATCATGTGACTATTACCACCTTGAAAAATTTTGAAAATACCTTGAAAAATTGGCATTTTTTAATGAAAAATCTTACTATTTTTTTGGCTGATGTAAGTGAAAGAAGGCATCAGCAGCAAGAATAGCCACATCAAGCATGAGATATTCATTGGACTGAAATACCAGGCTCTGTAAAATGCATTAAAATGCTTTAAAGTGACTCCCAGGAATCAAAAATGATAAAAAGCTATTTTTTCCCTTTAGGTTACACTGGTGTAAATGTTTTCCATAGGCCTCAGTGCTAACGTTTTAGCGTATAGTGTTGCCAATATAAATGTTGGGTCCAAAATTTTCTTTAAATCTGAAAAATTGACATTTTGGGAAACTTTTTACACAAAAAAATCATGTCTGTCTAGCAGGGAATTCGCCTTTAAATCTTATGTTTTCGTAACTAGTGTCAGAACCGCATAAAAAAATACAGTCATATTTTAGACCACACCAAAAAATTCAAACTTCACTACAAAGGGTTAATTCCTGTGCCAATGGTTATTTTACCTATGGGAAATCATAGGGAAGAGGTGTGATGATTTTTTTATGTGAAAAGCACACAAGGCTATTGACCAATCAGGGCCCAGTGTCTATTTTATTCTCTCCTATATATTCCTCCCGCATCCGCTAGATGTCACTCGGAACCTTATTTACACCAGTGTAACCTAAAGCGATAGCCCGCTTTTTCGCGGAATAATTGTAACTCCCTACATTTCTTCAGAATTTCCCATCAATGGAAAAAATGTGTTCAAAAACAATATCACTTCTGTGGTTCTTTATTTATCACACACAATTTAACCCCACCCCCTTTAACAAATTATTCATCAAAAAAGCACAATTTTCCACCACCAGTCATGTTCAGGCCCCATTTTCACTCAGTTTTAGGGGTCTGGTGTTGCAAACTTGGATCAGCTATGGAAGACTGTTCAATATTCTTTCCATGAGAGAACTTCTGGTGATGTGAGGTCATTGAGTCCAGATCTGATCAGCTGAGCATCAAGCGCATGACTTTATCAGCACATTGAAGAATAAAATATGACATTTTCAGGTCTGCAAGGGTGATCCAAGATAACTGGATGTGGGTGTACATTGAATTAGTTGAATAAAGATATGCTCTCTTTGAATTGCTGAAGCATTTTCTTAAATGTGTCCAAGTTTTAGTGCTATTAACCTTCAAATGACCATACCCACCAGTGGAAATGACACACTTTTATGATATATATATGTATATCACTGGCTATAAAATCCAAAATACTTGTTAAATTAGGTTCTTATAACAATTGAATTATGTGTCGTTGACATGCCCATGTTATGGGTCATTTGCATTATCATGTGACTATTACCACCTTGAAAAATTTTGAAAATACCTTGAAAAATTGGCATTTTTTAATGAAAAATCTTACTATTTTTTTGGCTGATGTAAGTGAAAGAAGGCATCAGCAGCAAGAATAGCCACATCAAGCATGAGATATTCATTGGACTGAAATACCAGGCTCTGTAAAATGCATTAAAATGCTTTAAAGTGACTCCCAGGAATCAAAAATGATAAAAAGCTATTTTTTCCCTAAAGCGATAGCCCGCTTTTTCGCGGAATAATTGTAACTCCCTACATTTCTTCAGAATTTCCTATCAATGGAAAAAATGTGTTCAAAAACAATATCACTTCTGTGGTTCTTTATTTATCACACACAATTTAACCCCACCCCCTTTAACAAATTATTCATCAAAAAAGCACAATTTTCCACCACCAGTCATGTTCAGGCCCCATTTTCACTCAGTTTTAGGGGTCTGGTGTTGCAAACTTGGATCAGCTATGGAAGACTGTTCAATATTCTTTCCATGAGAGAACTTCTGGTGATGTGAGGTCATTGAGTCCAGATCTGATCAGCTGAGCATCAAGCGCATGACTTTATCAGCACATTGAAGAATAAAATATGACATTTTCAGGTCTGCAAGGGTGATCCAAGATAACTGGATGTGGGTGTACATTGAATTAGTTGAATAAAGATATGCTCTCTTTGAATTGCTGAAGCATGTTCTTAAATGTGTCCAAGTTTTAGTGCTATTAACCTTCAAATGACCATACCCACCAGTGGAAATGACACACTTTTATGATATATATATGTATATCACTGGCTATAAAATCCAAAATACTTGTTAAATTAGGTTCTTATAACAATTGAATTATGTGTCGTTGACATGCCCATGTTATGGGTCATTTGCATTATCATGTGACTATTACCACCTTGAAAAATTTTGAAAATACCTTGAAAAATTGGCATTTTTTAATGAAAAATCTTACTATTTTTTTGGCTGATGTAAGTGAAAGAAGGCATCAGCAGCAAGAATAGCCACATCAAGCATGAGATATTCATTGGACTGAAATACCAGGCTCTGTAAAATGCATTAAAATGCTTTAAAGTGACTCCCAGGAATCAAAAATGATAAAAAGCTATTTTTTCCCTTTAGGTTACACTGGTGTAAATGTTTTCCATAGGCCTCAGTGCTAACGTTTTAGCGTATAGTGTTGCCAATATAAATGTTGGGTCCAAAATTTTCTTTAAATCTGAAAAATTGACATTTTGGGAAACTTTTTACACAAAAAAATCATGTCTGTCTAGCAGGGAATTCGCCTTTAAATCTTATGTTTTCGTAACTAGTGTCAGAACCGCATAAAAAAATACAGTCATATTTTAGACCACACCAAAAAATTCAAACTTCACTACAAAGGGTTAATTCCTGTGCCAATGGTTATTTTACCTATGGGAAATCATAGGGAAGTGGTGTGATGATTTTTTTATGTGAAAAGCACACAAGGCTATTGACCAATCAGGGCCCAGTGTCTATTTTATTCTCTCCTATATATTCCTCCCGCATCCGCTAGATGTCACTCGGAACCTTATTTACACCAGTGTAACCTAAAGCGATAGCCCGCTTTTTCGCGGAATAATTGTAACTCCCTACATTTCTTCAGAATTTCCCATCAATGGAAAAAATGTGTTCAAAAACAATATCACTTCTGTGGTTCTTTATTTATCACACACAATTTAACCCCACCCCCTTTAACAAATTATTCATCAAAATAGCACAATTTTCCACCACCAGTCATGTTCAGGCCCCATTTTCACTCAGTTTTAGGGGTCTGGTGTTGCAAACTTGGATCAGCTATGGAAGACTGTTCAATATTCTTTCCATGAGAGAACTTCTGGTGATGTGAGGTCATTGAGTCCAGATCTGATCAGCTGAGCATCAAGCGCATGACTTTATCAGCACATTGAAGAATAAAATATGACATTTTCAGGTCTGCAAGGGTGATCCAAGATAACTGGATGTGGGTGTACATTGAATTAGTTGAATAAAGATATGCTCTCTTTGAATTGCTGAAGCATTTTCTTAAATGTGTCCAAGTTTTAGTGCTATTAACCTTCAAATGACCATACCCACCAGTGGAAATGACACACTTTTATGATATATATATGTATATCACTGGCTATAAAATCCAAAATACTTGTTAAATTAGGTTCTTATAACAATTGAATTATGTGTCGTTGACATGCCCATGTTATGGGTCATTTGCATTATCATGTGACTATTACCACCTTGAAAAATTTTGAAAATACCTTGAAAAATTGGCATTTTTTAATGAAAAATCTTACTATTTTTTTGGCTGATGTAAGTGAAAGAAGGCATCAGCAGCAAGAATAGCCACATCAAGCATGAGATATTCATTGGACTGAAATACCAGGCTCTGTAAAATGCATTAAAATGCTTTAAAGTGACTCCCAGGAATCAAAAATGATAAAAAGCTATTTTTTCCCTTTAGGTTACACTGGTGTAAATGTTTTCCATAGGCCTCAGTGCTAACGTTTTAGCGTATAGTGTTGCCAATATAAATGTTGGGTCCAAAATTTTCTTTAAATCTGAAAAATTGACATTTTGGGAAACTTTTTACACAAAAAAATCATGTCTGTCTAGCAGGGAATTCGCCTTTAAATCTTATGTTTTCGTAACTAGTGTCAGAACCGCATAAAAAAATACAGTCATATTTTAGACCACACCAAAAAATTCAAACTTCACTACAAAGGGTTAATTCCTGTGCCAATGGTTATTTTACCTATGGGAAATCATAGGGAAGAGGTGTGATGATTTTTTTATGTGAAAAGCACACAAGGCTATTGACCAATCAGGGCCCAGTGTCTATTTTATTCTCTCCTATATATTCCTCCCGCATCCGCTAGATGTCACTCGGAACCTTATTTACACCAGTGTAACCTAAAGCGATAGCCCGCTTTTTCGCGGAATAATTGTAACTCCCTACATTTCTTCAGAATTTCCCATCAATGGAAAAAATGTGTTCAAAAACAATATCACTTCTGTGGTTCTTTATTTATCACACACAATTTAACCCCACCCCCTTTAACAAATTATTCATCAAAAAAGCACAATTTTCCACCACCAGTCATGTTCAGGCCCCATTTTCACTCAGTTTTAGGGGTCTGGTGTTGCAAACTTGGATCAGCTATGGAAGACTGTTCAATATTCTTTCCATGAGAGAACTTCTGGTGATGTGAGGTCATTGAGTCCAGATCTGATCAGCTGAGCATCAAGCGCATGACTTTATCAGCACATTGAAGAATAAAATATGACATTTTCAGGTCTGCAAGGGTGATCCAAGATAACTGGATGTGGGTGTACATTGAATTAGTTGAATAAAGATATGCTCTCTTTGAATTGCTGAAGCATTTTCTTAAATGTGTCCAAGTTTTAGTGCTATTAACCTTCAAATGACCATACCCACCAGTGGAAATGACACACTTTTATGATATATATATGTATATCACTGGCTATAAAATCCAAAATACTTGTTAAATTAGGTTCTTATAACAATTGAATTATGTGTCGTTGACATGCCCATGTTATGGGTCATTTGCATTATCATGTGACTATTACCACCTTGAAAAAATTTGAAAATACCTTGAAAAATTGGCATTTTTTAATGAAAAATCTTACTATTTTTTTGGCTGATGTAAGTGAAAGAAGGCATCAGCAGCAAGAATAGCCACATCAAGCATGAGATATTCATTGGACTGAAATACCAGGCTCTGTAAAATGCATTAAAATGCTTTAAAGTGACTCCCAGGAATCAAAAATGATAAAAAGCTATTTTTTCCCTTTAAGCGATAGCCCGCTTTTTCGCGGAATAATTGTAACTCCCTACATTTCTTCAGAATTTCCCATCAATGGAAAAAATGTGTTCAAAAACAATATCACTTCTGTGGTTCTTTATTTATCACACACAATTTAACCCCACCCCCTTTAACAAATTATTCATCAAAAAAGCACAATTTTCCACCACCAGTCATGTTCAGGCCCCATTTTCACTCAGTTTTAGGGGTCTGGTGTTGCAAACTTGGATCAGCTATGGAAGACTGTTCAATATTCTTTCCATGAGAGAACTTCTGGTGATGTGAGGTCATTGAGTCCAGATCTGATCAGCTGAGCATCAAGCGCATGACTTTATCAGCACATTGAAGAATAAAATATGACATTTTCAGGTCTGCAAGGGTGATCCAAGATAACTGGATGTGGGTGTACATTGAATTAGTTGAATAAAGATATGCTCTCTTTGAATTGCTGAAGCATTTTCTTAAATGTGTCCAAGTTTTAGTGCTATTAACCTTCAAATGACCATACCCACCAGTGGAAATGACACACTTTTATGATATATATATGTATATCACTGGCTATAAAATCCAAAATACTTGTTAAATTAGGTTCTTATAACAATTGAATTATGTGTCGTTGACATGCCCATGTTATGGGTCATTTGCATTATCATGTGACTATTACCACCTTGAAAAATTTTGAAAATACCTTGAAAAATTGGCATTTTTTAATGAAAAATCTTACTATTTTTTTGGCTGATGTAAGTGAAAGAAGGCATCAGCAGCAAGAATAGCCACATCAAGCATGAGATATTCATTGGACTGAAATACCAGGCTCTGTAAAATGCATTAAAATGCTTTAAAGTGACTCCCAGGAATCAAAAATGATAAAAAGCTATTTTTTCCCTTTAGGTTACACTGGTGTAAATGTTTTCCATAGGCCTCAGTGCTAACGTTTTAGCGTATAGTGTTGCCAATATAAATGTTGGGTCCAAAATTTTCTTTAAATCTGAAAAATTGACATTTTGGGAAACTTTTTACACAAAAAAATCATGTCTGTCTAGCAGGGAATTCGCCTTTAAATCTTATGTTTTCGTAACTAGTGTCAGAACCGCATAAAAAAATACAGTCATATTTTAGACCACACCAAAAAATTCAAACTTCACTACAAAGGGTTAATTCCTGTGCCAATGGTTATTTTACCTATGGGAAATCATAGGGAAGAGGTGTGATGATTTTTTTATGTGAAAAGCACACAAGGCTATTGACCAATCAGGGCCCAGTGTCTATTTTATTCTCTCCTATATATTCCTCCCGCATCCGCTAGATGTCACTCGGAACCTTATTTACACCAGTGTAACCTAAAGCGATAGCCCGCTTTTTCGCGGAATAATTGTAACTCCCTACATTTCTTCAGAATTTCCCATCAATGGAAAAAATGTGTTCAAAAACAATATCACTTCTGTGGTTCTTTATTTATCACACACAATTTAACCCCACCCCCTTTAACAAATTATTCATCAAAAAAGCACAATTTTCCACCACCAGTCATGTTCAGGCCCCATTTTCACTCAGTTTTAGGGGTCTGGTGTTGCAAACTTGAATCAGCTATGGAAGACTGTTCAATATTCTTTCCATGTGAGAACTTCTGGTGATGTGAGGTCATTGAGTCCAGATCTGATCAGCTGAGCATCAAGCGCATGACTTTATCAGCACATTGAAGAATAAAATATGACATTTTCAGGTCTGCAAGGGTGATCCAAGATAACTGGATGTGGGTGTACATTGAATTAGTTGAATAAAGATATGCTCTCTTTGAATTGCTGAAGCATTTTCTTAAATGTGTCCAAGTTTTAGTGCTATTAACCTTCAAATGACCATACCCACCAGTGGAAATGACACACTTTTATGATATATATATGTATATCACTGGCTATAAAATCCAAAATACTTGTTAAATTAGGTTCTTATAACAATTGAATTATGTGTCGTTGACATGCCCATGTTATGGGTCATTTGCATTATCATGTGACTATTACCACCTTGAAAAATTTTGAAAATACCTTGAAAAATTGGCATTTTTTAATGAAAAATCTTACTATTTTTTTGGCTGATGTAAGTGAAAGAAGGCATCAGCAGCAAGAATAGCCACATCAAGCATGAGATATTCATTGGACTGAAATACCAGGCTCTGTAAAATGCATTAAAATGCTTTAAAGTGACTCCCAGGAATCAAAAATGATAAAAAGCTATTTTTTCCCTTTAGGTTACACTGGTGTAAATGTTTTCCATAGGCCTCAGTGCTAACGTTTTAGCGTATAGTGTTGCCAATATAAATGTTGGGTCCAAAATTTTCTTTAAATCTGAAAAATTGACATTTTGGGAAACTTTTTACACAAAAAAATCATGTCTGTCTAGCAGGGAATTCGCCTTTAAATCTTATGTTTTCGTAACTAGTGTCAGAACCGCATAAAAAAATACAGTCATATTTTAGACCACACCAAAAAATTCAAACTTCACTACAAAGGGTTAATTCCTGTGCCAATGGTTATTTTACCTATGAGAAATCATAGGGAAGAGGTGTGATGATTTTTTTATGTGAAAAGCACACAAGGCTATTGACCAATCAGGGCCCAGTGTCTATTTTATTCTCTCCTATATATTCCTCCCGCATCCGCTAGATGTCACTCGGAACCTTATTTACACCAGTGTAACCTAAAGCGATAGCCCGCTTTTTCGCGGAATAATTGTAACTCCCTACATTTCTTCAGAATTTCCCATCAATGGAAAAAATGTGTTCAAAAACAATATCACTTCTGTGGTTCTTTATTTATCACACACAATTTAACCCCACCCCCTTTAACAAATTATTCATCAAAAAAGCACAATTTTCCACCACCAGTCATGTTCAGGCCCCATTTTCACTCAGTTTTAGGGGTCTGGTGTTGCAAACTTGGATCAGCTATGGAAGACTGTTCAATATTCTTTCCATGAGAGAACTTCTGGTGATGTGAGGTCATTGAGTCCAGATCTGATCAGCTGAGCATCAAGCGCATGACTTTATCAGCACATTGAAGAATAAAATATGACATTTTCAGGTCTGCAAGGGTGATCCAAGATAACTGGATGTGGGTGTACATTGAATTAGTTGAATAAAGATATGCTCTCTTTGAATTGCTGAAGCATTTTCTTAAATGTGTCCAAGTTTTAGTGCTATTAACCTTCAAATGACCATACCCACCAGTGGATATGACACACTTTTATGATATATATATGTATATCACTGGCTATAAAATCCAAAATACTTGTTAAATTAGGTTCTTATGACAATTGAATTATGTGTCGTTGACATGCCCATGTTATGGGTCATTTGCATTATCATGTGATTATTACCACCTTGAAAATTTTTGAAAATACCTTGAAAAATTGGCATTTTTTAATGAAAAATCTTACTATTTTTTTGGCTGATGTAAGTGAAAGAAGGCATCAGCAGCAAGAATAGCCACATCAAGCATGAGATATTCATTGGACTGAAATACCAGGCTCTGTAAAATGCATTAAAATGCTTTAAAGTGACTCCCAGGAATCAAAAATGATAAAAAGCTATTTTTTCCCTTTAGGTTACACTGGTGTAAATGTTTTCCATAGGCCTCAGTGCTAACGTTTTAGCGTATAGTGTTGCCAATATAAATGTTGGGTCCAAAATTTTCTTTAAATCTGAAAAATTGACATTTTGGGAAACTTTTTACACAAAAAAATCATGTCTGTCTAGCAGGGAATTCGCCTTTAAATCTTATGTTTTCGTAACTAGTGTCAGAACCGCATAAAAAAATACAGTCATATTTTAGACCACACCAAAAAATTCAAACTTCACTACAAAGGGTTAATTCCTGTGCCAATGGTTATTTTACCTATGGGAAATCATAGGGAAGAGGTGTGATGATTTTTTTATGTGAAAAGCACACAAGGCTATTGACCAATCAGGGCCCAGTGACTATTTTATTCTCTCCTATATATTCCTCCCGCATCCGCTAGATGTCACTCGGAACCTTATTTACACCAGTGTAACCTAAAGCGATAGCCCGCTTTTTCGCGGAATAATTGTAACTCCCTACATTTCTTCAGAATTTCCCATCAATGGAAAAAATGTGTTCAAAAACAATATCACTTCTGTGGTTCTTTATTTATCACACACAATTTAACCCCACCCCCTTTAACAAATTATTCATCAAAAAAGCACAATTTTCCACCACCAGTCATGTTCAGGCCCCATTTTCACTCAGTTTTAGGGGTCTGGTGTTGCAAACTTGGATCAGCTATGGAAGACTGTTCAATATTCTTTCCATGAGAGAATTTCTGGTGATGTGAGGTCATTGAGTCCAGATCTGATCAGCTGAGCATCAAGCGCATGACTTTATCAGCACATTGAAGAATAAAATATGACATTTTCAGGTCTGCAAGGGTGATCCAAGATAACTGGATGTGGGTGTACATTGAATTAGTTGAATAAAGATATGCTCTCTTTGAATTGCTGAAGCATTTTCTTAAATGTGTCCAAGTTTTAGTGCTATTAACCTTCAAATGACCATACCCACCAGTGGAAATGACACACTTTTATGATATATATATGTATATCACTGGCTATAAAATCCAAAATACTTGTTAAATTAGGTTCTTATAACAATTGAATTATGTGTCGTTGACATGCCCATGTTATGGGTCATTTGCATTATCATGTGACTATTACCACCTTGAAAAATTTTGAAAATACCTTGAAAAATTGGCATTTTTTAATGAAAAATCTTACTATTTTTTTGGCTGATGTAAGTGAAAGAAGGCATCAGCAGCAAGAATAGCCACATCAAGCATGAGATATTCATTGGACTGAAATACCAGGCTCTGTAAAATGCATTAAAATGCTTTAAAGTGACTCCCAGGAATCAAAAATGATAAAAAGCTATTTTTTCCCTTTAGGTTACACTGGTGTAAATGTTTTCCATAGGCCTCAGTGCTAACGTTTTAGCGTATAGTGTTGCCAATATAAATGTTGGGTCCAAAATTTTCTTTAAATCTGAAAAATTGACATTTTGGGAAACTTTTTACACAAAAAAATCATGTCTGTCTAGCAGGGAATTCGCCTTTAAATCTTATGTTTTCGTAACTAGTGTCAGAACCGCATAAAAAAATACAGTCATATTTTAGACCACACCAAAAAATTCAAACTTCACTACAAAGGGTTAATTCCTGTGCCAATGGTTATTTTACCTATGGGAAATCATAGGGAAGAGGTGTGATGATTTTTTTATGTGAAAAGCACACAAGGCTATTGACCAATCAGGGCCCAGTGTCTATTTTATTCTCTCCTATATATTCCTCCCGCATCCGCTAGATGTCACTCGGAACCTTATTTACACCAGTGTAACCTAAAGCGATAGCCCGCTTTTTCGCGGAATAATTGTAACTCCCTACATTTCTTCAGAATTTCCCATCAATGGAAAAAATGTGTTCAAAAACAATATCACTTCTGTGGTTCTTTATTTATCACACACAATTTAACCCCACCCCCTTTAACAAATTATTCATCAAAAAAGCACAATTTTCCACCACCAGTCATGTTCAGGCCCCATTTTCACTCAGTTTTAGGGGTCTGGTGTTGCAAACTTGGATCAGCTATGGAAGACTGTTCAATATTCTTTCCATGAGAGAACTTCTGGTGATGTGAGGTCATTGAGTCCAGATCTGATCAGCTGAGCATCAAGCGCATGACTTTATCAGCACATTGAAGAATAAAATATGACATTTTCAGGTCTGCAAGGGTGATCCAAGATAACTGGATGTGGGTGTACATTGAATTAGTTGAATAAAGATATGCTCTCTTTGAATTGCTGAAGCATTTTCTTAAATGTGTCCAAGTTTTAGTGCTATTAACCTTCAAATGACCATACCCACCAGTGGAAATGACACACTTTTATGATATATATATGTATATCACTGGCTATAAAATCCAAAATACTTGTTAAATTAGGTTCTTATAACAATTGAATTATGTGTCGTTGACATGCCCATGTTATGGGTCATTTGCATTATCATGTGACTATTACCACCTTGAAAAAATTTGAAAATACCTTGAAAAATTGGCATTTTTTAATGAAAAATCTTACTATTTTTTTGGCTGATGTAAGTGAAAGAAGGCATCAGCAGCAAGAATAGCCACATCAAGCATGAGATATTCATTGGACTGAAATACCAGGCTCTGTAAAATGCATTAAAATGCTTTAAAGTGACTCCCAGGAATCAAAAATGATAAAAAGCTATTTTTTCCCTTTAGGTTACACTGGTGTAAATGTTTTCCATAGGCCTCAGTGCTAACGTTTTAGCGTATAGTGTTGCCAATATAAATGTTGGGTCCAAAATTTTCTTTAAATCTGAAAAATTGACATTTTGGGAAACTTTTTACACAAAAAAATCATGTCTGTCTAGCAGGGAATTCGCCTTTAAATCTTATGTTTTCGTAACTAGTGTCAGAACCGCATAAAAAAATACAGTCATATTTTAGACCACAACAAAAAATTCAAACTTCACTACAAAGGGTTAATTCCTGTGCCAATGGTTATTTTACCTATGGGAAATCATAGGGAAGAGGTGTGATGATTTTTTTATGTGAAAAGCACACAAGGCTATTGACCAATCAGGGCCCAGTGTCTATTTTATTCTCTCCTATATATTCCTCCCGCATCCGCTAGATGTCACTCGGAACCTTATTTACACCAGTGTAACCTAAAGCGATAGCCCGCTTTTTCGCGGAATAATTGTAACTCCCTACATTTCTTCAGAATTTCCCATCAATGGAAAAAATGTGTTCAAAAACAATATCACTTCTGTGGTTCTTTATTTATCACACACAATTTAACCCCACCCCCTTTAACAAATTATTCATCAAAAAAGCACAATTTTCCACCACCAGTCATGTTCAGGCCCCATTTTCACTCAGTTTTAGGGGTCTGGTGTTGCAAACTTGGATCAGCTATGAAAGACTGTTCAATATTCTTTCCATGAGAGAACTTCTGGTGATGTGAGGTCATTGAGTCCAGATCTGATCAGCTGAGCATCAAGCGCATGACTTTATCAGCACATTGAAGAATAAAATATGACATTTTCAGGTCTGCAAGGGTGATCCAAGATAACTGGATGTGGGTGTACATTGAATTAGTTGAATAAAGATATGCTCTCTTTGAATTGCTGAAGCATTTTCTTAAATGTGTCCAAGTTTTAGTGCTATTAACCTTCAAATGACCATACCCACCAGTGGAAATGACACACTTTTATGATATATATATGTATATCACTGGCTATAAAATCCAAAATACTTGTTAAATTAGGTTCTTATAACAATTGAATTATGTGTCGTTGACATGCCCATGTTATGGGTCATTTGCATTATCATGTGACTATTACCACCTTGAAAAAATTTGAAAATACCTTGAAAAATTGGCATTTTTTAATGAAAAATCTTACTATTTTTTTGGCTGATGTAAGTGAAAGAAGGCATCAGCAGCAAGAATAGCCACATCAAGCATGAGATATTCATTGGACTGAAATACCAGGCTCTGTAAAATGCATTAAAATGCTTTAAAGTGACTCCCAGGAATCAAAAATGATAAAAAGCTATTTTTTCCCTTTAGGTTACACTGGTGTAAATGTTTTCCATAGGCCTCAGTGCTAACGTTTTAGCGTATAGTGTTGCCAATATAAATGTTGGGTCCAAAATTTTCTTTAAATCTGAAAAATTGACATTTTGGGAAACTTTTTACACAAAAAAATCATGTCTGTCTAGCAGGGAATTCGCCTTTAAATCTTATGTTTTCGTAACTAGTGTCAGAACCGCATAAAAAAATACAGTCATATTTTAGACCACACCAAAAAATTCAAACTTCACTACAAAGGGTTAATTCCTGTGCCAATGGTTATTTTACCTATGGGAAATCATAGGGAAGAGGTGTGATGATTTTTTTATGTGAAAAGCACACAAGGCTATTGACCAATCAGGGCCCAGTGTCTATTTTATTCTCTCCTATATATTCCTCCCGCATCCGCTAGATGTCACTCGGAACCTTATTTACACCAGTGTAACCTAAAGCGATAGCCCGCTTTTTCGCGGAATAATTGTAACTCCCTACATTTCTTCAGAATTTCCCATCAATGGAAAAAATGTGTTCAAAAACAATATCACTTCTGTGGTTCTTTATTTATCACACACAATTTAACCCCACCCCCTTTAACAAATTATTCATCAAAAAAGCACAATTTTCCACCACCAGTCATGTTCAGGCCCCATTTTCACTCAGTTTTAGGGGTCTGGTGTTGCAAACTTGGATCAGCTATGGAAGACTGTTCAATATTCTTTCCATGAGAGAACTTCTGGTGATGTGAGGTCATTGAGTCCAGATCTGATCAGCTGAGCATCAAGCGCATGACTTTATCAGCACATTGAAGAATAAAATATGACATTTTCAGGTCTGCAAGGGTGATCCAAGATAACTGGATGTGGGTGTACATTGAATTAGTTGAATAAAGATATGCTCTCTTTGAATTGCTGAAGCATTTTCTTAAATGTGTCCAAGTTTTAGTGCTATTAACCTTCAAATGACCATACCCACCAGTGGAAATGACACACTTTTATGATATATATATGTATATCACTGGCTATAAAATCCAAAATACTTGTTAAATTAGGTTCTTATAACAATTGAATTATGTGTCGTTGACATGCCCATGTTATGGGTCATTTGCATTATCATGTGACTATTACCACCTTGAAAAATTTTGAAAATACCTTGAAAAATTGGCATTTTTTAATGAAAAATCTTACTATTTTTTTGGCTGATGTAAGTGAAAGAAGGCATCAGCAGCAAGAATAGCCACATCAAGCATGAGATATTCATTGGACTGAAATACCAGGCTCTGTAAAATGCATTAAAATGCTTTAAAGTGACTCCCAGGAATCAAAAATGATAAAAAGCTATTTTTTCCCTTTAGGTTACACTGGTGTAAATGTTTTCCATAGGCCTCAGTGCTAACGTTTTAGCGTATAGTGTTGCCAATATAAATGTTGGGTCCAAAAGTTTCTTTAAATCTGAAAAATTGACATTTTGGGAAACTTTTTACACAAAAAAATCATGTCTGTCTAGCAGGGAATTCGCCTTTAAATCTTATGTTTTCGTAACTAGTGTCAGAACCGCATAAAAAAATACAGTCATATTTTAGACCACACCAAAAAATTCAAACTTCACTACAAAGGGTTAATTCCTGTGCCAATGGTTATTTTACCTATGGGAAATCATAGGGAAGAGGTGTGATGATTTTTTTATGTGAAAAGCACACAAGGCTATTGACCAATCAGGGCCCAGTGACTATTTTATTCTCTCCTATATATTCCTCCCGCATCCGCTAGATGTCACTCGGAACCTTATTTACACCAGTGTAACCTAAAGCGATAGCCCGCTTTTTCGCGGAATAATTGTAACTCCCTACATTTCTTCAGAATTTCCCATCAATGGAAAAAATGTGTTCAAAAACAATATCACTTCTGTGGTTCTTTATTTATCACACACAATTTAACCCCACCCCCTTTAACAAATTATTCATCAAAAAAGCACAATTTTCCACCACCAGTCATGTTCAGGCCCCATTTTCACTCAGTTTTAGGGGTCTGGTGTTGCAAACTTGGATCAGCTATGGAAGACTGTTCAATATTCTTTCCATGAGAGAATTTCTGGTGATGTGAGGTCATTGAGTCCAGATCTGATCAGCTGAGCATCAAGCGCATGACTTTATCAGCACATTGAAGAATAAAATATGACATTTTCAGGTCTGCAAGGGTGATCCAAGATAACTGGATGTGGGTGTACATTGAATTAGTTGAATAAAGATATGCTCTCTTTGAATTGCTGAAGCATTTTCTTAAATGTGTCCAAGTTTTAGTGCTATTAACCTTCAAATGACCATACCCACCAGTGGAAATGACACACTTTTATGATATATATATGTATATCACTGGCTATAAAATCCAAAATACTTGTTAAATTAGGTTCTTATAACAATTGAATTATGTGTCGTTGACATGCCCATGTTATGGGTCATTTGCATTATCATGTGACTATTACCACCTTGAAAAATTTTGAAAATACCTTGAAAAATTGGCATTTTTTAATGAAAAATCTTACTATTTTTTTGGCTGATGTAAGTGAAAGAAGGCATCAGCAGCAAGAATAGCCACATCAAGCATGAGATATTCATTGGACTGAAATACCAGGCTCTGTAAAATGCATTAAAATGCTTTAAAGTGACTCCCAGGAATCAAAAATGATAAAAAGCTATTTTTTCCCTTTAGGTTACACTGGTGTAAATGTTTTCCATAGGCCTCAGTGCTAACGTTTTAGCGTATAGTGTTGCCAATATAAATGTTGGGTCCAAAATTTTCTTTAAATCTGAAAAATTGACATTTTGGGAAACTTTTTACACAAAAAAATCATGTCTGTCTAGCAGGGAATTCGCCTTTAAATCTTATGTTTTCGTAACTAGTGTCAGAACCGCATAAAAAAATACAGTCATATTTTAGACCACACCAAAAAATTCAAACTTCACTACAAAGGATTAATTCCTGTGCCAATGGTTATTTTACCTATGGGAAATCATAGGGAAGAGGTGTGATGATTTTTTTATGTGAAAAGCACACAAGGCTATTGACCAATCAGGGCCCAGTGTCTATTTTATTCTCTCCTATATATTCCTCCCGCATCCGCTAGATGTCACTCGGAACCTTATTACACCAGTGTAACCTAAAGCGATAGCCCGCTTTTTCGCGGAATAATTGTAACTCCCTACATTTCTTCAGAATTTCCCATCAATGGAAAAAATGTGTTCAAAAACAATATCACTTCTGTGGTTCTTTATTTATCACACACAATTTAACCCCACCCCCTTTAACAAATTATTCATCAAAAAAGCACAATTTTCCACCACCAGTCATGTTCAGGCCCCATTTTCACTCAGTTTTAGGGGTCTGGTGTTGCAAACTTGGATCAGCTATGGAAGACTGTTCAATATTCTTTCCATGAGAGAATTTCTGGTGATGTGAGGTCATTGAGTCCAGATCTGATCAGCTGAGCATCAAGCGCATGACTTTATCAGCACATTGAAGAATAAAATATGACATTTTCAGGTCTGCAAGGGTGATCCAAGATAACTGGATGTGGGTGTACATTGAATTAGTTGAATAAAGATATGCTCTCTTTGAATTGCTGAAGCATTTTCTTAAATGTGTCCAAGTTTTAGTGCTATTAACCTTCAAATGACCATACCCACCAGTGGAAATGACACACTTTTATGATATATATATGTATATCACTGGCTATAAAATCCAAAATACTTGTTAAATTAGGTTCTTATAACAATTGAATTATGTGTCGTTGACATGCCCATGTTATGGGTCATTTGCATTATCATGTGACTATTACCACCTTGAAAAATTTTGAAAATACCTTGAAAAATTGGCATTTTTTAATGAAAAATCTTACTATTTTTTTGGCTGATGTAAGTGAAAGAAGGCATCAGCAGCAAGAATAGCCACATCAAGCATGAGATATTCATTGGACTGAAATACCAGGCTCTGTAAAATGCATTAAAATGCTTTAAAGTGACTCCCAGGAATCAAAAATGATAAAAAGCTATTTTTTCCCTTTAGGTTACACTGGTGTAAATGTTTTCCATAGGCCTCAGTGCTAACGTTTTAGCGTATAGTGTTGCCAATATAAATGTTGGGTCCAAAATTTTCTTTAAATCTGAAAAATTGACATTTTGGGAAACTTTTTACACAAAAAAATCATGTCTGTCTAGCAGGGAATTCGCCTTTAAATCTTATGTTTTCGTAACTAGTGTCAGAACCGCATAAAAAAATACAGTCATATTTTAGACCACACCAAAAAATTCAAACTTCACTACAAAGGGTTAATTCCTGTGCCAATGGTTATTTTACCTATGGGAAATCATAGGGAAGAGGTGTGATGATTTTTTTATGTGAAAAGCACACAAGGCTATTGACCAATCAGGGCCCAGTGTCTATTTTATTCTCTCCTATATATTCCTCCCGCATCCGCTAGATGTCACTCGGAACCTTATTTACACCAGTGTAACCTAAAGCGATAGCCCGCTTTTTCGCGGAATAATTGTAACTCCCTACATTTCTTCAGAATTTCCCATCAATGGAAAAAATGTGTTCAAAAACAATATCACTTCTGTGGTTCTTTATTTATCACACACAATTTAACCCCACCCCCTTTAACAAATTATTCATCAAAAAAGCACAATTTTCCACCAC
This sequence comes from Siphonodentalium dalli, assembly GCA_032622095.1. Taxonomy (NCBI): domain Eukaryota; kingdom Metazoa; phylum Mollusca; class Scaphopoda; order Gadilida; family Siphonodentaliidae; genus Siphonodentalium; species Siphonodentalium dalli. Next base: position 12,157,417 of record CP136062.1, read on the forward strand.
CAGTCATGTTCAGGCCCCATTTTCACTCAGTTTTAGGGGTCTGGTGTTGCAAACTTGGATCAGCTATGGAAGACTGTTCAATATTCTTTCCATGAGAGAACTTCTGGTGATGTGAGGTCATTGAGTCCAGATCTGATCAGCTGAGCATCAAGCGCATGACTTTATCAGCACATTGAAGAATAAAATATGACATTTTCAGGTCTGCAAGGGTGATCCAAGATAACTGGATGTGGGTGTACATTGAATTAGTTGAATAAAGATATGCTCTCTTTGAATTGCTGAAGCATTTTCTTAAATGTGTCCAAGTTTTAGTGCTATTAACCTTCAAATGACCATACCCACCAGTGGAAATGACACACTTTTATGATATATATATGTATATCACTGGCTATAAAATCCAAAATACTTGTTAAATTAGGTTCTTATAACAATTGAATTATGTGTCGTTGACATGCCCATGTTATGGGTCATTTGCATTATCATGTGACTATTACCACCTTGAAAAAATTTGAAAATACCTTGAAAAATTGGCATTTTTTAATGAAAAATCTTACTATTTTTTTGGCTGATGTAAGTGAAAGAAGGCATCAGCAGCAAGAATAGCCACATCAAGCATGAGATATTCATTGGACTGAAATACCAGGCTCTGTAAAATGCATTAAAATGCTTTAAAGTGACTCCCAGGAATCAAAAATGATAAAAAGCTATTTTTTCCCTTTAGCGATAGCCCGCTTTTTCGCGGAATAATTGTAACTCCCTACATTTCTTCAGAATTTCCCATCAATGGAAAAAATGTGTTCAAAAACAATATCACTTCTGTGGTTCTTTATTTATCACACACAATTTAACCCCACCCCCTTTAACAAATTATTCATCAAAAAAGCACAATTTTCCACCACCAGTCATGTTCAGGCCCCATTTTCACTCAGTTTTAGGGGTCTGGTGTTGCAAACTTGGATCAGCTATGGAAGACTGTTCAATATTCTTTCCATGAGAGAACTTCTGGTGATGTGAGGTCATTGAGTCCAGATCTGATCAGCTGAGCATCAAGCGCATGACTTTATCAGCACATTGAAGAATAAAATATGACATTTTCAGGTCTGCAAGGGTGATCCAAGATAACTGGATGTGGGTGTACATTGAATTAGTTGAATAAAGATATGCTCTCTTTGAATTGCTGAAGCATTTTCTTAAATGTGTCCAAGTTTTAGTGCTATTAACCTTCAAATGACCATACCCACCAGTGGAAATGACACACTTTTATGATATATATATGTATATCACTGGCTATAAAATCCAAAATACTTGTTAAATTAGGTTCTTATAACAATTGAATTATGTGTCGTTGACATGCCCATGTTATGGGTCATTTGCATTATCATGTGACTATTACCACCTTGAAAAATTTTGAAAATACCTTGAAAAATTGGCATTTTTTAATGAAAAATCTTACTATTTTTTTGGCTGATGTAAGTGAAAGAAGGCATCAGCAGCAAGAATAGCCACATCAAGCATGAGATATTCATTGGACTGAAATACCAGGCTCTGTAAAATGCATTAAAATGCTTTAAAGTGACTCCCAGGAATCAAAAATGATAAAAAGCTATTTTTTCCCTAAAGCGATAGCCCGCTTTTTCGCGGAATAATTGTAACTCCCTACATTTCTTCAGAATTTCCCATCAATGGAAAAAATGTGTTCAAAAACAATATCACTTCTGTGGTTCTTTATTTATCACACACAATTTAACCCCACCCCCTTTAACAAATTATTCATCAAAAAAGCACAATTTTCCACCACCAGTCATGTTCAGGCCCCATTTTCACTCAGTTTTAGGGGTCTGGTGTTGCAAACTTGGATCAGCTATGGAAGACTGTTCAATATTCTTTCCATGAGAGAACTTCTGGTGATGTGAGGTCATTGAGTCCAGATCTGATCAGCTGAGCATCAAGCGCATGACTTTATCAGCACATTGAAGAATAAAATATGACATTTTCAGGTCTGCAAGGGTGATCCAAGATAACTTGATGTGGGTGTACATTGAATTAGTTGAATAAAGATATGCTCTCTTTGAATTGCTGAAGCATTTTCTTAAATGTGTCCAAGTTTTAGTGCTATTAACCTTCAAATGACCATACCCACCAGTGGAAATGACACACTTTTATGATATATATATGTATATCACTGGCTATAAAATCCAAAATACTTGTTAAATTAGGTTCTTATAACAATTGAATTATGTGTCGTTGACATGCCCATGTTATGGGTCATTTGCATTATCATGTGACTATTACCACCTTGAAAAAATTTGAAAATACCTTGAAAAATTGGCATTTTTTAATGAAAAATCTTACTATTTTTTTGGCTGATGTAAGTGAAAGAAGGCATCAGCAGCAAGAATAGCCACATCAAGCATGAGATATTCATTGGACTGAAATACCAGGCTCTGTAAAATGCATTAAAATGCTTTAAAGTGACTCCCAGGAATCAAAAATGATAAAAAGCTATTTTTTCCCTTTAGGTTACACTGGTGTAAATGTTTTCCATAGGCCTCAGTGCTAACGTTTTAGCGTATAGTGTTGCCAATATAAATGTTGGGTCCAAAATTTTCTTTAAATCTGAAAAATTGACATTTTGGGAAACTTTTTACACAAAAAAATCATGTCTGTCTAGCAGGGAATTCGCCTTTAAATCTTATGTTTTCGTAACTAGTGTCAGAACCGCATAAAAAAATACAGTCATATTTTAGACCACACCAAAAAATTCAAACTTCACTACAAAGGGTTAATTCCTGTGCCAATGGTTATTTTACCTATGGGAAATCATAGGGAAGAGGTCTGATGATTTTTTTATGTGAAAAGCACACAAGGCTATTGACCAATCAGGGCCCAGTGTCTATTTTATTCTCTCCTATATATTCCTCCCGCATCCGCTAGATGTCACTCGGAACCTTATTTACACCAGTGTAACCTAAAGCGATAGCCCGCTTTTTCGCGGAATAATTGTAACTCCCTACATTTCTTCAGAATTTCCCATCAATGGAAAAAATGTGTTCAAAAACAATATCACTTCTGTGGTTCTTTATTTATCACACACAATTTAACCCCACCCCCTTTAACAAATTATTCATCAAAAAAGCACAATTTTCCACCACCAGTCATGTTCAGGCCCCATTTTCACTCAGTTTTAGGGGTCTGGTGTTGCAAACTTGGATCAGCTATGGAAGACTGTTCAATATTCTTTCCATGAGAGAACTTCTGGTGATGTGAGGTCATTGAGTCCAGATCTGATCAGCTGAGCATCAAGCGCGTGACTTTATCAGCACATTGAAGAATAAAATATGACATTTTCAGGTCTGCAAGGGTGATCCAAGATAACTGGATGTGGGTGTACATTGAATTAGTTGAATAAAGATATGCTCTCTTTGAATTGCTGAAGCATTTTCTTAAATGTGTCCAAGTTTTAGTGCTATTAACCTTCAAATGACCATACCCACCAGTGGAAATGACACACTTTTATGATATATATATGTATATCACTGGCTATAAAATCCAAAATACTTGTTAAATTAGGTTCTTATAACAATTGAATTATGTGTCGTTGACATGCCCATGTTATGGGTCATTTGCATTATCATGTGACTATTACCACCTTGAAAAAATTTGAAAATACCTTGAAAATTTGGCATTTTTTAATGAAAAATCTTACTATTTTTTTGGCTGATGTAAGTGAAAGAAGGCATCAGCAGCAAGAATAGCCACATCAAGCATGAGATATTCATTGGACTGAAATACCAGGCTCTGTAAAATGCATTAAAATGCTTTAAAGTGACTCCCAGGAATCAAAAATGATAAAAAGCTATTTTTTCCCTTTAAAGCGATAGCCCGCTTTTTCGCGGAATAATTGTAACTCCCTACATTTCTTCAGAATTTCCCATCAATGGAAAAAATGTGTTCAAAAACAATATCACTTCTGTGGTTCTTTATTTATCACACACAATTTAACCCCACCCCCTTTAACAAATTATTCATCAAAAAAGCACAATTTTCCACCACCAGTCATGTTCAGGCCCCATTTTCACTCAGTTTTAGGGGTCTGGTGTTGCAAACTTGGATCAGCTATGGAAGACTGTTCAATATTCTTTCCATGAGAGAACTTCTGGTGATGTGAGGTCATTGAGTCCAGATCTGATCAGCTGAGCATCAAGCGCATGACTTTATCAGCACATTGAAGAATAAAATATGACATTTTCAGGTCTGCAAGGGTGATCCAAGATAACTGGATGTGGGTGTACATTGAATTAGTTGAATAAAGATATGCTCTCTTTGAATTGCTGAAGCATTTTCTTAAATGTGTCCAAGTTTTAGTGCTATTAACCTTCAAATGACCATACCCACCAGTGGAAATGACACACTTTTATGATATATATATGTATATCACTGGCTATAAAATCCAAAATACTTGTTAAATTAGGTTCTTATAACAATTGAATTATGTGTCGTTGACATGCCCATGTTATGGGTCATTTGCATTATCATGTGACTATTACCACCTTGAAAAATTTTGAAAATACCTTGAAAAATTGGCATTTTTTAATGAAAAATCTTACTATTTTTTTGGCTGATGTAAGTGAAAGAAGGCATCAGCAGCAAGAATAGCCACATCAAGCATGAGATATTCATTGGACTGAAATACCAGGCTCTGTAAAATGCATTAAAATGCTTTAAAGTGACTCCCAGGAATCAAAAATGATAAAAAGCTATTTTTTCCCTAAAGCGATAGCCCGCTTTTTCGCGGAATAATTGTAACTCCCTACATTTCTTCAGAATTTCCCATCAATGGAAAAAATGTGTTCAAAAACAATATCACTTCTGTGGTTCTTTATTTATCACACACAATTTAACCCCACCCCCTTTAACAAATTATTCATCAAAAAAGCACAATTTTCCACCACCAGTCATGTTCAGGCCCCATTTTCACTCAGTTTTAGGGGTCTGGTGTTGCAAACTTGGATCAGCTATGGAAGACTGTTCAATATTCTTTCCATGAGAGAACTTCTGGTGATGTGAGGTCATTGAGTCCAGATCTGATCAGCTGAGCATCAAGCGCATGACTTTATCAGCACATTGAAGAATAAAATATGACATTTTCAGGTCTGCAAGGGTGATCCAAGATAACTTGATGTGGGTGTACATTGAATTAGTTGAATAAAGATATGCTCTCTTTGAATTGCTGAAGCATTTTCTTAAATGTGTCCAAGTTTTAGTGCTATTAACCTTCAAATGACCATACCCACCAGTGGAAATGACACACTTTTATGATATATATATGTATATCACTGGCTATAAAATCCAAAATACTTGTTAAATTAGGTTCTTATAACAATTGAATTATGTGTCGTTGACATGCCCATGTTATGGGTCATTTGCATTATCATGTGACTATTACCACCTTGAAAAAATTTGAAAATACCTTGAAAAATTGGCATTTTTTAATGAAAAATCTTACTATTTTTTTGGCTGATGTAAGTGAAAGAAGGCATCAGCAGCAAGAATAGCCACATCAAGCATGAGATATTCATTGGACTGAAATACCAGGCTCTGTAAAATGCATTAAAATGCTTTAAAGTGACTCCCAGGAATCAAAAATGATAAAAAGCTATTTTTTCCCTTTAGGTTACACTGGTGTAAATGTTTTCCATAGGCCTCAGTGCTAACGTTTTAGCGTATAGTGTTGCCAATATAAATGTTGGGTCCAAAATTTTCTTTAAATCTGAAAAATTGACATTTTGGGAAACTTTTTACACAAAAAAATCATGTCTGTCTAGCAGGGAATTCGCCTTTAAATCTTATGTTTTCGTAACTAGTGTCAGAACCGCATAAAAAAATACAGTCATATTTTAGACCACACCAAAAAATTCAAACTTCACTACAAAGGGTTAATTCCTGTGCCAATGGTTATTTTACCTATGGGAAATCATAGGGAAGAGGTGTGATGATTTTTTTATGTGAAAAGCACACAAGGCTATTGACCAATCAGGGCCCAGTGTCTATTTTATTCTCTCCTATATATTCCTCCCGCATCCGCTAGATGTCACTCGGAACCTTATTTACACCAGTGTAACCTAAAGCGATAGCCCGCTTTTTCGCGGAATAATTGTAACTCCCTACATTTCTTCAGAATTTCCCATCAATGGAAAAAATGTGTTCAAAAACAATATCACTTCTGTGGTTCTTTATTTATCACACACAATTTAACCCCACCCCCTTTAACAAATTATTCATCAAAAAAGCACAATTTTCCACCACCAGTCATGTTCAGGCCCCATTTTCACTCAGTTTTAGGGGTCTGGTGTTGCAAACTTGGATCAGCTATGGAAGACTGTTCAATATTCTTTCCATGAGAGAACTTCTGGTGATGTGAGGTCATTGAGTCCAGATCTGATCAGCTGAGCATCAAGCGCATGACTTTATCAGCACATTGAAGAATAAAATATGACATTTTCAGGTCTGCAAGGGTGATCCAAGATAACTGGATGTGGGTGTACATTGAATTAGTTGAATAAAGATATGCTCTCTTTGAATTGCTGAAGCATTTTCTTAAATGTGTCCAAGTTTTAGTGCTATTAACCTTCAAATGACCATACCCACCAGTGGAAATGACACACTTTTATGATATATATATGTATATCACTGGCTATAAAATCCAAAATACTTGTTAAATTAGGTTCTTATAACAATTGAATTATGTGTCGTTGACATGCCCATGTTATGGGTCATTTGCATTATCATGTGACTATTACCACCTTGAAAAATTTTGAAAATACCTTGAAAAATTGGCATTTTTTAATGAAAAATCTTACTATTTTTTTGGCTGATGTAAGTGAAAGAAGGCATCAGCAGCAAGAATAGCCACATCAAGCATGAGATATTCATTGGACTGAAATACCAGGCTCTGTAAAATGCATTAAAATGCTTTAAAGTGACTCCCAGGAATCAAAAATGATAAAAAGCTATTTTTTCCCTTTAGGTTACACTGGTGTAAATGTTTTCCATAGGCCTCAGTGCTAACGTTTTAGCGTATAGTGTTGCCAATATAAATGTTGGGTCCAAAATTTTCTTTAAATCTGAAAAATTGACATTTTGGGAAACTTTTTACACAAAAAAATCATGTCTGTCTAGCAGGGAATTCGCCTTTAAATCTTATGTTTTCGTAACTAGTGTCAGAACCGCATAAAAAAATACAGTCATATTTTAGACCACACCAAAAAATTCAAACTTCACTACAAAGGGTTAATTCCTGTGCCAATGGTTATTTTACCTATGGGAAATCATAGGGAAGAGGTGTGATGATTTTTTTATGTGAAAAGCACACAAGGCTATTGACCAATCAGGGCCCAGTGTCTATTTTATTCTCTCCTATATATTCCTCCCGCATCCGCTAGATGTCACTCGGAACCTTATTTACACCAGTGTAACCTAAAGCGATAGCCCGCTTTTTCGCGGAATAATTGTAACTCCCTACATTTCTTCAGAATTTCCCATCAATGGAAAAAATGTGTTCAAAAACAATATCACTTCTGTTGTTCTTTATTTATCACACACAATTTAACCCCACCCCCTTTAACAAATTATTCATCAAAAAAGCACAATTTTCCACCACCAGTCATGTTCAGGCCCCATTTTCACTCAGTTTTAGGGGTCTGGTGTTGCAAACTTGGATCAGCTATGGAAGACTGTTCAATATTCTTTCCATGAGAGAACTTCTGGTGATGTGAGGTCATTGAGTCCAGATCTGATCAGCTGAGCATCAAGCGCATGACTTTATCAGCACATTGAAGAATAAAATATGACATTTTCAGGTCTGCAAGGGTGATCCAAGATAACTGGATGTGGGTGTACATTGAATTAGTTGAATAAAGATATGCTCTCTTTGAATTGCTGAAGCATTTTCTTAAATGTGTCCAAGTTTTAGTGCTATTAACCTTCAAATGACCATACCCACCAGTGGAAATGACACACTTTTATGATATATATATGTATATCACTGGCTATAAAATCCAAAATACTTGTTAAATTAGGTTCTTATAACAATTGAATTATGTGTCGTTGACATGCCCATGTTATGGGTCATTTGCATTATCATGTGACTATTACCACCTTGAAAAATTTTGAAAATACCTTGAAAAATTGGCATTTTTTAATGAAAAATCTTACTATTTTTTTGGCTGATGTAAGTGAAAGAAGGCATCAGCAGCAAGAATAGCCACATCAAGCATGAGATATTCATTGGACTGAAATACCAGGCTCTGTAAAATGCATTAAAATGCTTTAAAGTGACTCCCAGGAATCAAAAATGATAAAAAGCTATTTTTTCCCTTTAGGTTACACTGGTGTAAATGTTTTCCATAGGCCTCAGTGCTAACGTTTTAGCGTATAGTGTTGCCAATATAAATGTTGGGTCCAAAATTTTCTTTAAATCTGAAAAATTGACATTTTGGGAAACTTTTTACACAAAAAAATCATGTCTGTCTAGCAGGGAATTCGCCTTTAAATCTTATGTTTTCGTAACTAGTGTCAGAACCGCATAAAAAAATACAGTCATATTTTAGACCACACCAAAAAATTCAAACTTCACTACAAAGGGTTAATTCCTGTGCCAATGGTTATTTTACCTATGGGAAATCATAGGGAAGAGGTGTGATGATTTTTTTATGTGAAAAGCACACAAGGCTATTGACCAATCAGGGCCCAGTGTCTATTTTATTCTCTCCTATATATTCCTCCCGCATCCGCTAGATGTCACTCGGAACCTTATTTACACCAGTGTAACCTAAAGCGATAGCCCGCTTTTTCGCGGAATAATTGTAACTCCCTACATTTCTTCAGAATTTCCCATCAATGGAAAAAATGTGTTCAAAAACAATATCACTTCTGTGGTTCTTTATTTATCACACACAATTTAACCCCACCCCCTTTAACAAATTATTCATCAAAAAAGCACAATTTTCCACCACCAGTCATGTTCAGGCCCCATTTTCACTCAGTTTTAGGGGTCTGGTGTTGCAAACTTGGATCAGCTATGGAAGACTGTTCAATATTCTTTCCATGAGAGAACTTCTGGTGATGTGAGGTCATTGAGTCCAGATCTGATCAGCTGAGCATCAAGCGCATGACTTTATCAGCACATTGAAGAATAAAATATGACATTTTCAGGTCTGCAAGGGTGATCCAAGATAACTGGATGTGGGTGTACATTGAATTAGTTGAATAAAGATATGCTCTCTTTGAATTGCTGAAGCATTTTCTTAAATGTGTCCAAGTTTTAGTGCTATTAACCTTCAAATGACCATACCCACCAGTGGAAATGACACACTTTTATGATATATATATGTATATCACTGGCTATAAAATCCAAAATACTTGTTAAATTAGGTTCTTATAACAATTGAATTATGTGTCGTTGACATGCCCATGTTATGGGTCATTTGCATTATCATGTGACTATTACCACCTTGAAAAATTTTGAAAATACCTTGAAAAATTGGCATTTTTATTAGTGGAGCGACCCTTCTATATCTGTGTATATCCCTTTATTAGTGGAGCGCCCCTTCTATATCTGTTTCTGTCCCTTGATTTGTGGAGCGCCTCTTCTATATCTGTTTCTATCCCTTTATTCGTGGAGCACCCCTTCTATACCAGTTTCTGTCCCTTTATTGTTGGAGCACCCCTTCTATATCTGTTTCTGTCCATTTATTAGTGGAGCGCCTCTTCTATATCTGTTTCTGTCCCTTTATTTGTGGAGCGCCTCTTCTATATCTGTTTCCGTCCCTTTATTAGTGGAGAGCCCCTTCTATATCTGTTTCTGTCCCTTTATTAGTGGAGCGCCTCTTCTATATCTGTTTCTGTCCCTTTATTAGTGGAGTGCCTCTTCTATATCTGTTTCTGTCCCTTTATTAGTGGAGCGCCTCTTTTAATATCTGTTTCTGTCCCTTGATTTGTGGAGCGCCTCTTCTATATCTGTTTCTATCCCTTTATTAGTGGAGCGCCCCTTCTATATCTGTTTCTATCCCTTTATTAGTGGAGCGCCTCTTCTATATCTGTTTCTATCCCTTTATTAGTGGAGCGCCCCTTCTATATCTGTTTCTGTCCCTTGATTTGTGGAGCGCCTCTTCTATATCTGTTTCTATCCCTTTATTCGTGGAGCACCCCTTCTATACCAGTTTCTGTCCCTTTATTGTTGGAGCACCCCTTCTATATCTGTTTCTGTCCCTTTATTAGTGGAGCGCCTCTTCTATATCTGTTTCTGTCCCTTTATTTGTGGAGCGCCTCTTCTATATCTGTTTCTGTCCCTTTATTAGTGGAGAGCCCCTTCTATATCTGTTTATGTCCCTTTATTAGTGGAGGGACCCTTCTATATCTGTTTCTGTCCCATTATTAGTGGAGCGACCCTTCTATATCTGTTCCTATCCCTTTATTATAGTGGAGCGCCTCTTCTATATCTGTTTCTGTCCCATTATTAGTGGAGCGCCTCTTCTATATCTGTTTCTGTCCCTTTATTAGTGGAGGGACCCTTCTATATCTGTTTCTGTCCCATTATTAGTGGAGCGCCTCTTCTATATCTGTTTCTGTCCCTTTATTAGTGGAGCGCCCCTTCTATATCTGTTTCTGTCCCATTATTAGTGGAGCGACCCTTCTATATCTGTTTCTGTCCCTTTATTAGTGGAGGTACCCTTCTATATCTGTTCCTATCCCTTTATTAGTGGAGCGCCCCTTTTATATCTGTTTCTGTCCCATTATTAGTGGAGCGCCCCTTCTATATCTGTTTCTGTCCCTTTATTAGTGGAGGGACCCTTCTATATCTGTTCCTATCCCTTTATTAGTGGAGCGCCCCTTTTATATCTGTTTCTGTCCCATTATTAGTGGAGCGCCTCTTCTATATCTGTTTATGTCCCTTTATTAGTGGAGCGACCCTTCTATATATGTTTCTGTCCCTTTATTAGTGGAGGGACCCTTCTATATCTGTTCCTATCCCTTTATTAGTGGAGCGCCCCTTTTATATCTGTTTCTGTCCCATCATTAGTGGAGCGCCCCTTCTATATCTGTGTATATCCCTTTATTAGTTGAGCGCCCCTTCTATATAGGTTTCTGTCCCTTTATTAGTGGAGGGACCCTTCTATATCTGTTCCTATCCATTTATTAGTGGAGCGCCCCTTCTATATATGTTTCTGTCCCTTTATTAGTGGAGCGCCCCTTCTATATATGTTTATGTCCCTTTATTAGTGGAGCGCCCCTTTTATATCTGTTTCTGTCCCATTATTAGTGGAGCGCCCTTCTATATCTGTTCCTATCCCTTTATTAGTGGAGGGACCCTTCTATATCTGTTTCTGTCCCATTATTAGTGGAGCGCCCCTACTATATCTGTTCCTATCCCTTTATTAGTGGAGCGCCCCTTTTATATCTGTTTCTGTCCCATTATTAGTGGAGCGCCCCTTCTATATCTGTTTCTATCCCTTTATTAGTGGAGCGCCCCTTTTATATTTGTTTCTATTCCTTTATTCGTAGAGCGCCCAGGGCCCCTTCTATAACTCTTTCTGTCCCTTTATTCGTGGAGCGCCCATTCGCTATCTGTTCGGGACTGGCGGTCTAGAAAATCCAGGAGGGCTATTACTACTGCTCTTAGTTTGTCTATTTTTGATGTTGTTTAACTCCATCTAAATTCATTTTGTTAAGTAGAAAAAAATGTCCAGAGTTGTGAATGTCAAATCCCCCACAGTATGGTGTGGTGAATATCTAATTGTGTTATATGTTACTATATATAACACGAACAACGAACAAAATGTAAGAGTGTTTGTACTCACCAATTTGTCAGTCGGTGTCCAACCCATGCAACGAAATTGAGTGAGTTTGTCAATGTTTAAAGAAATGTCTATGCTGTGTAATGTTGCATAAAATACACAATTAAATAGATTAAATCCAGCATATTTACACTTGAATACAGTTAGGAAATGACTGCCCTATTTGTCTAAGTAGTCCATATTCCATCTCCGATTTCAAGTTGGAATGACCGCTTGAAATCGCATATTGCTGTTTCCAGCGGTTAAGTCGCTCTGTATACATTTACTGGGTGTTTGAAATTGGGGACATAGAGATTAGTTAACTTAAATAATTGAATAACATTGAAAACAAGAATATTCACCACAGTGAATGAAAACTTGGAGACATTAGCTCATTGTATTAAACGGTTGTCAATCGAAGCGAGAACGTGAACGAAGCCAACAATTTTTGTGCTATATAATTTTCTCCAATAGATATCGTAAACGGAACAAAAGGTTGAACTCAATCGAGACAGTGACATTTGGTTCTCACATATGTTGATTTTACCCAGTGAAATATATTGTAAGCTCAATCTTATGAAGAGAAATAATTTATTTTGTTCTTAAAATGTGTGAATCGATCAAAAGATCCGATTTAAGGAATTAAATGTTCCGCCATTTGACATTATAATCAGTTGCCGAGTCGCGCGTACAAACACTGTACAATAAGTTTTATGATTAAAAAGCCCGTCTTGGAAAATTCTAGGCGGGCTGTAGGCGGGCAACCCGCCAGCCCGCCTTGAGATTTACAGGCCTGTATATTCTGTCCCTTTATTCGCTGAGCGCCCTTTTCATATCTGTCCCTTTTTCATGGAGGGCCCCTTATCTAGAGCTAACTTCTTCCCAGTCCTGAACATAATTATGGTGCTCGGCATCTGCTAAATAATGTGAATTAAGTGAGGCTACCTCACACAGCGGGCTAGCATCACTAAATTCACCTTCTGCGACTTCATTCTGCTTAGGTCTCGTCTTCTCTGGAAAGTATCTTTATTATCAAATTGATTTTTTGTTTCCTCAGAAAGTTTCTATTTCTGTTTTAGTATAGTTTCTCTATATTCCGAAATTGGCAGACGACACAATGCATAATTGAGGTGTACAATTGGTGTACGTCACCAGCTGGGAACTAAATTGGTGCCTTGGTTTCCCAAACAGATGAGGCCATGCAGAGGATGGGCTTGGTGATGCAAGTAGGCTGTGCAAGGTAGCGTCACTAAATTCACCTTCTGGTGCCTCATTCTGCAGATATACCATATATTCAGGCCAGCTTATTCCCGTATACTTACTGATGAAGACAGCTGTAGCATTGTCAAATGGATCAAATGGACACATTCCTAGAGCACTAAATTGTCGTTTCACTTCCAAGTTTTCATGCTGTTAAATAAACAAGAGATTCATGAGTAAAAGCAATGATTGAAATTTGTATGACGTTCGTTAAAGATACACGGTTTGATTTTATACGCACTGGGTAAGTGTGGAAAAATTACATGCATTCATTCATTCATTCAGGAAATAGATACATTTGTTTTTGTATTTTGTCAGACATTATTTTCAGAATGATGTTCAATACTTTCACCTTTTCTAACATCTATTTTCAAGTTGTGAATAAAATTTGGTATCTTATTGGTCTAATTGCCTTTTTGATTGGTAATGTCACTGTAACAGTAATGGATTTATTATGCAACATCTTGTTATTGAACAATTGGAAGATAGTCAATATATTGTTTAATGTACTTGTTGACGATAGTTGTTTCGCAGACTTTTATAAAATATATCTTATTTTACGTAAAACCACTTCGAAAACCTTACGTTCCATTAACCCTACCATGACTGGAGCTTCCTGAAATTTTACGAAAACCCTCTGGCAATGCATTCTCTTATATATGCGAGTCTCTCAGAGAGCCTCCAATATATAAGTTAATTCACTGGCCTATCAATATTTATCTTGACCTTGTAAGCCAGTGCATTAGCTTATATATGCGAGGCTCCCAATGGGAGAGTTACACATATATGATAATTCACTGGCACATGGTCTTTAATGCTGCGCCAGCCCGGTTCCCATCATGGATGGGTTAATAACCAAAGCGATATATATTAAGTTTAATATTTAACCCCCAGGGAGCCTCACACAGATGGAAGGATGTAATACAGAGTGTAGTATAATGTAGTCTATGTATGGCTCTGTGTGGGTCATGAATGGGTTAATTATGTATGGACATACCTCAAGATCATATCCCGCTGGGTTATAGCCCCCAGTGCCGCAGACAAACAGACCACCACTTGTTGTGTTTTCCGCAATAAATCGAATATGGTTTTGGCAATCAGGTGTCTGCAGAATAAAACAGATATATATAGTGTGTCAGTCATTTGCAGAATGAGGTCCCCAGATGGATTAATTTAGTGACACTTTCACATAGCTACTATCACCAAATTCACACTCCGGGAACCTGATTCTGCTGAGGCCTCAAATGTTATAATATGGGAGAATCGGATCAGATTGAAGTTCCCAGTTGAAGTTCACCCATAAGTCACTTAGATTATGCAATTTATCTTCTGCAAACTAAGGGATATAGAAACTGAACAGAAATGAAAATGTAACTGAAAACAATGTTAATTTGAGACTATGAGATACTTCCCAGAAGATGAGGACTATGCAGAATAGGGCCACCAGAGGGATAATGTAGTGATGCTAGTCCACCGTGTGGGGATAACGTCACTAACTTCACCCTCCGGGTGCCCCATTCTGCAAATGACAGACACACTATTTCAAGGCTTGGTGCAATTATGCAGTTGAAAAACAAGAAAAATAAATAAAGCAAAATATTTCTTTGGATACATGAACACACTATAGTGCACTAACAAGGCAACTGTTAACATATATAATCCTTATCTCACAATACATTGTGTGAGAATTGACACCAATGTTCGATATGATATAATAAATAATGCATGTCTTGCCGTTGACTATGTTCGCTATAGTATAATATATAATACATGTCTTGTCGTTGACTAGGTGTATTATAATTTAATATAATAAATAATATTATTGTCTTGTCGTTGACTGTGTTAGATATAATATAATCAATAATGCATGTCTCGTCGTTGACTGTGTTAGATATAATATAATCAATAATGCATGTCTTGTCGTTGACTATCTTAGATATAATATAATCAATAGTGCATGTTTGTCGTTGACTATCTTAGATATAATATAATCAACAATGAATGTCTCGTCGTTGACTATCTTAGATATAATATAACCAATAATGCGTGTCTTGTCGTTCACTGTCAAATTAGTGATCCTCGAGGAGAAATAGTCAACTCCAAGCCATGCATTATTTATATAATATCATTTCACAGTGTGAAGAGTCAAAATAAACTTTCACCCTGATATGCCAAACAGTTATCCGGTTAGCTAAACAAATGACAGAGTAGCGCGTGTGAAGAGCACCTTATAGTGTGAAGTCAGTATTCTGTAATGCCAATACAAACAAATGGCTAGATTTCAACTTATTCCGAAAAATGAGGCGCGATGGCGAATTTTATTTTTTATATTTTATTCTTCATTACATAAAATGGTGGTGGTCAGGTCTAGATAATGAAGCAGTATCCTACCTTATATAACACAAGGTGATTAAGATTTTCTACCTTCATCAAAATAAACTGATTTTTGAGTCTTTGAAATGTAATTTGGTGATTGAGGCACGGGAAAAAAAGGTTTATATAAAGTTATCCAAATAAAGAAAAAATTAGGAAGTGACTAAAAATATGTCACTATGATACTAACATTCAACAAATGCTATGATAATGCTTAAATATTTGAAAACTGACCTATGACCCCACACATATTTTGGTTACCGACCTATGACCCCACACATATTTCGGTTATCGACCTATGACCCCACACATGTTTCGGTTATAAGTCTACTAACCGCATCTTTTCCTTGCTTTCTGCATAAAGTAATGTCATTTGAATCAGGATTAAGTGTTCTCTGAAAATAATAAAACAAATTATTCTCTCTGTTGTCAGTACTTTCTTTGTCCAACTACCTGTCATATTTTCAAACAGCCAATGTATATCTGAACTCTAGTCTATGAAACTGGATGAATCAAAACGATAGCTACATGCAGTATATACTATAATTTATCCTTCAATGACTTGAGCTTCCTGAGTGTTTGCAAAAAGCCTGTACCAATGCATTCTTTAATATATGCGACGGAACCTCATATATATAATATAAGAGACTACATTGGTCTAACAATATTATGTATCATATATGAAATTATACAAGCACCTCAAAATAATTAAGATCCCTCCTCTGATATACAATATATTACACTTTATATCAAGAATACTGCGGCTGATTGTTGTTGTTGTATTTTCAGTATCTTAGGATTGATGAAGTGAGTTAATGATTACTCACCGAGTGATTGCATGGTTAAGTGAGTACAGTATAAAGTGAATTAATAACTACTCACTGATTGCTTGCATGCTTGAGTGGTGGGTACAGTATGAAGTGAGCTGATGCCTACTCGATGTTGCTTGCTTGAGTGCGTACAGTATGCAGTGAGTTAATGACTACTCACTGAGTGATTGTATGCTTGAGTGAGTACAGTATAAAGTAAGTTAATAACTACCAACTGAGTGCTTGCATGCTTGAGTGAGTACAGTATGAAGTGAGTTAATGACTACTCACTGTTGCTTACTTGAGTGAGTCCATTATGAAGTGAGCTGATGACTACTCACTGAGTGCTTGCATGATTGAGTGAGTACAGTATGAAGTGAGTTAATGACTACTCACTGAATGCTTGCATGCTTGAATGAGTACAGCATGAAATGGGCTAATGACTATTCACTGAGTATTTGCATGCTTGAATGAATACATTACGATGTGAGCTAATGACTGCCCATCGAGTGCTATCATACTAGAGTGAGTACATTATGAAATGGGCTAATGACTACACACTTAGTACTTGCATGCTTGGGTGAACACATTGTGAAGTGAGCTAATAACTATTCACTGTGTGATTGCATGGTTGAGTGATTACAGTATGAAATGGGCTCATGACTACTCACTGAGTGGTTGCTTGCATGGTTGAATAAATATATTATGAGGTGAGCTAATGACTACCCACCGAGTGCTTGTATAATATAATGAGTACATTATGGAGTGGTTGGTGCAATATGAACTAAGTTGATGACTACTCACTGAGTGCTTGCATGCTTGAGTTGTTGGTGCAATATGAATTGAGATATTGACTACTGACTGAGTGCTTGCGTGTTTGAGTGATTACAGTATTAAGTGAGCTAATGACTACTCACTGTTGCATGCTTGAGTGAGTACAGTATGAAGTATGTTAATGACTACTCACTGAGTGCTTGCATGCTCGAGTGGTTGGTGCAATATGCCGTGAGATATTGACTACTGACGGAGTGCTTGTGTGCTTGAGTGATTACAGTATTAAGTGAGCTAATGACTACTCACTGTTGCATGCTTGAGTGGGTACAGTATGAAGTAAGTTAATGACTACTCGCTGAGTGCTTGCATGCTTGAGTGGTCGGTGCAATATGAAGTGAGATATTGACTACTGACTGAGTGCTTGCGTGCTTGAGTGATTACAGTATTAAGTGAGCTAATGACTACTCACTGTTGCATGCTTGAGTGAGTACAGTATGAAGTAAGTTAATGACTACTCGCTGAGTGCTTGCATGCTTGAGTGAGTACAGTTTGAAGTAAGTTAATGACTACTCACTGAGTGCTTGTATGCTTGAGTGAGTACAGTATGAAGTGAGTTAATGACTACTCACTGAGTGCTTGTATGCTTGAGTGAGTACAGTATGAAGTGAGTTAATGACTACTCACTGAGTGCTTGTATGCTTGAGTGAGTACATTATGAAGTGAGTTAATGACTACTCACTGAGTGCTTGTATGCTTGAGTGGTGGGTACAGTATGAAGTAAGTTAATAACTACCATCTGAGTGCTTGCATGCTTGAGTGAGTACATTATGAAGTGAGTTAATGACTACTCACTGTTGCTTACTTGAGTGAGTCCATTATGAAGTGAGCTGATGACTACTCACTGAGTGCTTGCATGCTTGAGTGAGTCCATTATGAAGTGAGTTAATGACTACTCACTGTTGCTTACTTGAGTGAGTCCATCATGAAGTGAGCTGATGACTACTCACTGAGTGCTTGTGTGCTTGAGTGAGTACATTATGAAGTGAGTTAATGACTACTCACTGTTGCTTACTTGAGTGAGTCCATTATGAAGTAAGCTGATGACTACTGACTGAGTGCTTGCATGATTGAGTGAGTACATTATGAAGTGAGTTAATGACTACTCACTGAGTGCTTGCATGCTTGAGTGGTTGGTGCAATATGAACTAAGTTGATGACTACTCACTGAGTGCTTGCATGCTTGAGTTGTTGGTGCAATATGAATTGAGATATTGACTACTGACTGAGTGCTTGCGTGTTTGAGTGATTACAGTATTAAGTGAGCTAATGACTACTCACTGTTGCATGCTTGAGTGAGTGCAGTATGAAGTATGTTAATGACTACTCACTGAGTGCTTGCATGCTTGAGTGGTCGGTGCAATATGAAGTGAGATATTGACTACTGACTGAGTGCTTGCGTGCTTAAGTGATTACAGTATTAAGTGAGCTAATGCCTACTCACTGTTGCATGCTTGAGTGAGTACAGTATGAAATGAGTTAATTATTACTAAATGAGTGATTGCATGATTGAGTGAATACATTATGAAGTGAGCTGATGATTACTCACTGAGTGCTCGCATGTTAAATTGAGTACACTATAAACTGAGCTAATGACTACTCACTGAATGCTTGCATGCTTGAATGAGTACAGCATGAAATGGGCTAATGACTATTCACTGAGTATTTGCATGCTTGAATGAATACATTACGATGTGAGCTAATGACTGCCCATCGAGTGCTATCATACTAGAGTGAGTACATTATGAAATGGGCTAATGACTACACACTTAGTGCTTGCATGCTTGGGTGAACACATTGTGAAGTGAGCTAATAACTATTCACTGTGTGATTGCATGGTTGAGTGAGTACAGTATGAAATGGGCTCATGACTACTCACTGAGTGGTTGCTTGCATGGTTGAATAAATATATTATGAGGTGAGCTAATGACTACCCACCGAGTGCTTGTATAATATATATAATGAGTACATTATGGAGTGAGATAATGGCCATTAACTGAGTGCTTTCTTGCATGCATGAGTAGTACAGTATGAAATGAGCTATTGACTACTCACTGAGTGCTTGCATCCTTGAGTGAGCAACGCAGTATCTTAGGACTGATGAGGTGGGCTTATGACTTCTCACTGAGTGTTTGAATGCTTGATTGAGCACTGTTCGGGTGGAGTCAGCACTCAATTCAACCGTTATAATGGTTAAAGTGATGTGAAACTCTCCGGTAAGTTGGTCAAATAGAAATGGAGAATAATCTTGTTCAAAGTAGTTATTTTTACAAATATGATATCTAAATTGACAACACACACCGCTATTAGTATGTATTAATTAAATACAGTGACTCTCGGTGATGAAATCATGTTCGTTAGTTTATTGCCGATAGATGCGTCCCGATTCGAGTAGTAATATTTATAATTGAGTGTTATGTTTTCAATGGAGACTTGTGCGAAGCTACTTGATTCTGCACATACTCAGGGGTGCCAGATGAAAACAATTCGTTTTCTGAATCAATGGTGGAGGGAGGGCTTTATTTTTATCTTTTATTTTTGTTTTGCAGATCGTAACTTCGTAAGCATGGCACACGATAGCGTCCTTTGTCTAGTAATAGTCAGAAAACGTAAAGAGAACTTTGTTTACAATATACACTCATTTAATCGGATATAAAAAACTCATTGTACTTAAGAAATAAATACACGGTGTAGAGGTGTGTATGGTCAAGTTGTACCACAAAAAACTGATTGTAGGACGACGCGTAGCGGAGTCCTACAATCAGTTTTTTGTGGTACAACTTGACCATACACACCGATACACCGTGTATTTATTTCTTTTGTAATACGACTGAAAGTGTATGGTCACAATTCGACTGAATAGTCAACGAAATACTGCGCTTTTTCGGTCTCAGGTGAGAAAACATTTCGTGGTGTAATTCGTATTGGGCGTACTCGATTCTTTGCATGGAGTACTCTAGTAATTTGTTTGCGTAAATAATCGTTGTGATTGGCTAAAAAACGATGTGTTTTCAGCGGCGCCCGTGCCTTTCATTTAAATTGTACAGGAAATACGATTGCTGTCATTTCTGTGTTGAACGTTGTTGGGACAACATGAATATTATCATCGACTATGGACCATTTTCCTTACACAAAGCGATCTAAATGATCTAGTTTACTAAACTAATCTTATTCCCCTTCTGTACTGGTGAACAAGCGCTTTCATTTTCAACTTGATTCCGAAATATCGAATATGATCGAGATTCGAATCGACGAATGCACAGCCCGGCCCCATGGATTTATTTTGTCATTTAATATACTTATTAAGTAACTTTCTTTGGTCGTAACATATATCAGTATATAATAACATCATTTGGACCATATTCATTGGCAACCAAACTGGTTTCAAGCGAAAAATCGCTAGAAAATTCGCAAGATTGTCAAGATGTAGCAAAATAATTCAAAGGGTTACGGGTGCGGGTGTACTCCGTTGATGCCCCGTTTGCGCGGAGTTAGAAAAGACGGGAAAAGTCGCGTGCGGCGATCTGAATAAACCGAATTTTTTCGTGGTACAATTGGAAAAAGTAGAATTGTACCACAAAACTGGAACGAGATAGCCATGGTAACTCGGGCCACTGGCCAATCAGGACATGGCTTTTAAGCATAGTTAGGCAGGGTCGTATTACAATACTGGTTTAACTGTATGACATAGGCATTACCAATAGTGTTCTAATGTCCCTGACTATTGACAATTGTTATTATTATCTTTTATATATTGTGGAACTTTTGTATGAATGTATGTATGTACGTGTGCGTATGCATGTGCTATAGACTCGAAAACTGCTCGACCGATCCGACTCAAATTTGGTATGTTGGCCTACTTTGATCCCGGGGACAATATGGGCGGGGTCAAATTTCATGTGCGACCAGGTCCTTGACCTTGACCTCGCTCATATAGTCATGTTTCATTGTGGATCGAACAATAGTTTGCCCAGACGCTGTATATTCTGCCCAGACGGAGGCGATCACAAAGAAATCCCTAAATAGCCAGGAAGAAGTCGGTCACAAAGAAATCCCTAAATAGCCCGGAAAAAGTCGGTCACAACGAAATCCATACATAGCCCGGACGAAGTCGATCACAAAGAAATCCCTAAATAGCCCGGACGAAGGCGATCACAAAGAAATCCCTAAATAGCCCGGACGAAGGCGATCACAAAGAAATCCATAAATAGCCCGGACGAAGGCGATCACAAAGCCATCCCTAAATAGCCCGGACGAAGGCGACCACAAAGAAATCCCTAAATAGCCCGGACGAAGGCGATCCCAAAGAAATCCCTAAATAGCCCGGACGAAGTCGCTCACAAAGAAATCCCTAAATAGTCCGGACGAAGTCAGTCACAAAGAAATCCCTAAATAGCCCGGACGAAGTCGGTCACACAGAAATCCCTAAATAGTCCGGACGAAGTCGCTCATATCAGCTTGTTGTCTATAAATTGACACCTCTGCATTATACCATTTTATCCTAAATTTCCTCCAGTACATTTCAATTGTTCTGGAGTTACAATTAGAACACCAGTCTATGATGATCAGCTGATCATTTCCTACAATGTATAGTCATCTACTTAATGTTCACTGTCACTATGTGTATATATATATATATATGTGTGTGACCCGCCATATCAAATCCAGTCGTTAGTCGGGATTTGTTTTACCCTGTGCCAATGCATTCTCTTATATATGCGAGTCGACCATAGGTCGCCTCGCATATATAAGAGAATGCATTGGCCTAACAATTTTTTATCATTTTTTTTAAATAAATGTTTCTTACAATTTTTAGGACATAAAATAAAAAACATCCATTACCCTGCAGGGAGCCCCCCCCCCCCCCACATATATAGAAGCATAGAGAAGAGTGTCGTCTGCTCATGTTTGTCTGGGGCTATGTATGGGTGAAATTATAAAATTGTAAAATAATACAAGAAAAAAATTATTAAAATTGTAAAAAATTGTTAGGCCAATGCATTCTCTTATATATGCGAGGCGACCTATGGTCGACTCGCATATATAAGAGAATGCATTGGTACAGGGTAAACGACTGGATTTGATATGGCGGGTCACATATGTGGTCATCAACCTATCAAGCAAAGAGATAATTATGTTAATAGTCCATGTACGTTGCACTTAATGCTTAATACATATGGACATTTCAGGAAAAACACCAGAATAATTTTTGAAAACAAATTAAAAAACAATAAAAAGGCAGAAAGGGTATGTGTCCTTCTTTACCATGGCACCCCTGCATAAACCTTAAAAAACAATAAAAAGGCAGAAAGGGTATGTGCCCTTCTTTACCCTGGCACCCCTGCATAAACCTTAAAAAACAATAAAAAGGTAGAAAGGGTATGTGCCCTTCTTTACCCTGGCACCCCTGCATAAACCTTAAAAAACAATAAAAAGGTAGAAAGGGTATGTGTCCTTCTTTACCCTGGCACCCCTGCATAAACCTTAAAAACAATAAAAAGGTAGAAAGGGTATGTGCCCTTCTTTACCCTGGCACCCCTGCATAAACCTTAAAAAACAATAAAAAGGTAGAAAGGGTATGTGCCCTTCTTTACCCTGGCACCCCTGCATAAACCTTAAAAAACAATAAAAAGGTAGAAAGGGTATGTGCCCTTCTTTACCCTGGCACCCCTGCATAAACCTTAAAAAACAATAAAAAGGTAGAAAGGGTATGTGCCCTTCTTTACCCTGGCACCCCTGCATAAACCTTAAAAAACAATAAAAAGGTAGAAAGGGTATGTGTCCTTCTTTACCCTGGCACCCCTGCATAAACCTTAAAAACAATAAAAAGGTAGAAAGGGTATGTGCCCTTCTTTACCCTGGCACCCCTGCATAAACCTTAAAAAACAATAAAAATGTAGAAAGGGTATGTGCCCTTCTTTACCCTGGCACCCCTGCATAAACCTTAAAAAACAATAAAAAGGCAGAAAGGGTATGTGTCCTTCTTTACCCTGGCACCCCTGCATAAACCTTAAAAAACAATAAAAAGGCAGAAAGGGTATGTGTCCTTCTTTACCCTGGCACCCCTGCATAAACCCCATGTTATGACAAGACTTACAGTGTATGTAGCTGTTGGAAAGTTAGCCACGCTAAATTTCAAAACACGATTCCTGAAAAAGAGAGTACAGATAATTTAAATATATACTGCAGACTTATTTCATTCGATAAAACCAATCCGTTCATATTCAAACACTATCCCATAATAATGTGGCAATGGACGAAGACTATCGAAAAATCGAATCATGAACACAACAGTTAAAGGTACACCATCCGATCAGATGCTCCTGAATTACTATTTCTTTGGCCTCGGGGGTAAAAAGTATTTGATTCGAATCGAGGACCCATCAAAGCTCAGCCTGATAAAATATCAAATTCTTGAAATAGTGTGTCTGTCATATGCGGAATGAGGTCCCCAGAGGGTGAATTATTGATGCTACCCCACATAGCGGGCTAGCATCACCAAATTCACCCTCTGGGGAACTCATTCTATTTACACCTCAGCAGAATGAGGTTCCCAGAGGGTGAATTTGGTGATGATAGCCCGCTATGCGGGGTAGCATCACTAAATTCTCCCTCTGGGAACCTCATTCTGCAAATGACAGACACACTATTTCAAGGCTTGATCAAATATCGATGTTTGAAGGTTGTTATTTCAATTGTGTGTGGGCCAGAAACACACGGTCAAACGGACGGTCCTGTAGATAAAGATGGATAACACTAAAATCAAGTGGTAATAATAAGTTATCCATATTTACATGTATCTTTACGTCCGTTTGAACACGTGTTTCTGGTTCTAGATATGTCATGCCAGAAGTCTGGGCATTTCGTACAGACATTATGTTTATTACACGCTTGTTCCTAGAAGTACAGTGTTATTGCTGTTCCATATTATAAAGTTATTATACAATGTTGTGTACAGTATGTGTTTTTCTTGTACGAGTCCAGGTTTTGGTGAAAACTCATATTGGACGAGACACGCAGTGTCGAGTTCAATGTGACTTTTTACAACAGCCTGGACTAGTACACGAAAAACTCATACACTACTGTACACAACATTGTATAATGACATTTTTATTATTCATCTGTATGTTTATCCAAATTTTGGGAATAAAACTTTAGTGGTTATTTTTGGTATTTGTCAGCTCTTAATTATCTATAAAATCCTGTATTTGATCATCATGAAGCACGATTTGGAACAGTAAACACGGAAATGAAGGAAAAACTCAATGCGGAAGTTAAAGGTTTGCTAAATCTGTTGCGCGCAGCACATCACATTTTCACCGATTCGTTTCGCAATAGTTAGTTCGTGACGTCACGGAGTCCCAAAAAAAGTGATATTGCACACTTGGGAGTCCAATATGACATTCGGGAGTACAATATGACTTGTTCCCGGACTATCACGTGGCGGCTTTTGCCCAATCGGAAATGGTGTTAGTTAAGGGGTGGACATTAATTACAAATCTGTATGGAACGTACGTTCCATACGCATCTCGACGTAAAATGACGTTCGCCTCAACCATAAAACTAGAACTATTTAAATAAAAGAATCATCACACATGACAAACCCGCCCTGTATGAGCCTACATATAGTCTGGTCGATAAAAGGTTTGACCTAGAAAAAATTTGGACTAAGTTGGTTTGTATACCACTTTGAAGAGGAATATATCCTCTATAACATATCCAAAATCCGCTAAAATCCGCTTTGAGCATTTTTTGTAATTCAAGATGGCGTCCAAGATGGCTGCCATTTTCCTATAAGTCAGCTTGATGCAATTATAGTGAGAACATCTTGTCATATATATACAACTGTATACATTTTTGTGAAGCTAAGACATAACGCCACCTTTATGTGCCAAAATAGGAACTCCCCGTCCAAGATGGCCGCCAAAATGGCGACCGGAAGTGAAATTTTAAAGTTGTTTTTACTAATATCTTTAAGATAATTTTCTGTGGTTTGGAACTGGTTGAGAATTGTGACTTTATTTTGTATTTAGCATGTTAAATGACGATTGGAACAATGGAATATGCTGTTCTTGAGGTCCATACCCCTTCCGATCACTCAAAAATTCGATTTTACAAAACGCGGTATAACATTTCACAAAAGATCCCCATTGGGATTCTAGTCATATTTCATCAAGAAGTGGGAAGAACTGTGCAATGTAAGTGATGGATTCTATACCTTACTGATATTTTAACTCAATGGTACCAAAATTGTCACTTTGGCTCAAAATGGCTGCCAAAATGGCTGTCAAAATATGGAAAATGGTAGTTATTATCCCAGCGTGCCATGCAACCGCTTACAAGTTGTGTTGATGCACACAATTGACTACTCTGTCTTATATAGCTTGACTACTAACATTTCTGATGCACCTTGTGTATTTGTTACTATTTTAACCACTGAAATTACCAGAATTATTCGAAATTTTCAATCACAAACCTGATATCAAAATCGGCAAAAAAATCGCTGTTCAGGTTTGAGACATTTTTTAAAAGTAAAATGAAACCATGTTTGGTATCAAAGGTGTTTATTGTTTTGGTATGTGTTACATGTGTCACACTGAGGTGTTTTAGACATAATTACTCAAGGTGGCTTCCAAAATGGCAACCAAATTTGGTAAACATTATTATATACATATGCATATGTGTATATACGTGGTGTATATGTATACATACTCAATTGTGACTCACATGCTACTTAATCAACTAAATGTTCTATTCTGGTGGTCCCGATACCCTACGAGGCATGACAAGTTCAGTTTGAGGAATGCAATATGGATTTTGTCAAAAACTTTCTTGCTTTTGAACGGAAATGGGCAGAACGTTGAAACGGAACTGAGAGGGATCATATTATGTGGCTATTCTGGCCCATTAGAATCAACATTAATCAACTTAATACAGTGTGTATGTCTGTTGACTGTATGGTCATAGGCGAGGTGCGTAGGTATACGTGGAGTTAATGTATTCATGAATAATGTGAATAGTTATACAATGTGTGACCAAATGGTCATGGATGGGGTGCCCATGGTGAGATGTATATGTATATAATGAGTAGCTGTATGGTGATGTGTGAGGTGAACATGTTTACAGTGAGTGGCTGTCTGGTCATTGAAGTGGTGTGTGGGCATAACAAGAGCAGCTACACTGTCCTGGATGTATACATGGAGTGACTGTGTGGTCAGGGGTGGGCTGTACATGTGTACATTGGGTGGCTGTATTGTCATGGGTGGGTGTATATGTATACATATATTGGATGTATGGTAATGGATGGGTGTATGTAAAAATAGGATGTGGTTGTATGGTTATGGGCAATGTGCAATGTGCACGTCATTTTGAAGTGTATATGCATACATGGAGTACACTTTGATGCCATTGGCGGCTAGTGTATATAGATAGTGACCTCATGGTGATGGTGGGATGTATATGTTTATATGTAGGGCCTATTGTATTGTCATTGGTGGTGTGTACAAGCATACAGTGAATAGCTGAATGCTCATGGAGACGGTGTATATGTATACAGCGAGTTGCCGAATTGTCACGGTTGAGCTGTATATGCAAGTCTGAAGTGTACGAATGGCCGTGTGTGCGGGGTATTGGTATATCTAGAAGGGCTGTATGGCCAATGATGAGGTATATATATACACCTGGAGTGACGCTGTGGTCATGGGTGAGGTGTATGTGTATATCATGAGTGACTATATGGCCACGGGCAATATGTATATAGGGATTGACAGTATGGCACAAATTAATGGTGGGGTGAATTGATATACAAGGTGTGACTATGATCACGAATGTGGTTTATGCGTATACAGCGAGAGGCTGAATTGTCATGGGTCAGGTGTATATGCAAGTCTGGAGTGTATGAATGGCCGTGTGCGCGGTACGGGACATTGCTACATCTAGAAGGGTTGTAAGGCCATTGGTGAGGTCTATATGTATATACCTGGAGTGACTCTATGGTTTTGGGTTGGGTGTATATGTATATCTTGAGTGGCTATATGGCCACGGGTGTCGCAAATATATATATATATACATATACATGGCGTGAGACTGTAGGACCACGGGTGAGGCAAATAGGTATACAGGAAGTGATGTATGATCATGGATGTAACGAACATGTATACCAGGAGTGCCTGTATGGTCATCGGTGTGGTGCATATGTATATCTTTAGTGGTTATATAGCTATGCATGTGGCAAATAAATATACATGGAGTGACTGTATGGCCTACGGTGAGGCGAATATGTATACAAGAGGTTACTTTGTGTTCATGTATGTAGTGAATATGTATACAGGTCGTGTGAGGTGTAGGAGTATACCTGGTGTTTCTGCATGGTTATTCACGGCTATAGGGTCATGCTTTGGTGTATGGATAAACCCAAGTGTGGCTGTATGGTAATGGGTGAAGTGTATGTATACACAGCGAGTGGCACATGGCCATTTATGTGGTGTCCATGTATATATGGAGTGACTGCATGCTCATGTGTGATTTGTACTGGTGCACATGTGTGACTATCGCTTTCCACAATAACTCAAGGATATGCTAATCGATAGAGGTAATATCCACATTGCGTTTTATATGCAATGTGAAGAAAACGGTTTTCCTGACAATAGTTTATAAATTAATCAATTTTGATGCAAATGAGCCAGAGTAGCCACATAATATGATCCCTTTCAGTTCAGTTTCAACATTCTGTCCGTTTCCGTTGAAAAACATGGACAGAATCCCTAAAGAGGTGTTCGGCAAAATCCATACTGCATCCCTTAAACTGAATTTGTCGTGCCTCATAAGGTGCTGGGACAACCAGAATGTAAAATTTAGTTGTCAGTTGATTAAATAGCATGTTTAATAACCAAGTGAGTCACAATTTACTACCATTTCGGAACAGCAGAGAATAATGTTCGGAATATAAACTTTTTACCAAATTTGGTTGCCATTTTGCAAGTCATCTTGAGTAATATTGTCTAAAACGCCACAATATGACACATTTAGGGCATATCGAAATCAAAGAAACTATGATACCAAAGATAGTTCCATTTTACTTGAAAAAAATGGTCCAAACATGAAAAGTGATTTTTTGCCGAGTTTGATGCTGTTTGTGATAGAAAAATCCCATAATTCTGGTAATTTCAGAATAGTAAATAGTAAAAATTAATCAAGGTGCATACGAAATGTTGGTATTCAATGTATATAAGACAGAATAATCAATTGTGTGCATCAGCACAACTTGTAAGCGGTTGCATGGCACGCTGTGATAATAATTACCATTTTCCCCATTTTGGCGGCCATTTTGGCAGCCATTTTGAGCCAAAGTGACAATTTTAGTACCATTGAGTTCGAATATCAATTAGATATAGAATGCATCACTTACATTGCACAGTTCTTCCCACTTCTTAATGAAATATGACTAGAATCCCAATGGGGATCTTTTGTGAAATGTTATACCGCGTTTTGTAAAATTGAATTTTTGAGTGATCGGAAGGAGTATGGACTCCACGAACAGCATATTTCATTGCTCCAATGGTCATTTAACATGCTAAATACAAAATAAAGTCACAATTCTCATCCAGTTCCAAACCACAGAAACTTAACTTAACGATATTAGTAAAACAACTTAAACATTCCACTTCCGGTCGCCATTTTGGCGGCCATATTGGACGGGGACTTCCAATTTTGGCAAATAAAGGTGGCGTTATGTCTTAGCTTCACAAAAATGTATACATGTGAATACATATGACAAGATGTTCTGACTATAATTGCATCAAGCTGACTTATAGGAAAATGGCAACCATCTTGGACACCATCTTGAATTACAAAAAAATGCTCAAAGCGGATTTTAGCGGATTTTGGATATGTTATAGAGGAGAGCTTCCTCTTCAAAATGGTATAAAAACCAACTTAGTCCGAATTTTTTCTAGGTTGACCCTAAAATTTGAGTTTATCGACCAGACTAATAAACCTTCTAACCCTATATTGTTACTGCACGGAGTCTAGGACGCGAAGCGTGTAATAAACACAGAACGACATTATGTGTAAATGGGTTTGTCGATACGGCACTCGCCACTCGTGCTGTCGCGGAAGGATAGAACTCGAGGCGCAAGCGCCTCCGGTTCTATTCTTCCGCGACAGCACGCCTGCCGTATCGACAAACCCATTTACACATCGTGTCGTTCTGTGTATATATGGTTCGTTCCAAGGAACGACTTACCGTTACTTAAGGAATTATTACTGTTAATTCATGTAGTTTAACTCCTTCTATACTAAATCATCATCTTCAAGTAGTTTATAATATTACTTTGGACATGTTCAGAAAATAAATTCAACAAACGACCATAGGCCGCCTGTTGAAGTCATTATCTAAACATTTCTCTCAATAAATAGGACTCATTTTGTTTGAACTGTTATTTATCTGCTGTTTACTTATATCACCTTGACATCCCTGCAAATCAATATATTCCATTGAGGACTATTTAACTGAATGGGAGAAACCATTTAGTATAGAAAGGGTGAAAGATATTTATTTGTCTAATTTTTGTGAAATATGATATATGACAGACAATTTTTACAAACAATGGGATTGGAGGACAAGTGCTGGTCCCACTTATGGGTTCCTCCTCTCCCAGTATTGCAATGCAGTTACTCACTGCTGCAACTAAACAGTATTTTCCTTTAACCCATATGAAGGAGTTTTTAACTACCCATGGGAGTATTATGAAGTATTCCATGTAATGAGTGTGTTTAATTATCAATTTAATGCTATGAATACTTACATTGCACCAACATATAGGTATCCATTCCCGTTTGAAGATTCGAGCATGAAGTACCGATAATACAGCTTTTCATCACCTTGGGAATATTGTCTTGTTTTTATGTCTGAAAGAAATAAAGGGCATGATGTGGAACTCTCCGGTGATCAAATAGAAATGGAGAATAATCTTGCTCAAAGTACATGTATTTGTACAAATATTATATCTAAATTGACAACACACACCGTCATTAGTATGTATTAATTAAATACAGTGACTCTCGATGATGAAATTGTTTTTGTTAGTTTACTGCCGATAGATGCGTCCCGAATCGAGTAGTACATATTTATAATTGAGCGTTATTCAGACGATGTTTTCAATGGAGTGGTACCGTCGATTCGCTTCAGATTTTCGGTGGTGTTAGTAGAAGTTTGCATTCCTCCAGTTGGCATAGTGCCTGAATACTAATTTATTAGTTTCACGCACCCGACACATGTACATAATATGTCTTTAATGAAAAAAATTAACGCCCTAATCTTGATGCTCTTCTCGGTGGCCCGACCCCACCTATATCTACCTGGTATCACCAAATGGAGGGAATCACCAAAACAGAGCATGTGTTTTTATGGCTCATTTCCGATTTTGTCATAATAATAGACACTTTTTGACATTCGAAGTTCGTTTGTGACATATTATCAGTCATTGACGTCGGGCAATATGTGTATCGATTAACCATAAAATGTTCTATAATACATGCCGTGCAGTTCCTAAAAATACTACCCGCGATCGCGTGTGGGTACCCAGGCCGCAGATCGATTCTGCAAAGAGTTATCACCAAAACGGATTTGGGATGTCAAAGATACGAATTATATATTTAGAATTTGACTGTTTCTTTTTGAAAATAACCCATTACCTTACGGAAATACCGGCAGATTGTTGTGTGTTTACTGAGGAGGGTACATTTGCAAGGGCCTATTCGTTTATATTGTTATGTTTTAATGTCATAACAATACACGTTGTTTGTTAAATTCAATAGTATAGGCCAGGAACAGTGTAAATAATGAGAAAACAGGAAAATGTCTATAGGGTCCCGTTGGGGGTGTCCACCTAAAATGTTTCTTAATGCAAACCGCCCACTTTCTAGAACTTCCATTTGCACCCCTGTTAGGTTGGAATTGGGAGTTAACATCGGGTTCTCCAGCTGTAGGATATGACAATGGTAGACAATAAGGTTGGATTTGTTATAACTGGTGTTCATTTCAGTTCACAAATATTTTATGGGAATTATTTAAATTGTATAAATACATGTGTGCGGCTTTTTGTCTGAAAATTACAATTTTACACTTAAAGACGCATACTCCGATTAAACGCCCCTTAATTACTATTTATTAAGCGCCCCTTAATTACTATTTATTAAGCGCCCCTTAATTACTATTTATTAAGCGCCCCTTAATTACTATTTATTAAGCGCCCCTTAATTACTATTTATTAAGCGCCCCTTAATTACTATTTATTAAGCGCCCCTTAATTACTATTTATTAAGCGCCCCTTAATTACTATTTATTAAGCGCCCCTTAATTACTATTTATTAAGCGCCCCTTAATTACTATTTATTAAGCGCCCCTTAATTACTATTTATTAAGCGCCCCTTAATTACTATTTATTAACCCCCCCCCCCTCAATTACTATTTATTAAGCCCCCCTCAATTACTATTTATTAAGCGCCCCTCAATTACTATTTATTAAGCGCCCCTTAATTACTATTTATTAAGCGCCCCTTAATTACTATTTATTAAGCGCCCCTTAATTACTATTTATTAAGCGCCCCTTAATTACTATTTATTAAGCGCCCCTTAATTACTATTTATTAAGCGCCCCTTAATTACTATTTATTAAGCGCCCCTTAATTACTATTTATTAAGCGCCCCTTAATTACTATTTATTAAGCGCCCCTTAATTACTATTTATTAAGCGCCCCTTAATTACTATTTATTAAACGCCCCTTAATTACTATTTATTAAACGCCCCTTAATTACTATTTATTAAGCGCCCCTTAATTACTATTTATTAAGCGCCCCTTAATTACTATTTATTAAGCGCCCCTTAATTACTATTTATTAAACGCCCCTTAATTACTATTTATTAAGCCCCCCTTAATTACTATTTATTAAGCGCCCCTTAATTACTATTTATTAAACGCCCCTTAATTACCATTTATTAAGCGCCCCTTAATTACCATTTATTAAGCGCCCCTTAATTACTATTTATTAAGCGCCCCTTAATTACTATTTATTAAGCGCCCCTTAATTACTATTTATTAAGCGCCCCTTAATTACTATTTATTAAGCGCCCCTTAATTACTATTTATTAAGCTCCCCTTAATTACTATTTATTAAGCGCCCCTTAATTACTATTTATTAAGCGCCCCTTAATTACTATTTATTAAGCGCCCCTTAATTACTATTTATTAAGCGCCCCTTAATTACTATTTATTAAGCGCCCCTTAATTACTATTTATTAAACGCCCCTTAATTACCATTTATTAAGCGCCCCTTAATTACCATTTATTAAGCGCCCCTTAATTACTATTTATTAAGCGCCCCTTAATTACTATTTATTAAGCCCCCCTCAATTACTATTTATTAAGCGCCCCTCAATTACTATTTATTAAGCGCCCCTTAATTACTATTTATTAAGCGCCCCTTAATTACTATTTATTAAGCGCCCCTTAATTACTATTTATTAAGCGCCCCTTAATTACTATTTATTAAGCGCCCCTTAATTACTATTTATTAAGCGCCCCTTAATTACTATTTATTAAGCGCCCCTTAATTACTATTTATTAAGCGCCCCTTAATTACTATTTATTAAGCGCCCCTTAATTACTATTTATTAAGCGCCCCTTAATTACTATTTATTAAACGCCCCTTAATTACTATTTATTAAACGCCCCTTAATTACTATTTATTAAGCGCCCCTTAATTACTATTTATTAAGCGCCCCTTAATTACTATTTATTAAGCGCCCCTTAATTACTATTTATTAAACGCCCCTTAATTACTATTTATTAAGCCCCCCTTAATTACTATTTATTAAGCGCCCCTTAATTACTATTTATTAAACGCCCCTTAATTACCATTTATTAAGCGCCCCTTAATTACCATTTATTAAGCGCCCCTTAATTACTATTTATTAAGCGCCCCTTAATTACTATTTATTAAGCGCCCCTTAATTACTATTTATTAAGCGCCCCTTAATTACTATTTATTAAGCGCCCCTTAATTACTATTTATTAAGCTCCCCTTAATTACTATTTATTAAGCGCCCCTTAATTACTATTTATTAAGCGCCCCTTAATTACTATTTATTAAGCGCCCCTTAATTACTATTTATTAAGCGCCCCTTAATTACTATTTATTAAGCGCCCCTTAATTACTATTTATTAACCCCCCCCCCTCAATTACTATTTATTAAGCGCCCCTTAATTACTATTTATTAAGCGCCCCTTAATTACTATTTATTAAGCGCCCCTTAATTACTATTTATTAAGCGCCCCTTAATTACTATTTATTAAGCGCCCCTTAATTACTATTTATTAAGCGCCCCTTAATTACTATTTATTAAGCGCCCCTTAATTACTATTTATTAAGCGCCCCTTAATTACTATTTATTAAGCGCCCCTTAATTACTATTTATTAAGCGCCCCTTAATTACTATTTATTAAACGCCCCTTAATTACTATTTATTAAACGCCCCTTAATTACTATTTATTAAGCGCCCCTTAATTACTATTTATTAAGCGCCCCTTAATTACTATTTATTAAGCGCCCCTTAATTACTATTTATTAAACGCCCCTTAATTACTATTTATTAAGCCCCCCTTAATTACTATTTATTAAGCGCCCCTTAATTACTATTTATTAAACGCCCCTTAATTACCATTTATTAAGCGCCCCTTAATTACTATTTATTAAGCGCCCCTTAATTACTATTTATTAAGCGCCCCTTAATTACTATTTATTAAGCGCCCCTTAATTACTATTTATTAAGCGCCCCTTAATTACTATTTATTAAGCTCCCCTTAATTACTATTTATTAAGCGCCCCTTAATTACTATTTATTAAGCGCCCCTTAATTACTATTTATTAAGCGCCCCTTAATTACTATTTATTAAGCGCCCCTTAATTACTATTTATTAAGCGCCCCTTAATTACTATTTATTAAGCGCCCCTTAATTACTATTTATTAAGCGCCCCTTAATTACTATTTATTAAGCGCCCCTTAATTACTATTTATTAAGCGCCCCTTAATTACTATTTATTAAGCGCCCCTTAATTACTATTTATTAAGCGTCCCTTAATTACTATTTATTAAGCGCCCCTTAATTACTATTTATTAAGCGCCCCTTAATTACTATTTATTAAGCGCCCCTTAATTACTATTTATTAAGCGCCCCTTAATTACTATTTATTTGGCTTCGGGGGTAAACAATATTTGATTCGAGTCAAGGAACCCACCCAATAAAGCACAAAGTTATTGGAAATCGATTTTTGAAACATATTATTTTTCATCACAGGGACTTTTGGGCGGCCTGGCAAAAATACAACGAAATGTTGATACATAACACTTTTTGTGCAATTTTATTCTATAGTTAACAATGGTCAGCATTATGTGTTGGCAATTAAATGATTTTGATAATTAAAGCGGCATTTCATGAAATGTTGTTGTTGTTGTTGTTGTTATTGTTATTGTTGTTGTTGTTGTTGTTGTTGTTGTTAGAATCTGATTATATGGGGATCATCGAATCAGATTGAGGACCTTTAACACTAAACAATTTGAACCAATTTTATTCTGAAATTTCGAACTGAGGTTGTGTCAGAAAAGAAACTTCCAGATGTTGCAAATGTTGACGAATGTATGGGGGCATGTCACGTCCCTGTAAGTGAATGCGTGGATGAATCAAACGACTAAGAGATATCGGATGTAGCCTGGTAAGCTCGTGCATAGGGCATGCATAATTATTTTATTTTCTTGCGAAATTTTGTATCATAATTATGTTTGCTGTATTGAACGCGGTTGCGAGAGACACACCCCAACAAAACAAATCATGTCTCTGATGATATATGCATTTGCGGCTTCATTAAATGGAAATACGAAAGTCGTTGTGGCGCTGAACATCCATAAAACATTGGGTTATAATCATATAAGAAATTGTGAAATGCATGATCAGAAAGAGCCTGGTGTTAGGTTAAGATAATAATATTCGGCTAATTACACATAAACAATTAATTAAAGTATATAAACCTAGGATAACAAAGTAAAGTTTAATGTAAGACGTTATAAATTAGTGCAAGGTACATGTGTACATAACGGTACAAATGTTTATCTACCAATCAAATGGTCTGATAAAATTGGCAATAACAAATTAAGAAATGAATGAAATGCTTGCGTTCCATAGAGTGTGGATGCAAGTTGGTCTGACATTTTGTGTGGAACGTGAAAGCTTGCATCCATCCTCTGTGGAATGCAACAATATCCATTACTTATATTTACACTCAACCGTGTCAACAATATCCATTACTTATATTTACACTCAACCGAGTCAACAATATCCATTACTTATATTTACTCTCAACCGAGTCAACAATATCCATTACTTATATTTACACTCAACCGAGTCAACAATATCCATTACTTATATTTACTCTCAACCGAGTCAACAATATCCATTACTTATATTTACACTCAACCGAGTCAACAATATCCATTACTTATATTTACACTCAACCGAGTCAACAATATCCATTACTTATATTTACACTCAACCGAGTCCACAATATCCATTACTTATATTTACACTCAACCGAGTCAACAATATACATTACTTATATTTACACTCAACCGAGTCAACAATATCCATTACTTATATTTACTCTCAACCGAGTCAACAATATCCATTACTTATATTAACCGAGTCAACAATATCCATTACTTATATTTACACTCAACCGAGTCAACAATATACATTACTTATATTTACACTCAACCGAGTCAACAATATCCATTACTTATATTTACACTCAACCGAGTCCACAATATACATTACTTATATTTACACTCAACCGAGTCAACAATATACATTACTTATATTTACACTCAACCGAGTCAACAATATACATTACTTATATTTACACTCAACCGAGTCAACAATATCCATTATTTATATTTACACTCAACCGAGTCAACTGGCAGATTAAAAGAGCATTTATTCTCGTGGCTCGTGGCTCAGAGCAAGTTGCGTCTACTTTAAAATGGCAAACTCCATGCAGGGTTTACCTCCATTGGTGACTTGGTGAGACCGCTGCTATCAACGAAATTTTACCCCCCCCCCCCCCCCCCCGTTGGTGGATTTCCGCGATAGTAAAATGTACACTAAGCGAGCAGAGCAAAATGCTGCCCTTATTAAGCAGACAAAATATCGAACAAAAATGTGTGTGGTTTCGTACCTTAAGTTTGGAAAGTCCCACTAGGACCAAAAAACTATATTTTGAAACGGTGTGATTTGGTTCTCCGATTATTTTGTCATCACAAAAGTCTGAACGCACATAAACGACAATGTCCCGACAAAACGCATGGCAAGTCAGACCCAAGAGTTCTAATTTGCTCTAATTTTGACGAGTTATTTG
The DNA here is from genome assembly GCA_032622095.1 of Siphonodentalium dalli. Taxonomy (NCBI): domain Eukaryota; kingdom Metazoa; phylum Mollusca; class Scaphopoda; order Gadilida; family Siphonodentaliidae; genus Siphonodentalium; species Siphonodentalium dalli. The sequence continues at coordinate 12,193,992 of CP136062.1, forward strand.
CGAAAATCGTCAACAAAAGTACTGCTCTGATCCTCCATTCTGTCTTCAAGTTTTTAGTGCGGGAATTGTTATGAAAACACATAGGAAGTTTGGCTTTGGGGGATCGGTTTTCGCCATTTTGTTTGGAAAACCCCGCGCTCAATATAGAAACCGCAGTTTAGTACCCAGTCGGTCACAGAGTCAGAAAGGAAGTATGACTGGTGCGCTCTGGTAGAGATTGCAAAAATGGATGCAAGTTGGGGTCTGCGCGCGACGTCAGGTGACGTAATTTCGACCAAACAACATCATGCATTCATGTTCCACAACGTAAAAGCATCTGTGTCATTACTGCAGTTACGGTACAAGGCGTGCATGACGTCATTGGCTGCTTGGTTCAAAATCACGAATGAACTGATAGTACAGGCGATCCAGCCGAAAAATGGGGTCAACCAGGAACTAATTGCAATACAAATGCCTTTTAGTTTATTGGATAGCTGATTATGTACTGCATTAGACTATCAATATATTAGACAAATCCAATTGGGACAAATCTGATAAATTTGTGTTTCCATGGCAACGATGGCGAAACATTATGTAATTGGAAATTTTACATTAAATCGTGCGTAATCGTGAATAATTTAATAACTACCTAAAAGTTCACATTGGGTTATGGAAACACTTGTAATGGCCGATGTTTCCACATATCACTGGTGACCTTGAAATGTCAAGGTCATGTATAAAGGTCAAGGTTATTGTTAAAACTCAGGATCTTTATCATTTAACAGTCGCATTTTCGACTGTCCTTGTTATGATTTATTATAAACTCCGGAATTCAGGCTCCTTGTGCAGGTTCATTTGATTGAATATCGATACATGCATTAAAAACTATAGCAGTTTGAAATATGTGGCGACAACATTTTTATGTACAACAAGACATAACTTGGGATTTTTATATATATATAGTCGATCGTTGACACAAAAAATCACAACATAACTTGTCATAATATATGCAATATGTCATTTATATATCTGTTGGTATACTCTGGATAGTTAAAATTCTACTGCGTTTGAATATATTTTGTTTAGGAAAATCCAATGGGGACAAATTTCGTAAATTTGAGTTTCCAAGGCAACGATGGCTAATAATCGGAAATTTGGAAATTTCACATTAAATAGTACGTACCGTGAATAATTTAATAACTACCTGAAAGTTTACATTGGTTAATGGACAAACTCAAGCGGGGATATGCTGCTAAACTGCTAACTAATGAACAAAGGAAGAGAATGGAGTTTCAAACTCGCTTCTAGCGGTGCTATGTTGCTAAACTGCTAATTAATGAAACAGTAAGAAACGAGAGTTTCAAACTCGATTCTATCGGTGCTATGCTTCTAAACTGCTAATTATGAAAACATGCAGAAAATATAATTGCAAACTCGATTCTAGCAGTGCTATGCTCCTAAACTGAAATTAATAAATAATAAATAAATAACTAATAAATAATTGATAAATCAATAATAATTAATTAAAACATTAAGAAACCAGAGTTTCAACCTGGATTGTATGACGATGATACATGCTGCTAAGCTACTAATTTACGAAGTAAATTAGAAACGAGAGTTTCAAACTCGATTCTAACGGTACTATGATGCTAAACTGCTAGTTAATGAAAACCTTTATAAACATCAAGGGAAACACCTAGTACAGCACAAATAATGTTCGCGATGCGGACAGGACCAGACTGAACTAGGTGGTCCGTTCCACCGACTAGGAGCGACCGGTCCGGTCCAGTTTCAACTCTATTCTAACGGTCCTATGCTGCTAAAACATGCAAGAATTATGAAAATGAATTTCAAACTCGATTCTAGCAGTGCTAAACTGCTAATTTAAGAACAAATTTAAAACCGAGAGTTTCAAACTCAATTCTAAAGGTGCTATATATGCTGCTAAACTGCTATTGAATGAAAACATTTATAAACATCAAAGAAAACACTTAGTACGGCAAGAACAATGTTCGCATTAACAAAGCAGTCCAGTCCGGTACGGTCCAGTTTCAACTCTATTCTAGTGGTGCTATGCTGCTAATACATGCAGGAATGATTAAAATGGAATTTCAACTCGATTCTAGCGGTGATATGCTGCTTAACTACTAACGAATGAACAAATTTAGAAACGAGAGTTTCCAAATCGATTCTAGCGGTTCTTTGCTGCTAAACTGCTAGTTAATGAAAACATTTAGAATCAAGAGTTTCAAACTTTATTCTAGTGGTAGTGTGCTGCTAAACTGCTAATTCATGAACACATTAAGAAAATGGAGTTTCAAACTCGATTCTAGTGGTGCTATGCTGCTAAACTGCTAATTAATGAACAAATGAAGACATAATTCGTTGGAAAATCAAACTACGAAAACACTTTCAACCTACTCATAGTGTCCTGCCTACACACCAACATGCGATGAGCCATTCCAAGCACACATACAATGACATAATGCCCACCTGCATCCCAACATGCGATGATCCATTCCCAGCACACATACAACTAGAATGCACTCAGAGAGATGCCAACGTGCGCAAAAATGTAATAAAAAATAATTAAAAAAATAATTTCACTGTATTTTACTTAATTTATTTAATTTAATTTAATGTTGGCAGAAAAATACAATTACAATCTTCAATAATTTTATTTAGGGGATAACAGTATGGTGTTTTGTGATTTCGGAAAGATACATAGCTAATATACTGTGGCAAATTTAGTTAATGGGCGACGGCGGAGCCGGAGCCCATTAACGGGTATTTGCCACAGTATATTCGCCATGTACCTTTCCGAAATCACACCACACTTATCCCCATTCTAATGCTCTTCGAACTTAAAAATGTTATTTAGACAAACAAATGGCTCGTAATTATCAACGAAATGTGCGGCCATAGAAAACACTCAGCCAATTCACGACTTTTTATTTTAAATTTAATGCGCTAGATAAAATATAGTCCCCCAATTACCATCACTCTTATCGTTAAAAATACTGATAAACATGAAAAATTGCCACATCAAATAGAAATAAATATGCACAACAATTAGTTTCTGCATGTACCTGATGTCTTTTTCAGATGTTTACCACTTACAAATTGCGGTTTTGATTTTACCGCGATCTTGAAGTTGAATTGAAACAATGGGAAATTGTTTACTCAATGCGATGTATTTCACGCCGTGTCTGTCGCGGTTTCATGTCAAGAAATTTGAATCAAATGATATCGATACACTTACATTGATGGGGTATAACGTTGTGGTGTTTTGTATTTTCTGAAAGTACATGTATACAGGGCGAATGTACTGACTGTCAATTTTCGACAAAAGCCTCATCGCTGGTTTGTTTATATAGCAACGAGCTAGTAATGGAAGTCAGTGCCAAGGGCGTCAACTCTATAATCTACTCCGTAACGTCGCCGGCATGTACTGCGTAATGGTGACGTCATGGAAATCGGTAGGGTGACACCAACCTACGAATCTGACTGATCGCCATACTGTTGCGCGAGCGTACGTAATGACATAATGCCCCACCTGCATCCCAACATGCGAAGAATCCATTATCATATATACTAGTAATGCCCCATCTGTATTCACCAACTTGGGTGTACTATAAACATCAAGGAAGGCAGTTATAGTACAGCAAGAACAATGTTCGCATTTATAAACGGACTGGACCGGACTACACTAGGTGGTCCGACACACTGACCAGGCTGTCCAGTCCGGTCGGGTACCCTTGCCTGGGTCGGTCCAAAGCGGTCCGATCCACTTACATGTACATGCACAGAAAACTGGGGGGAAATACTAGTGTTGTGGAATTGACATACATTGTAAACATTGGAATCCGGCGCCACCTATCAGCATTTCTTCATATGACTGAGAGTACCAGTCTGGTGTGTTTGTTATTGTTGAGCAGCGACACCTAACGGAAACCGGGACATGGAGGCGCCAGTTTCCGAAAGTTGAAAGGTCAGACCAAAGAGTATGACCAAAGTTCAACAACATATAATTTCTTGCTGTTTCTTATAATTCATTATAAATCGTCTTGATTCTTCATGGATTATTGGTAAGTATAATATCCTTTGCTCTATTGTATTTTATTATTGAAAGTGTTACCCATATTTTTACATCATTGGCGTTAAATAATCGTGCGTTTATAAACCCAATTTTTTCTTCCCTACATGTATTTTCGCGGTGACATCGTGGTTTCCTCGCGTTCGTAAATATTTCGGTATTTCGTCTCGCGTCGTTTATTATCGGATATTTTCGTTTTTTATTGTATCTTTGTTGTAATAAACGATGTTCTAATGTTTTGAATACTTTATATGAGTTTTAGATAGATTTAGTGGTCAGAAATACTTCACAATTTTCAATTGGAAAAGAGCAGATCCATTTTTCACAAATTATGTTTTGTAATTACCTGATATCGCAGTATGTCTGACAACAAAATAAATATAAATATAGCAGGTCTCGGGGATTTGGTGAAAATACCCAAATGTGGGTGACCGCATAGCACCGGAGATCATTCTTAAACGTAGAGATTGGTAATTTGTCAAACAATGCTTTGATAAATATCCCGAGATTTAAAGGTTCGAAACTACAGTGGTCAGTTATTGATTTCACTAACATACCAATATAGACTATACCAGTGACAAGGTTCAAAGGATATACAACTATCAAAACCTATTGAAATCGGATATAAAGTTATAAAATCAAGATTTTCGAGCAATAATTTGTCACGAACGTGTACTAAAACGCGATGACATAACATATTAATGCTCATACATGTTCCGCAAGTCAATCCGAAGCCACACATACTAGTCCAGGAGATATTGGTCGACCTCTGCACCCCCTCCCTCAGGACACAACTTCACCCCACAAATTTTATTTCTTAATGTCTCCTCTAATTATTTTCGGTTGTTAACAAGAATAAAAATGGCCGCAGAGACTCCAGACAAGATGGCGTCCATCATGGCGGCCATTTTGTTCATATGCACCAGGTCTCTTTGATCGCCGTTATAATAAAGATGATATCACATGCGGTCTTGCTTTCCGCTCGATTCGTTAATACAACGCTTACAAATTAGCCAAAACTCCGATACCAGAATCCAATATGGCGGCCAAGATGGCCGCCAAAATGTGAAAATATGCTATTTTTCTGACATTTCACCACCTTCCGTTTGTCTCTGTGGGAAAATATGGGCATCTTGGCGTGATGTTATACATTTATCGTATAGATATGTCATTGGCGAACACATGGGGACCATAATATACATTCATTGTGAGATATTTTTGTCCGATATCACGTTTTCCCAAATGCCGGTATAATAGGTCAAAGCCGAATCGACGTTAATAAAGCGATGTAATGTTTCGAATCAATCAATGTCATTGCTACCATATCAACACCCATGCATATATATATGTGCATGAGATACTCGAGCTAGGATTCCTCTTATACCTGAGTTGAGGAATTTTTACCGATATCCAAGATGGCGGCCAAAATGGCCAGCAGAAATAAACAATCGCCGAATATCGCTGATTTTAACATCAGTGAGCATTAGTGTCATGACAACTCCACACCTGCTTATCATTATGAGTTAGGAAGACTTAGGCGAAGAACATTCCTTGTACCATATCCTAATAAAAGTCCCCCAAATCCAAAATGGCGGACAAATTTTGAAAAATTACCGAAATTCCCTCATATTCACATCATTGGGCATTTTTGTCGAGACAACTCCACCCATGCTTACAGTTGAGGAGGAATACTGAGATGAAGTAATTACCTTACATCTCATGCAAGAAATAGTTTTCCAAATCTAAGATGGCGGCCAAAATGGAGACCGAAATTTGAAAACACGTCTACATTTCTTTACTTTCTTACGATGGGCGTTATTGTTTCGCGATTTCTACCCACCATTACATGTTGATATCGAATATTGATATGAAGTATTCATTAGGGTTTGGCAATTGATACTCACAGTGAAGATGGCGGCCAAACTGGCGGCCAGAAATTGAAAATAAGTCGATATTATCACATACTAGTTTCAACTTTTTGTCATAATATCGATCTGTATAGACGAAACGGTACATAATATAAACCATCTATTAGTTCCAACATAAGTCGTAGCCTTTTGGAAGGATGAAAACCCACAATCGCGATGTGACATTTCAAAATCCTGTCTTGACTATAAAGGGCACATACTGGTCGTAACCGTATATAGGTGTGCCGAATAGTAAAATTATGACTTCCAAGAATCAAAACAACAGTACCTGAGCTTATTCTGATTTGTCAGCATTATCTGGACCAGTTTCCGTCTCTTCGTCAGATTAATCTATCTCGCTCACAACAACAACACAGTTTTTAACACTTCTTTGTAGAAGGGTCCCACTAATCGGAATGTTTCAAACAATATATATGCTGGTGTCCAGCTCACGTGTTTGTTTCGAAAGCTTTGAATTATTATCCTTATTCTTGGCGAGCTTCATTCGTGGTATAGCTTATGGTATAATTCAGATGCTATATGGGGTATGGGCGTCATCTTGTGTGATAAACTAGACAGGTATTCGGTCGATGCGTATACTAGCTTTCAGACGGACCTATCTGTCTGCGTATTTTCAGCTTTGGTGACATAATGAGGATAACAACATGTACGCCTGGTGATCTTCGCAAACAGCCACTTCTCAATATACGGTTCATCAATTCACATACTCATCTAATGCACCGACGTACCCGGACAACTTCTGTATATGGCTTCGAATGTTGAAAGCCTGAGATTTGATGGATGCCTTTCTGCTACACCCTAAATATAGTTGGATGAACGTTGTATAAAACTCGTTCGGTGCGAATTTGTTGTGTACTTATTATCCAACAGTTAATACGATGTACACAACTGATTGCGTGAACTGTCTTCTGTGGTATTACTTTCATACCACATTGGATAAAACCGCCACATGACCGGGTCATCCAATAGCAGCGCGTTTCCGGTGCGGGCGAGCATGCGAGTTTTTGGTTCAAAATATTTCAAAACAAGATGGACGACTGCGTGAAAAAACTCCTGAGAGACTGGAAAATGTGACTAGACGTCGTGGATAGCTTTGCCGGTATAGTATACATTTGTTATAATTATTCTTTGTACGATACACTGATTATGTATGCTTTATGAATTGAGTGTATATTTATTTATATTTGCCCAATTTTGAAGTTAACAAATTTACACAACGCGACTGCTGACGGCACTAATTTGACTAAAGTAGTACACTCATACACTCAACACATAAAGCCTACATAATCATACAAAACATAATTACAACAAAGGTATACTATACTGGCAAAGCTATCCACGACGTCTTGCCCCATTTTACTTTCCAATCAACGTTGGGTAAACTTTCCAATCAACAAATGTCATCCAACTCTACCCAACACCCAACAGTTCAATAAACGTAGATAGGTGCTGTGTGCAATTAACGTTGATTGAGTGTTGTGTGCAATTTCACCCAACACGTTGTATAATTAACATACAACCGTTGGTAGTATATATATGCAACGTTGTGTAAACGTGTATCCAACAAAATTGTCATACAACTTTTCACACAACGTAGATAGGTGCTGTGGGCATACAACGGTTGAATGACTGTTGGATAACTTCTTATCCAACTAGATTTAGGGTGTATAAGGCGCAAGAGACCATAATACATAATATGCACACACTTCTTGAACATGATCATAAGAACAATCTTGTTGGCGTCCAGCAATCGTCTCACCGAACAGATCCAAGCAGATGATAACAATACACACGGTGCTAGTTTGTGGGAATGTGTCATGATAGTGGAAATGAAATTGGACCATGACTGCACCGCCCCTTGTTTTGGTATGTTTTAGATTCAGACAGGATCTCATGTGTGGCTTTGCTTTCCTAAGATTGTATATTCCCATCCGTTTAGAAGCCGTTCTTAATCAACTGGACCAGGCGGTACTATTGGTTACTACCGTATAAGCCCCACCAGACGGGGATGTAGTCTTAAAGGCGATGCCTTTGATAGTTGGCTGATATGTCATACTCACGCTGGTGGTGGTCGGTATGGTTCCAGAAAGTACAAATGCCATTAACACAAGGGTGAAATGTTCAACGCGAAGAACATCCAGAGGAATGTTACGCTGATGAGCTCTGGCATTCAGTTCAACATACGTTGGGCACACCAAGTGATTTATTGGTAACATCACCATTGCGACCATTGTCCTACATGAGACATTGACTACTATATTCTAAAGTCATATATATATATAAAGCTATATGATCATAAAGGTCGTGTTCCCCAACGCCCACAACCATTGCCATCGAGAGTATAAATTGTGCTTTAAATACATAGTGAAATAAATGTACCACAGTTCCTGACATTTTCTTGGATAATTCCGCCTACATACTGACACTAACCCTGCGAGCGGATAACAAAAACGCATACCTTCATGCTATAAAGACATTATCCTTTATCCCATCCGACTGTTTTGAGGGAGGCTAGCATAGTATTATCCAGACAAAATTGTACGTCTGGTCAAGTTGAATCAGAACTGCTTCGAAACGGATGTGAAAATACAATCTTACCACACCAAAAACAACCGACACGCACTACATTCTATATCTTAACATGCACCAGGTATAGGGGTGGTGTATACCGTGGCTAATTTCATTCCCACTATCATGGCGCATGTCCACAAACTAGCACCGGGAGTATTGTTCTTGTCTGCTGGGAGATATTCGACGAGACAACTGCTGCACGTCACACAGTTTGCTTCGGATCATGGTCAAGAGGTGTGAGTAGTCGGTACATTATGGTCTTCTCCTTAGCATATAGACATCTGTCCAATGGAATGAGACAGCTAGCAACCTTCGAAACACTTTCAAAGTTGTCCACTGAGTTTGAGTTAGCTGAGTTTGTGAGTTAACGAACCATCTATTGAGAAGTGACTAGCTAACTGGTTCGACAGGTGTACATGTCGTTATCCCCATGGGGTATGAGACACATACATAGAGATGACCTTCTGTAAGCTTGTATACTCATCGACCATATACCTTCCTAGTTCAAGATGACGCACAAATCCCATATTTAGCAAATATTTAAAATAGTAAGCTAGACGCTGGAAAATGAGCTGTTTGAAACGTTATGATTAGAGGGACCCTTCTCACATGAAGTGGTGAATACTTTGTCGGTGTGAGCGACCAAGATTTATCAGACAAAGAAATGGGAGCTGGTCCAGATAATTATGGACGTGACGTGGCAAATCAGAATCTGTTATCAGGTAATTGCTCTGATATGAGTATTCGGCGCACCTAAGGTTACGGTCATTATCGGCGCTGAGTGGAGAATGGATTTCGAAATTCCACATCGCGATATTAATTGTGGGTTTTCATCTTTCCAGAAGGATACGAGCTATGCCATGCGTTTTGATACGTTTAAGTTGAACTAATAGATGGTTTATGTACAGTTTCTTCCATACATTCCGATATTATGACAAAAAGTTGAAATTAGTATGTGATAATATCGACTTCTTTTCAATTTATGGCCGCCAGTTTGGCCGGCATCTTGACTGTGAGTATCAATTGCCAAACTCTAATGAATACCTCATATCATTATTCCACATCAACATGCAATGGTGTGTAGCAATCGCGAAACAATAATGCCCTTCGTAAGAAAGTCAAGGAATGTAGGCGTGTTTTCAAATTTCGGTCGCCATTTTGGCCGCCATCTTCGATTTGGAAAACCATTTCTTGCATGAGATGTAAGGTAATTACTTCACCTCAGTATTTCCAACTCAACTGTAAGCATGGGTGGAGCTGTCTCGACAATAATGCCCAATGGTGTGAATATGAGGAAATTTTGGTAATTTTTCCAAATCTGTCCCATTGTGGGCGCCATTTTGGATTTGGGGGACTTTTATTTGGATATGGTACAAGGAAAGTTCTTCGCCTAAGTGTTCCCAACTCAAAATAGTAAGTAGGTGTGGATTTATCATGACAATAATACTCACTGATGTTAAAATCAGCGATTTTCGGCGATTTTGTATATCTGGTGGCCATTTTGGCCGCCATCTTGGATTAGGGTGAATATTTCTCAACTCAGGTATAAGAGGAATCCTAGCTCGACTATCTCCTGCACAAATATATGCATGGGTGTTGTTATGATAGCAATAACATTCATTGATTCGAAATATTACATCACGTTATTAACGTCGATTCGGCTTTGACCTATTATACCGGCATTTGGGAAAACGTGATATCGGATAAAAATATCCCACAATGAATGTATATTATGGTCCCCATGTGTTCGCCAATGACTCTTCTATACGATAAATGTATAACATTATGCCAAAATGCCAATATTTTCCCACAGAGACAAACGAATGATGGTGAAATGTCAGAAAAATAGCATATTTTCACATTTCGGCGGCCATCTTGGCCGCCATATTGGATTTTGATGTCGGATTTTTGGCTAATTTGTAAGGGTTGTATATTAGCATAACGAATCGAGCGGGAAAAAAAGACCGCATGTGATGTCATCTTTACTATAACGGCGATCAAAGAAACCTAGTGCATATAAAACAAATGGCCGCCATGATGGACGCCATTAAGAAAAAAAATTAGTGTGGTGAAGTTGAGTCCTGGGCGACCTCCATATCTCCTGGACTATACCTTTTTTTTTATTTCACCTGATGTGTTTGTGCCCAAACGTGTCTGCGAATCGCAGTAAATTTTTAAACCAAACAAGAATTGCGGAGGTCAAGGTCACGCTGCCACGTGTGAAATTCGCAGAATTTTAATATTGTATCAAAACAAATTCCAGTTATTTAACGATACTTTCACTTTCACTTCTGTTTTAAAATTAGGTAAGCTTCTTTGTACAGAGAAAATTAATAATTAAGTGACTCTTCAATACTCCATCGGTTATCTATGCTTAACTGATTTTTGTCAAGTCAACATTTGTGAACATTACTCTTGGTTATTGTCAATCAATCAGCTAGCGGCTCAAAATGTCGCAGACTCGTTTTGTTTTTGTAATTCGTTTGATGAATAAAGTTGAAAACATCGACCACAAACGCATCGGGTAAAATAAAAAAGGCACGGTGGCTTCGGGGTGACTTGCGGGATGTATATGAGCAGTTAAAGGTCATAGCATCGGGTTTAAGTTAACGTTCACGACAAATTATTGCTCTAAAATATTGATTTCACAATGACATCATGCACCCTTCATGGGCCCTGGTAGGAGACAGACTAACGTGTTTGACATTATTTCAGACAATGATGGGTCATTTGGGCTTGAAATGTTTATCAGGCAAATTATATGTCATATTTTATAATTGGCAACAACAATAATAACAAAAGTCGTAGAAATGACAACAGACAACATTGGTTCAGCACCAACATTTGAGTTATTTCCAGGATTGAAAGTAGAGAGGAAGTCAGTAAAATTTACAAATATTAGTAGTACTGTACCGTTTTAAAGATATCACACATGTCGCATGATCATGTCCAGCTTAAAAAAGTACCAACTGTTTAATGTCGACAATGGACTAAATGGCAACTAAACACATGTTTGAGCAGATAGACAGTGTCTTATTCGCATAAAACTCGACACCAGATGAGGACACCAGACAACCACTGGATGCAACTTGATTTACAAAAGCTTCCACAATATACAATACAACATACATAATATACAACATATGTTGACGTCAATTTGATTGAACTTTCAAATATGCGCATCAATGTATATGAGTATCTCATTTAAATAGTGTATTCGTATATTTTAATTACGATAATTGCATGTCATAACCATGCACGTAACATGTACACAAATCATACACACATCTCCAGCGTTTTCCGATTTAGTACTTCTGCGATCAACCAGAGATAAACCCCCATTTTGTGTGGAAAACTGCGCTGAGTGATCAGATATCACAATTCGTTGGTTATTTGTTATACATATGTTATTCATTGTTATTCAATTATACCGTCATATATATGTCTAGAAGTATACGTATATAATTATATACCCATACAACCATATTCATATTTAAATATATGAATTCCAGTTGTCTCTCCAAGCGAAGAACTGGCTATAGTGACCCGCCTTGATTGCACACTAACGAAATTAATTCACTATAGTGATAGTGACCATCATTGGCTAACTCCGAAAACTGTATTTATCGTTAGCCAATCGCATACTGATACTCTGGACAGCTCAGTTGTATTCGCACGTTACGCTAGATATAATAGTTTAGGACTAATCTACGAAACGCTCAAAACATGTATTCTTAACAATATACAAAATTGTATCTGTTGAAGTCACATATTTGTAAACTATGTGGTAGTTCCACAACTACATATATTCTGGACCGGTCCAGAAGGTGTGGTTCGGTTCCCGGTCCAGTACAGCCGTGGACAGGTACCGGACCTTTTTTCGCGGTCCGCTCCGCATCACCAGTATACATTCTTGTTGACGGGAATTTGTTTTAGAACCAGAAAGATCGAGCTTGAACGGTGAACCCCGAGGCAAATGTATTGCATATCTATTGGAGTGTTCACTTCCTGTAAAATTCTAAATATGTGCCATGTATGCGGATACCATTGAGGACTATCTGGGCCCATAAGCGTTCCCATGCTACCATTGGTTTGTTATTACAGTAATCGCGGATCTACATGGTGGCCCCTCAGCTTCTTTTGCACCCATTGGTTCGCAGCTTCGGGAGCGTTCTCTTCCTGCTAAATTTTAAATGTGTGCCCTGAATGCGGATAGATATATAAAGCCTCTGTGTTCATATGCGCTCAGACGCTACGATTGGTTTGTTGTAACTTCATACTCACGGATCTACCTCAGCCTCGTTTATTGGTTAGCAAACCCTTTAAACTTTGGTGTCGACATATTGTAATTACAATTCTAAACATATATTACATAAATTATTTTTATTAATTAGACGTGTAGCAGCATAAACACATTAGATTTAAGTTTGAACTGTCTGTTCTTAATTCCTTAATTTATTTGCAGTTACCACCATAGCACTAGAATCGATTTTGAAACTATCTTTCATAATTCTTCCATTAATTAGTCCAAAATGACCTACATAGACGTGGCGACAGGGGGGTTTGGGGTGTTTCACCCCCAACTTTGGTCAAAATTTTCAAAGTGGGAAATTTCATACATGCCAAAACATTAGTTGAAATTTCACACCAACAATAGGTTGAAAATGTTCTTGTAGTTTTATTTTCAAACAATTTCTTGCGGGAATTAATTGTTTTTGGACCAATATTTGCATATTTTCCTATTTTTGGTAAAATGTTTGGACTGAAATGGTCATCAGTTGGCAATTTTCTAACCTTAGGGGGGGTGACAGGTTGGAAATTGCCAATACTTGGAAAGCTTGTGTCCTGGTCCCTCCCCCATGGGCAGTCAAAACTGCTAGTTAATTTAAGAAAACAATATTTGCATACAGTTGGTCAACATTGTCATTGGAAATGTCATCAGTTGGAAATTTTCCACCTAAGTGGGGGTATCAGGTTTGAAATTTCCAACTCTATGAAGGCTTGAGGCTAGTCCAGATGCTACGATTTTGCGATTTTCGTGTTCAGATTTCAAAATGTTCGCACACCGGGCCCAACTATGGTCGGCCCGGTGTGTCATTGTCCCTCCACATGGCCAATACAAAACTGCTAATTAGTTTAACAAAACAATATTTTACTACATTTGGTCAAACGTGTGGATTGAAATGGTCATCAGTTGGAAAATAACCCTGAGGGAGAGTATGAGGTTTGAAATTTCTAACACTAGGAAAGGTTCAGTTGAGGCCAGTCTATATGCTAGGATTTGCGACTTTTTTTCACACCGTGCCGACCAACCATGGTCAGCCCGATGTGTCCTGGTACCGTGCCGACCAACCATGGTCAGCCCGATGAGTCCTGGTACCGTGCCGACCAACCATGGTCAGCCCGATGTGTCCTGGTACCGTGCCGACCAACCATGGTCAGCCCGATGTGTCCTGGTACCGTGCCGACCAACCATGGTCAGCCCGATGTGTCCTGGTACCGTGCCGACCAACCATGGTCAGCCCGATGTGTCCTGGTACCGTGCCGACCAACCATGGTCAGCCCGATGTGTCCTGGTACCGTGCCGACCAACCATGGTTAGCCCGATGTGTCCTGGTTTCTTGTCTCTGGAGTCAGACCACTAGATGTTAGGATTTATGCAATTTTCCATGTTAAAATATCTGAATGTTCTCATACCGGGAACAGAGAACCATGGTTTGTCAATATATAGGATATTAGGCCTGAGTACTGAGGTGCAAAGGGGTGCAAATGGAATTATGCAAAACTTGTGTTTGGTCTGATTGTGATTCAAGAGGGGGTGCAGTTGGAATTTACCAAGGTGGACATCCCCTCCCAACGAAACCCTCAAGCCACGTCCCTGATGATCTAACATAATAATGACTACCAAAACATAAATTTATCACGTTTCTTGCCATATATGAGAATTCAATTGTGGGGTGCAGCGCACAAGTCGTCCGAAAAAATTAAATAATCCCAAACGTAAAACCATTCGTGAGGCTCGTCGTCCTCTCAATAAGGTCTAAAAGTGTGCGTTTCAAGGACCCTACTTCACTTGTAGCGGTGTTGTGACAGAAAAGACTCTTTTTCATCTAACAATCAACGATCTTTCAAAATGAAAGCTTCTATGTCACTATTCATTGCCTCTGTCGTTGCTATTTTATGAAATATCGTATTTCTATAGATGGTAGTCTGAAGTCTAAAATATGGAGGTATCCAAATTTTCGCCGGAAATTTTAAAACTAGTTATGTTTAATATTGTTAAAAGTTAGGATTCAGACACGCGAATGGACATGCTGATTATAACAGTAATCTAAACTAGTTTGGTGCCAATAACTCTACAATGGAATATGCGAACGATATTGGTCAATTGTTTTTGGAAATGCTCTTTTGAAAGCACTGCTGATGACGACCCGGTTTTTCATTGCGGATGAACAGAACACCAATATTTTCAGGAAAAAAGAATAAATCTTAAACGGATAGAACGAATATCATTATATTATTATGTTGCCCATGGACACAGTATTTTCTGTCAAGTTTATCCTCTACAACATGTCTAATGTCTAATGAGGACGTCATATAAGCTTTCTAACAATGTATGCCACAAATATAGTTCCATATGTATAATATTGTATATTGAAATTGTTAAAGATGTATTATCTCTTGATATAACAATTTTTAAATAGATTCGTGGGTATAAAATAATAAATATGAATCTAAGACCCGTGTCTACGCTTCTATGAATAATATTCATTTTATTTCGAATATTGTATTATATAAGACAGTCACTGACTGTGGGTCATTCACCAGACTGTTAAGACTGAGAAGACTGGGACTCTCAAGACTACAACCGTCCGTACTTGACAACATCGCTTAATACAAGTAGTTCTAAACATGACATAGCTGGAGGTTCTCAGATGAGCAGGGCTCTTCACCTTGAACTTTCTAGTTGCACACCACTGACAAATCTCCAATCTCTTACCTTTTAAAGAATACAACCATACCACATTACTCAGTTCACAAAAATCCTTTGGCACACCCCTCTTATGTTGAATTTTACAACTGGTACCAGTACTTCAAGCTCTCAAACTTTTGAAAATTACCAACCTGACACCCCCATAAAGTTAAAATTTGTGGTCAATTCTGTCCAACCGTTGAACCTGAAGTAGGAACATATGGACTGTTGATTTAAAAACATACATGTTGGAAAATCCAACCGACTATGAGAACAATTATAACCTATTTTTGGTGTGAACATCTAATGTTGTATCAGGCATGAAATTTTCAACTGTTAAAATTTTGATCAAAGTAGAGGTAAAAACTTCACCCCCTCTACACTCCATCCCCATTGCCTCAAATATTTCCCCCACCAGGCTCCCTAGAAATCAATACTATTATACCAGTACCAAACAGCATAGAGGGGAGTTAAAACTCTTATCTCTGCCATTATAACAAATGTGAATCCCAATTTATGAGATCCATTCATCAAGTAATATCAATATACCCCCAATATCCAATATACCCCCCAATTTGAAAAAAAAATCAGGTATGATTTCCCCTGGATAAGTGGTGGTTAAGAAAATAATATTGGAACAGTCAAGCCTGAATTTAGTGTGTCTTACCTTTGCAGAATGGGGTCCCACAAAAGGTAATTTATTGACACTATTCCACAAGGTGGGCTAGCATCACCGATTCACCCTCTGGAGGCCTTATTTCCTAAAACTTACCCCATTTGGACACATCTGAACTCTTGTCACCCAAGGCCCCTCCATACCAAATATATGCTATATAGGGCCAATGGTGTTGAGAAGATATTATTTTAAGAATTACTATGGAGGGAAAGAGTTATGGCCCTGGCTTCGCACCTATTTGATCTGATGAACTTAATGATTACATCTTATTCGAGTTACCTAGGGAACATGCACACCAAAATATATAAACACATTCGGTCTTGTATATGGAGAAGAAAACAATTGTTGATAGACAGATGGATAGACATAGCAAACGGAATGACCGTCTGACAGACAGAAGACAAATTCAATCCAATATACCCCCCATTTTTTCTTCACCTGAATAAGTGGTGGTTAAGAAAATAATATGAAACAGCCAAGCCTGAATATAGCGTGTCTGACATTTGCAGAATGAGGTCCCCAAAAGGTGAATTTAATTACACTATTCCGCAAGGCGGGCTAGCATCACCAAATTCACCCTCAGTCTGATGGGTCATGGGAAAAACTAGAAACGTTATAGATTTGAAGTTGGTAATGCACACCCATTGAGCACCTCAATTATGCATGTTATCTTCTGCAAATTAGGGGACATAGGAACTAAACAGAAGGAAAAAAGTAACTAAAACAAAATTTCAATTTGATACTCAAGATACTTTCCATAAGTTAAGGCCATATCCGAATAAGGTCTCTGGAGGGTGTATTTTGTGATTTAGCCTGTTGTGTTGGGTAGCAGAACTAAATACACCCTTTGTGGACCTCATTCTGCAAATGTCAGACACATTAAGTTCAGTCTTGGGAACAGAATTTTGTTTTAATTTGATAATAACAACAAGCACAAGTGCTAGTGCAGTTGTTTACACAAGCCTGTCCAATAACATTCTAATCTCTAATCTGTCATTCTAATCTCAATTAATGACCTGACGTCCCTCTTAAGCTAATACCTGACAGATATAATACTGGCAGATATAATAAATGCTTCTGGTGAGAGGTAAGTTGTGATATGATATGTGGTGGAGGAGCAGTTGGTTGGGGCAGGGTGGGGGCCTGGGTCACGTGGGGTGGCGATTGAAAGTTTCTGTGATTTCTTTAAAGATTAAAGTTTCATAACTCTGAGGATGTTATAATGGTATTAGTTTTACAAATTTTATAACATGTTTAAACAAAATTAATTTTGTTTTTGTGTGTTAAATTGAGCAAGGAGTTCAATCTGAATGTTTTTGTGAGTTATGTCACTGGTTCCGCCCACATTCGACACAGTGACCTCAATTGAACAATTCTGAACCACTGTCGACAAAGGACCATTTGTACCAAATATGAACCGATTCGGCCCAATGGAATTTGAGAAGTCATTGTAAGAATTACTATGGTGGTAATGAGTTATGGTGCTATCTTCGCAACTATTTGACCGGGTGACCTTATTTGAACAAATCTGAATGTGATTCACCTAGGGAACGTCCACACCAAATATGAACCCATTCCGTGTTACGGTTCTGGAGAAGATGATTCTTGACGGTCGGACGGACGACGGTGCGACGGACGGACGGATGACGGACGAGGAGTGATGACTGTAGCTCCACCGGAGCCATCATATCAGGGGAGCTAAACTTAAATGATTAAGTGGGACACGTTATCGTTCTATATTTAGTACAGACCATGCATGCGATAGCATATAGCTATATATATCATTAGGGTATTCCCATAGCTATCCTCTGAACGTCAAATGTACCATATTGATTATTTATATTGTTTTATTACATTGTTATAAGCGAAAATGAGTCTAATTAACGTTTATTTGTGACAATATTACAAAATACAAATACAATTTCTGGTCTCTGTTAACAGTAACCAGTAATATTCGTACGCTAAACAACCACACGTTTTCAGACCAGAACATATTTGAAATAGAATCATTTCCGGACAGGGATCTTCTATTCAAAGCCAATATTTTATACCCCGATAACTGTATAACACATGTTTACAAGAGATAGACCATCTTTAAATATAGCCCTTTTTGTTTATCACCGCACTCAAATATGGAAACAGTACTGAGGAAGCAGGCCTGCTCTATATTGTGTTTGGATCACATATCGGGTGTGGTGTCATATCGTTATTGGCGCCATTGTGATATTATTGCAGTTATATATATATATATATATATATATATATATATATATATATATATATATATATTGTGTATGAGGTGCTTGTCTATATAACATGGAATGCTGTTAGATGTCAAAGAACACGAACATCTAATAAGAGTAATCACTTCTTGAAGTACCGAACAACGTTAAGTGCATACAGATGTACATGCCTAAATCGCAAGGCGCGAATAACATGTTTTTATCAAGTTAGAGTTGGAACATGAATAGCTGGTTAGATCCTGATCTGAACCATGAAATCGGAAAAGAGTCGGGAGCAATTTTTTAACTACGGAGTTTCATGCCCAGTAACAAACATATGTAGATTATTGTGGTCTGTGAGAAACAGTGAACTCACCACGCATCCATTACACACACACCTTGCTGTCAATAATGTTCTTTTTCCCGCTAAAAAGCTATTAGTCCGGGAGCTAATAGGGGTACCCTTGCACCCCCCCCCCCCTGGGACTTAACTTCACCCCACTCATTTTGTTCCTTATTATGTCCTTCAACTTTTAAGCAATGTTAACAAGAAAAAAAAGTGGCCTTCTAGACTCCAGACAAGATGGCGTCCATCATGGCCGCCGTTTTTCAGACAAGACTCTAAGTCAGTTTTATGCAAATTATAGCGGGAAAATCTGGTAAAATGTATACAAATGTATATATTTTCTTGAAGCTAAGACATATTGACACTTTTCTGGGCCAAAATTGAAACTCACCATCCAAGATGGCCGCCAAAATGGCTGCCGGAAGTTGAAAATATGACATTTTTCACAAATATCTTCTAGATCAATTCATGCTGTTTGGAACTAGTTGAGTAATGCAACTTTATTTTGTGTTTTGTATATTAACTGATCATTGGAGCAATTAAATATGCAATTATTGGGGTCCTACCCTCTTCCGATCCCTCAAAAATAAGATTTTACAGAATGCGGTATAAAATTTCACAAAAATTCACAATTGGGATTCTAGTCATATTTCAACAAGAAATGAACAGAACTTTGCAATATAAGTGAGGCATATCATTACCTATGCATATTCCAAATCACTGGAACCAAAATTCTTACTTTGGCTCAAAATGGCTGCCAATATGGCCGCCATAATAGGGAAAATGGTCAATATTACACCAGCGTGTCCTGCAATCGCTTACACGTTGTGGTTGATGTATAAAATTGGCTATTCTGCATTCTATACATTGAATACTAACATGTCTGATGCACCATGGTTAATTGTTACTATTGTCACCACTGACATCGTCAAAAATATTGGACTGTTCTCTCAAAAGCTTGACATAAATATTGGCAAACATTCACTTTTTCGGTTTGGACCATTTTTTTCAGGTAAAATATAACTATCTTTGGATTGAAAGGTGTTTATTGTTTTGGTCTATTTTAAATGTGTCACACTACGGTCTTTATAGACCAAATTGCTCAAGATGGCTTCCAAAATGGCAACAAATTTGAAAAATGATTTTTTTTTACATATATCCCGAACATTCGCTGCATTATCCGAAAAGGTAGCAAATTGTGACTCACTTGGTTATTATACATGTTAGTTAATTAACTGACAACTACATGTTCTATTCTGGTTGTCCCAGTTCCGTATGGGGCATGACAAATTCATTTTAAAGTATGTAATTTTGCCGAGAACCTCTTTTGTGATTTTGGCCATATTTATCGAAAGGAAATGGGCAGAACTTTAAGACAGAACTGAGATGTGAGGTGAATAGGTATACATGGAGTTATTGTATGTCATGACTGATGTGAGTAGGTATACAATGAGTGACTATATGGTTATGAGTGGGTTGTCCATTGTAAGATGCATCTAGGTATACAGGGAGAGGTCATGGTCAGGTGTGAGGTGAATCGGTATGCATGGGGTGTATGATTGTGTATATCCAGTACGGGTGCACCAGGTGTGCCTGTATGGTCATTGGTGTTGTATATGGATATAGCTACATGGTCATCTATGTATTGATTATGTATATATGGAGTGACTGTAAGGTCATGGTGGGATGTACATGTGGTGTCTGTATGATCATGGATGGGGTGTGTGGATAAATAGGCAGTGATTTTATGGTTACGGGTAATGTGTATAGGTATATATGGAGTGACTGTACAATCATGATTGAATATGAATACCTGGAGTAAACTGAGTGGACATTATCGAGCGTGTGGGTATATAGGGAGTGTCCTTGTGGTAACGGGTGGGATGTATATTTATTTATCTCGTGGATGTATTATCACTGGTGGGTGTATAGGGCTTAGCTGTATTATCATGGATGGTGTGTATGATTATACAGTGAATTGCTGAATTGTCAAGTGTGAGGTGTATATGCAAGTATGGATTGTTTGAGTGGTCGTGTGTGCGGGTTTTTTATATCTGGAAGGGCTGAATGGCCATTAGTGAGGTTTACATATATACCTGGAGTGAATCTATGGTCTAGGGTGGGCTGCATATGTATATTGCATGGTTATATGACTATTTGTGTCGAATATGTATATAGGTAGTGACTGTATGGTTAATGGTGAGATGAGTACATGTAGGTATACAAGTAGTAACTGTATGATCATAAATCTAATGAACACCTATACAGGGGGTGACTAAATGGTCATGTGTCAGGCGTATGAGTATACCTGGTGTTCCTCTTTGGTGACTCGTGTCGATATGGTCATGTGTAGGTTATACCAGTATACACATGTGTTGCTTTATTGTCTTGAGCGATGGATATGTGTAAATAGAGAGTGGCTATATGGCCATGGATGAGGTGCATATGCATACATGGAGTGACTATACTGACATGGTGTATTAATATATATTGAGTGGCTATTCGGCTATGGAGTGACAAATAGGGATACAGGGAGTGACATGGCCAATGTTGAGGCGAATATGTATGGTGTATGGATTGACCATGATCATGTATGAATGTTTTGATTAGGTACACACGGGGTGGCTATATGGCCACATGTCAGGTGAAGGAGTATACCAGGTGACATGGGTGAGGGCATGTGTATGAAGCGAGTGGCTATATGGCAATTGGTGAGGTGCATATGTATACCGGATTTACTTTATGGTCATTGTTGTGGTGTTGATATATATATTGATTGTCTATTTGACCATGCGTTTGGAGAATAGGTATACAGGGGATGACCTTATGGCCAATGGTGAGATGAATGGGTATACAAGGAGTGTTTAGGAGTATACCCGGTGTGCCTGCATTGTGGCGTGTGGTTGTATGGTCATCTGTGGTCATGGGTCAGGTGTACATATCTACAATGGGCCACTATGTTGTTATGTCTGTGGTGTTTATGTATATATGTAATGACTGTGTGGTAATGGATGGCTATCGCTTTCCGCGATATGACCCTCTGACATGACCTCTCTATTGATTAACATATCCTTGAGTTATTGTGGAAAGCGATAGCCACCCAAGGTACACATGTACAACCCACCCATTACCCAGTCACTACATATGTACATAAACACCACACAAAATGACAACATACATACAGCCACGAGTCACCATGCATGAACACCAGGTATACGCCTACACCCGACACATGACCATACAGTCACTCTATGTATACATATTCACTACATTCACGACCATACAGTCACTCATTGTATACATATTCACCTCACCATGGACCACACAGCCAGTGCATGTATACGTATTCGCCATACCCATGACCATAGAGTCAATCCAGGTATACATATGCACATCACCAATGGTGAGCCCTTCCAGATATACCAATACCCACACATACGACCACTCATAAGTTCCATACTTGCCATACTCATACAAACCATCCATGATCATACATCTACTCCCCATACACCACCAATGATAACACATCCACAACAAATATAAATATACCACCCACCGTTACAAACAAGGCACTCCCTATATACCCACACATCATTCATGACCATACAATAACTCCATGTATACATATTATCCTCATCTATGATCATAGAGTAACTCCCTGGCTGCCATCTTGGCTTCGACCCTGTATCCAGTTGATAAATTTTTACCATAATGGGCCAGAATACCCACATGTCATGGTTCATCTCAGTTCCGTCTCAAAGTTCTGCCCATTTCCTTTCAATAATATGGCCAGAATCATAAAAGAGGTTCTCCGCAAAAATTCCATACTGAATTTGTCATGCCCCACACGGAACTGGGACAAACATAATATAACGTAGCTGTCATTTAATTAACTAACACGTACAATAACCAAGTGAGTCACAATTTCCTACCTTTTTCGGATAATGCAGAGAATAATGTTCGGGATATGTTAACTTTTAACTTTTTACAAATTTTGTTGCCATTTTGGAAGCCATCTTGAGCAATTTAATCTATAAACACCGTAGTGTGACACATTTAAGATACACCAAAACAATAAAGACCTTTGATACCAAAGATAGTTGCATTTTACTTGAACAAATGGTCGAACCCTGAAAAGTGAATTTTTGCCGATATTTATGTCAAGATTGTGAGAGAAAAATACAATATTTCTGGTGATGTCAGTGGTGACAATAGTAAATATTATCCGTGGTGCATCAGACATGTTAGTATGCAATGTATAGAATACATATTAGCCAATTGTATACATCAACCACAACTTGTAAGCGATTGCAGGACACCCTGGTGCAATATTTACCATTTTCCATATTTTGGCGGCCATTTTCGCAGCCATTTTGAGCCAAGGTAAGATTTTTGGTTCCAGAGAGTTGGAATATTCATAGGTAATGATATGCCTCCCTTACATTACAATGTTCTTTTCATTTCTTGTTGAAATATGACTAGAATCCCAATTGTGATTTTTTGTAAAATTTTGTACCGCGTTCTGTAAAATCGAATTTTTGAGGGATCGGAAGGGGCTAGGACCACATTAATTGCATATTTAATTGCTCCAATGATCAGTTAATATACAAAACACAAAATAAAGTCATATTACTCAACCAGTTCCAAACAGCATGAATTGATCTAGAAGATATTTGTGAAAAATGTCTTATTTTCAACTTCCGGCGGCCATTTTGGTGGCCATCTTGGATGGTGAGTTTCAATTTTGGCCCAAAAAAGTGTCATTATGTCTTAGCTTCACGAAAATATATACATTTGTATACATTTTACCAGATTTTCCCGCTATAATTTGCATAAAACTGACTTATGGTCTGGTCTGAAAAACGGCGGCCATGATGGACGCCATCTTGTCTGGACTCTAAAAGGCCACTTTTTGTTCTTGTTAACATTGCTTAAAAGTTGAACGACATAATAAGGAACAAAATGAGTGGAGTGAAGTTAAGTCCCAGGGGAGGGGTGCAAGGGTACCCATATTAGCTCCCGGACTATGCAATTATTTAAAAAATAGGAATAATGTCGGAGTCTGATAAAAACAAAGAGCCGGAGTCATAATCGGTTAGTTCCAAAACTGCATCAATAGCAACTATCGTTGAAGTTGAACCAAGTGAAATAAAAGAGTCCAATTGAAAAGGTTAGCTAACATGCCTGCTAAAAGTGAGTCCGACATTTGCAGAATGAGGTCCCCAGTGGGTATATTTAGTGATGCTACAACGCACAGCTGGCAAGCATCACCACATTCACCTTCTGTGGAACCTCATTCTGCTTTAGGTCTGGGAAGTATTTTTAGTCTCAAATTAGCATTGTTGTTAGCTATTAATTCCCCCCTTCTGTTCTGTTTCAATTTGAGAAGGTCAATCTGGTCCAATGTCTATACCATAACAGTTGACTAGAATGAGGTTCTCAAAAGTGAATTTGATCATGCGGGATAGCATAACTAAATTCACCCTCTCAATATCTCATTCTGCAGGGAGCTCCACACAGATGGAAGCATGCACTACAGGGTGTCTTCTGCTCCACTCTATGTGGGGCTCTCTATGGTTTCTGTTGATATCAGACTATTAACAGGCTTTTTAACATAACGCGATGTGCGTAATTTGGGGGAAGCCATTACACACTTCCAGGATTACGATAGACTCAGTATGACACTTGTATGTTACACATGCTGAGACCAGAAGTGCAAGAAGCATTCAAGGGTAATTAAGGAGACAGCTTGAGACTATTGAGAATATAGGGTTGTAACAATTCATTGTGAATCCATTGAATCGCGATACATCACCAAACGATACATATATGGTATATACACAATGCGTTTGTATCGATTCATGTATCGCAACTCCGCTAGTTTTCGTGGACATATAGCGACGATGCGACCATGGTCGCCCAGTCGCTATGTGGCGAAAACTAGACGAGTCGCGATACACGAAGCGTTACAAACACATTGTGTATATAACACATTTATCGACCATTGTTGTGACAGAATCCACTGCACAAATTACATTTTAAGAGTTTCTTAAATGCCAAAATTGTTGGATTTGTGTCCGACTATTAACTTTCTTGAGTAAATTCTCCCAACCTGCAAAGGTATCTGTGTCACGCGATTAGCTCGCTTTTTTATATAATTTATAATAAATACTGAACAAATACATATTAGTTACTTTGTGATAACCATGATGGTAGGCAATCAAATAATGTTAAAACCTAGGAACTATTTGTTTATAGTACGCAATAATATACGTTGGAATATCGTTTTGATTTTTCACGCGATTGATGTGACGTCAGTTCATTCATAATTTTGAACCATTCAACGATATCACGAGCGCCTTGTAACGCAACTGCATTAACGATACCGATATTTTTATCACCAATTCGTTATCGCCAATTGTATCAGATAATTTCATAAGAAGATAGGGCTGTAACAATTCATTGTGAATCTATTGTATCGCGATACATAATCAAACGACACATGTGGTGTATCATTTCGCATCATGATACACGAAATCAAGTAATTTCTGAAGATGGTCATGTGTTAAAAAGCAAAACCTGCAATTTTCTCATACTAAAACTATTATATTCTCTCATTTTTTATAAACTGATCCAAGATGTTATTATTTTTTTATTTTTAGAAGAGCACCTAAGATTTTCGGTTAGCCTGCAGCAAACTATATCAAATCCTGTTTGTTATACAAAGTATAGCCGAATTGGTCATTGTCGCATGGTTTCGATCAAAAAGACACCCAGGATACCTCAAACGTGCAAAAAGACACACATGGCGTCCAAAACGTGCAAAAAGATCTCAAAGTCTCACCAAACAACGGCAGTCAGATGCTCGTAGCCCGTTTATATATAACTATGGGCATATGCCAGATATAACCGTACACAAAAAACGCCGTTCTTTTGACCGTTTATTTATCTATGGTGTGTGTGCCGGTGGTTGTCCGTAACCCAATACCCGGTGTTATTGCTTTGAAAGGTAATCATGTTCGACTGGTGTTGTTAGATTGGTAATGAGATTAGCGGTTTCTATGTCTTGTCTGGTCATATTTACTGTTTTAAATTTGTCTGGAATAGACGCACTTCTTATACTAGAATTTACGCAACAGGAGCGTAGAGAAATCGCACGTCGAGTTGGTTTAAGGGTTTCTAGTTTTGTGGTTATGAGAGATCATTTCCCCCTGATATCTGCTCCATATGTGGTCTTCTCCTTTAAAATATCTATATGATTTTCAAACAGGAGATATCCCCGACGTAGGGACTATACGATTCCCCGACAGGGGGCAGACTTTAGCTACTGAGTTGACCATTGCAGATCTCCCCGACGGGGGTTTCTATCCCTCCCCGGCACGGGTGGAGATGTAGCCCCCTGACTCCTCCCGCGGGTGCCACCCAACATAATTTAGTATCGATGATTTCTGGTCTTAAGTGAATGTAATACCGCGCTCTTAGCATGGGCTGCCAAGCAGGGGCGTGTCGACAGGGGTGGTTATGCAGGGATCTTAACCCCCAAACTGTAGTCACACCTAATGCAACATTAATTGGAAAATTCAAACCAAAATTAGGTTGAAATTGTTCTCGTAGTTTAATTTTGCAACAATTTCTTAGTGACGAACTTGTTGTTTTTAGACCAACATTCGATATTTCCCTTTTCATTTGCAAAAATTCGGGACTGAAATGGCCATCAGTCAGAGACGTGGCGACAGGGGGGTTTGGGTTGGGGTGTCTCGCCCCCAACTTTGGTCAAAATTTTAAACAGTTGGAAATTTCATACCTGCCAAAACATTAGTTGAAAATTTCACACCAACAATAGTTTTGGAAATATTCACACCTTGGGGAGGGTGACAGGTTGGAAATTTCCAACACTTGGAAAACTTGTGCCCTGGTCCCTCCCCGATGGCCAGTTAATTTAAGAAAACAATATTGTCATACATATGGTCAACATTGTCATTGGAATTGTCGTCAGGTTTGAAATTTCCAACTCTAGGAAAGCTTTAGGCTAGTTTATATGCTAGGATTTTACGATTTTCTTGTTCAGATTTCAAAATTTTTGCACAACGGGCCATCAGCCATCAGTTGGAGAATTTTCCAACCTGAAGTGGAGTATGAGGTTTGAAAATTCCAAAACTATAGGAAAGCTTCAGTTGAGGCCAGTCTAGATGCTAGGACTTGTGATTTTCTTGTATAGTTTTCAAAATTTTCTCACAACTATGGTGAGCCCGGTGTGTCCTGGTCTCTTGCCCGTAGCCGTGTGCATTTGTCTGGAGTTAGACCACTAGATGTCAGGATTTCTGCAATTTTTCAGGTTAAAATATCTGAAATGTTCTCATACCGGGAATATAGAACCATGGTTTATAAATATATAGGATATTTGGCCTGAGCACTGATGTGCAAGGGGGTGCAAATGGAATTATGCAAAACTTGTGTTTGGTCTGATTCTGATTCAAGGGGGGAGTGTGGTTGGAATTTCTCAAGGTGGACACACCGGATACCCTCTAGCCACGTCCCTGTCATCAGTTGGCAATTTTCAAATCTAAGGGTGAGTTTCAGGTTAAAAAAATCCCCGAATTGGAAAGCTTGAGGCCAGTCTAGATGTTAGGATTGTCAAATTTTCATGTTCAGATTTTCAAAATGTTCTCACATCGGGCCTAACCATCTGTTCTGTGCCATAGCCAGTATAGTTACTTGCTAATTAATTTAAGAAAAAATAAATCGGGGTGTAAATTTGTCTGGCGTTATACCACTAGATGTTAGGATTTTTTAATATCATACTGGGCCGAACCATCCTTTTCATTCCCCTGTATGGCCAGTGGCCACAAGACAACTGGTCCATTTAGAATAGGCTACCATTTAGTAGTCTATGGGGGAACATTTGGGAAAAATCAAAGCACCGGAGGGGGGGGTGAAAACTGAATTACGCAAACTTGTGAGTTTGGTTTGGTTCAATGGGGTGGGGTGCAGTTGGAAATTCCAAGGTGGAGACCACCCCAACGAAAAACACCCAGCCAAGTCCCGAGTGCCAAATATCCCAGATTCAACCATGCAGGGGTGCCCCACGTGACTTAATTTCTGCTTTCGGCATAGGCCTATTTGTTTTCTATCCGAGAATAACTGAACCGGCGGCAATATATTGACCATACTCTTAATGAAAAGACTTCCGTGCCACGGAATCCGTGGTGATCAGAAGGTAACGTCGTGCTGCAAGGAAGACGATAATTGTGTTGTAGAAATGATACGGAAAACCGATTGTCAAAAAACGCAACATCAAAATACACAGGGCAAGGCTTATCGATCCAAACTGTGGAGTGTTTTCATTGTGTATTTCTCGCATATACCCATGGTTATATATAAACAGGCTACGAGCATCTGACTGCGGGAGTTTATATCAGTCAGTCGTCTGCTATTTATTAATACGGAAATTCCTATTTAAATTCAGTTTATATTTCACTCCGATCACAAACAAATAATTATTATAATAATATTAATAAATAGCAGACGACTAATATCAATTCATAATCAGAATAATCAGTTTATTTCTCATAAACCTATACATACATAGGTATGGAGATAATAACAATTTAAATATATACAATATGTACATAAACATGTGAGCTTCCGGTTGACAAAAGTTGTATACATGGATTATATTACATAACCTTCATCGTTACATAGATGTATAATACTATAACATATATATGCATATTGTAAATATATATAAACATATACAACTAAATATATTTATTGTATATGCCTACATATACATATTTATAATTATTTATCAATAACTATGTGTATGCGTATATCGGTACTGTTCTTGCATAAATTTTGACATTGCTTGTTCGACTTATTGTCTAGCTGAGTTATTCGGTCATTTCTCGATTTACAATCTTAATAAATTCGCACAACTTGCGGAGATGTGTTACATTGTCGTCGTTGAGTAAATCACTCATCAATATTGTATTAGGGCGTCGGCCAGTTAACATTGGTAACAATCTGCGCCGGACGTTGGTCATTTTTTTACATACGAGAAGGTAGTGAAATTCGTCACCAATTAACCCTGTATCACATAACACGCAAGTGCGATCATCCCGGTCGGTATTGGTCCACCGTCCCGTTTCTATTGGTAACTTGTGGTTACTGGTTCGGAATTTGCATAACAGTGTTCGGTTTTGGTCGCTAAGTACATCAAGATAAGTTTCAAAATCAAAGTCGTGTTTGAAAATCCGGTATATATTACCTCGACTTGTGTTGTTCATATCATATTCCCAAGAATCTCTTTGTTCGGAAATAAGGCAACATTTTAGATATGATACTAGCTGATCTACGTTGGTTACGTGACCTGCGCACTATATATGCGGTTGATTACATTTGTCTATTAACTCGTGAATACAACTCAACCAGGGGGAAATATTTTCACCTTTTTCGGTATCGCATATCATTGACTGCATTAAATTCAGTAGAATTTTTGGGAATCTTTCAGGTTTGCTATTTGTGACTTTGCACCAGTATTTGAACATTCGGGGTTTAATCAGTATACTTAACGGCACTTTCCCACTTTCGCCATATATCATACAATTTGGGTTTGATGGTCGAAGACGAAGTATGTGCTTTAAGAATTTTCGTTGAACGCTTTCTAATAAATCGTTATCACCGTATCCCCATACTTCGCAGCCATATAGAAGTATTGGTACAACGTGAGCATCAAATAAGTCAAGTTGATTTCGTATTGAAAGGCAATGTTTGCGGGATTTTCCAATGATGGAATACATGGCCCTTGTGGCTTTGTCAACCAACATTCTTTTCGCGGGCATGAAAGATCCAGATTTAGTAAATGGTATGCCCAGGTAGCTAAAGTTGGTTACCACATCTAGTTTTTGTCCTTTGAATATAAATTTCGTTTTCTTCGAGAGACTGCTTTTTGATATGTTAAGAATTTTAGTTTTTTCCACATTGACTGTTAATTTCCATTTGTCGCAATATTTTTCAAATTGATCTAATTGTGATTGTAGTGATTTGGGGGTATCTGCCATGATAATTGTATCATCGGCATAAAGAATCAAAAAGATTTTCAAGTAGCAATCCAGTCTACTTTCAATTTCGTTGTTCAATTTTCGTAATCCAATCAAGTTATCTTTTTCAAGGAATTGTTGCAGGTCATTAACATATAATGAAAACAGAAGGGGAGATAAGTTCTCACCTTGTCTAACTCCCTCAAAACAAGGGAAGTAAGATGTAGTGGCGGTGTTAAATTGAACACAAGATTTGACGTGTTGGTACATATTAACAATTACTCTGAGTATCTTGCCGTTAATTCCACATTGTAACAATTTGTACCATAAACCCTGTCTCCACACAGTATCAAACGCTTTTTTAAAGTCAATGAAGGCACAGAGTAATTTCTTATTCAAATGTCTGCTTATTTCTGACAATAATGTCAGTATCAACATGTTATCAGCAGTTGAATAGTTCTTTCTAAATCCAGCCTGGTTTTCAGAAATTATACTGTGACTTTCTACGAATACATTCAGTCGGTTTGAAAGGATCTTCGTGAATAATTTGCCCAAGCAGCTAAGTATTGTAATCGGTCTGTAATTATTCGGGTCACTTGGGTCTCCCTTATTTTTGAATATAGGAATAATCGTTTCCAGTACCCATTCTTCAGGAATAAATCCAGTAGATTGGTTGGTGAGCCTTCGAGATCCTGGGTGTCCCTTCGGACGTTTGGGGTATCCTGTGTGTCTTTTTGCACGTTTGAGAGATCCTGTGTGTCTTTTTGCTCGAAAGCGTGGGAAAATGACTAATTCAGCCAAAGTATACGTAAAGCGGGCCGCACACCAAGCGATATTTGTTGCACGATATTTGTCGCAGACCCTTGTGACTGTAAGATCTGAGTGCGCACACCGATTTTAGACGTGCGACTTCTGTTTTACCACTTACTGTAGACCACCGCACACGATGCGATCGGGTCGTACGATATGGTTGTTTACTTTATCGTGAATGCAATGGGTCATTATTAACGTGGTATAGGATTTAGGTATAGGTCGATACATGTATGTGTATTTATCGCAGATATTTTATATACGAATAAATATTAATATTACAAGTGTTTGTAGTTCTATATATAGACGAGTATAGGCCATATACCTGATTTCATTCCTCACACACATTCACAATCATATATTATATAGACACCAATGTGCTTATGTCCAGTCTACCTGTTTTGTTTAGTTTTGTATTCAATTGTAGATGTATTGTAGAGGCATGAATATATTCCGCCGTCCAGATATCCCGCTACTCTGACTTTGCTGATCAACTTGAAGTGAAGTTGAACTGAGGACACGCTGGACGCCATGTTGTTGAGAAATAAAACATGTGATCGCCGCATCATGGCGCATGATCATATTAATAGATGAATCTGATTGGCTACTCCGAATAAATCGCACGACTCGATCTTAGAAAATCAAAATGATTTGATTCCTTGCGCGGCCGATCGAGCGACAAAATGTCGTACGATTTTTCCACCGCACACGCTAAGATTTGACCCTTAACCAGTGCCCGATATTTGTCGTACGATATATATATATATATATATAGCATCGTGTGCGGCGCGCTTAAACAGAAGTCATAAAGTATTCGCCCCTTGCATATTATCGAAACCACTGCACATGTGGAACCTCCGGTTTTTAATTTGCTTGTATCGTACATTATTCGCGGCAAATATGTATCTCATTCCTTTAAGTACACAACGGATTAGCTGTATACTGTTTTCAATCGTTTGGGTGCTAGAATCACCGCTTAATTATCAGAAAATATAATGTGAAGTGACGGCACTAAACCGACTATCCCACACTGGCCACAGACCTGGGCTTAGAGGCTTCGCAGTATTCAACTCGTTTTGTCATGGACATTGACGAATGAATTGAATAAGTCAATAGCACCGATTGACAATGTAAGAATGCAAAAATATAAAGATGAGTGCAAAATGTGATGATTAGTTCCATTCTGGACTCTTCGCCCTTTCAAAGCTGAAAAGCCGTAAAAGCCATGCAGTAATTTGATTTATTGAACATTGATTCAGATGAGAGACCTACAAATTAGTACAATACATATGTGCATGTACATGTAGCTACATTTATGTGAACTTGTGAATGGCCGTACACGATACAGAGAGTCAGATAATCAGAACGGCATGGCGCCCATCGCCAGTGTCAGTGCGCCGAGTGACGAACATATATGGAAAATGCTGTGAAATGGATTAGTTCATCAAAGTACGGTACCGGCACATAGCACTCCACATTCGATAATTAGACTGAGACTAAATCAGACTTGGATAATGGCCAATGGACATAGTTACTGCACATGGAATTGATTCATTAAAATTATTTTGTAAAAAACATGAATTTATGTTATCAGTGACTAACACCGAGGTCACTTACCGGTACATTGTAGTCATAATGTAGATACCAAACAACAGGTCTGACACAACTTGAATTCAATTATTTTAATTATACAGGTACCGGTACATGTACATTGGATATATTCAAGATTCTGGCATCTTCGATCATTTAAGTGATTTGCTTGTTGTTAAAATTGAGAACTCATATTGGTGACAAGTTATTAATGTCATTAACGGCAAACATATCATTCTGCCATTATGAACTTAACAAGTTTCCCGCAATAAGCGTATCATTCTTTTTATATGAGTATCTGGCACATTCTCTGATCTCATTTGCTCTGTTAAAATGCTATACACATTTCAATGTGGCTGTGCATTAAGAAGTGAGATGATTCCATCATGTTTTAGTAAAAACAGAGAAACCTGGAGTTTACATATACCTTACCGGTTTATATATGGTAGTCAAACCATAGACTATTAATATTATGGTTGCTGTTAGATCTTAGAGATTGTGTGGTATCTGAACACTTCATATTTGCACATGACATTTTGAAATATGATACATGTATGTCACCTGAAGGCACACATTATATTACCATATTTATGGCAGTGCTAATCTATTGACCAAAATGGTGAGGATCACAGTTTTCTCTTGTGATCTCTATAATATAGACTCTATTTCATATATGTTATACAGTGACTTCGTCAGGATAAATTATATTTAAATACATAACATAATTAGCATTAATAATATTAGTATATTTCTCGGTACGCAAGACATTTATAAAAATAACCGGCACGGCATGAGTTAATTTACTAATGTTTGTTGCACTCTTAGCTTTGCACACGACCTTTTCTATTCACTCATCCCATGCGCCCTAAATTTAGAGTGGTCAACAAAATATGATTGCCCGGACCTCGTGATCGAACATTGAACACGCACACACAAACAGGTCACTTGTTAATACCTGGAGCTGGGGGCAACATCTCCTCACATGTTTGGATCAATATATAACATACACTTATGCTCTTTAACGCTCTTGACTTTTGTCAATACAGACAAGGTAATTATTGTAACACAAATTTGGTCGTTTAAACACATGTCATTTCATCACTTTGTTGAACTTGGTTTTTAGTTATTGGAGAATCTAGTAAATAATTTAGTAGTCTTAATGTTAACTAATTTTTAATAGGGGGGGGGGGATTTTAAAAAGGAAATAAGAAATATTTGTACATGGACAAAGATATAGTCCACATAAAGTAAAGTTTCGAGAATAATATAAAGGGTGAAGTCATTTACGCTAACTTTAAATGATATATCTCATTCCCACATTTTGTATTATTATTAGGATGTTTTAATAATTTCAGAGTCTACCAACTACGATGTGTGTATACGATGTGCTTAATATTTGATGGGCTAGATATAAAGCCGACTTTCATGCTATACAGAATTTCATTATATAAAAGTATAGAGACTCATAAGGTGAGATCTTTCCTTTCTTAAATACCCTGTTCATCACACGTATCTATATACCACTCAAATATTCAGAGAGGCTAAAGTTTATAAATGACTGTCGTGCTCGCCAGAGTTAGCCAGGACACGGTGTGCGACAGTGGCGCCCGGACGTGGAGTTTCTGAAGCTTTTGGAGCAAGAATTTGAGTGACTTTCATATATTCTATTTTCGGTGTGTTCGTATGACGTGTTTGGAGTTCGTAGTCACGTGTTCGGAATTCGTAACCAAGAAACTCTGATGCATACAGCGTTACCAAATCGTATAGAAAACGTGCACAAAAATCGAAGATTTCTAATTGCAATGATTACATTTCTAAAAGGATTGGGAGATAACATGGTAATAGTAACAATTCGACATTGAATAACACTAAAGGAAGGACCCATGTCAACACAGAGAAGTTTGTAACATTTGAGAACATTCGTTTCAAATCGAAATTTGAGTCGCCGAAGTTCGAGTTATCCGGAAGTGAACTATGGTGAACTTTTGGGAAGATGTGTGACTGATATTTCAGGACAAATATGGATATTGTCGATATATGAATATGAATATTTTGGTTATAATTGTATGTAACAGTCAGGTTTACACATAGTCACACACAGCATATACAAAAACATGCAGTTTAAATTACCGTTAAAAACAGTTTCACACTCGGTTAATTGGAAAAATGAGAAATAAATCATTGGAAAAAAATTAATCGTAGCCAGTTTAGGGTCACTTCATCACTCTCTAACCCTTTGTGACTATACAATTGCATTGTAACCATTGTTTATATACTAATCATTCTGTTTGTAAGTTTGCATGCTAATCTTTTGAATAAGTTTATAGGTACATGTAGAACAAAATGAAATTGACCATTATTTTCAGGTTGGGGTTGAAGTAGTGAAATAAGTTTAGTAGCAAGGGAAATAGTTAATATATATATTTTCTATGAAATAAATTCCGAACTAGCTAATTTTCAGACTAATATTTTCATAACGTGAAAGGAAAGTACAACTTTTCACTTCAGAGTTGCGAAATGGCGGAGATGTCAGAAGATGAATTCCGTACAATGATGGAGGGTTTTGAAAAAATGGAATGCAAACCAAAAGTTAATACACCTTTTGAACTTGCAGTGTGGCTTGCAGAAAAAAAGAGGGAGCCAGTTGATGTTTATAATGATCAAACTAAAGAGAGAATCATTGTACAACCAGCGAAAGCAAATGTTAAATTACCTGTATTTTCAGGCGAGGGTAAAAATGAGTGTACATTTAATACTTGGAAATATGAGTTAGGATGTATTAAGTTAGAAAAAGTGGCAGAGCATGAATTATTACAGGCAATAAGGAGATCCCTAAGAGGGAGAGCAGCTCAATCTATCATTAGGTTAGGACCTAATGCTACTTCGGCTCAAATTGTTAACAAAATATCTAGTATATTTGGGGCGGTTGATCCAAAAGAAGCTATGCTTGCTAAATTTTATAGCGCTAAACATGTAGTTACATGGGCATGTAGATTAGAGGACCTATTAAATCAGACATTGCAGTTTCAGGAAGTAGATAGTGATTGCATGCTAAAACAAATGTTATGGACTGGACTAAGACAGGATCTGAAAGATATAAGTACGTATAAAGCAGAAACTTCAGAGACATTTACAGGTTTATTGGTGGAAATAAGGAAACTTGAAGCTGAACACCCAGTAAGTAAACAAGTTAAAGCACCGGTAAATGTTCAGCAGTCGAAAGAAAAACCTTCAGATTTTCAGATACTGCAGCAACAGGTGGTGAAGCTGACTGAGGAAATAAGAGAACTTAAAAGTTCAGGTAGAGAGATTAATAACAATTCAAATTTTCAGCAGACACACAATGGCAGAGGTAGATATAACCAGCAACAAGGTAATAGTGGATATAGAGGTCATTTCAGAAATAGGTACCAGACACCAAATACAGGTAGATATATAGCAAGTCAGGGTAACTATACAAATAGAGGTTCATTTTCAGGTCAAGGCCAAGGGCAGGGGGAGATAACTTGCTGGTCTTATGGGGGTAACAATCACAAATCATTAAATTGTGTACACAGGCAAGAGAGGGGACAAAATAATAGTCAGTCTTTAAACTACAAAGGGTTCATGGGGTAGGTGTGACCATGAACCAGAGTGACAGTTTGAATAACTGCGAAAAAGCACCAAAGAGGACCCCAGTTGTGAATGGCAGTCCCACAGAGGCAACCATTATCTTAGAGGGAATTCAAGTTCCATCTCTTCTTGATTCAGGTAGTACTATTTCAGCAGTCAGTCAATCATTTTATGAGAAATATTTATCACAAATTAAAGTGGAACAATTGGACATATTATTGAATATAGAGTGTGCAGATGGCAATAGTTTGCCATACAATGGATTTATAACTGCAAATATAAATATTCCAGGTATATCTGAAAATAACTTGCAATGTATTCTGTTGATTGTGCCCAATAGTGTATATAATAGTAAGGTACCAGTATTATTAGGTACTAATGTACTAAATGAATTAATGAATATCTGTAAAATTAATAATGGAGTCAAATTTTTGCAAATTGCAAAAATGCCAACGCCATGGTATTTGACATTCAGATGTTTGTCTCTACGCGAGAGAAAGTTGCGTCAAAATAATTTTGTACTTTTGTGCGTTTTTCGCTGTGCAGAAGTGGACAAAATAATTTTAAAGCCAAACACGGAACGCACCATTGCTTGTAGTGTGGATAAGAAGATACCAGATTATGACACAGTTTGTTTATTGCAACCAGCGTGCAGAGCTAAATTCTTGGAAATTCCACCATATCTCATGAATTTCAAGAAAACAGGAGATAGGGAGATCTTCAATCTTTGTTTTTCAAATACAACAAATCAAACAGTAATTATTTTACCAAAAACTATTGTGGCTGAAGCACAACCAGTCACCATAGCCGAGAATGAAGAAAAAGAAGTTACGGAAGCAAATAGAGAAGAAATAGTATTACAAAAGGTAAAAATAGAGCCAACATTGACTACACAGCAAAAAAGTCAAGTTGAAGAACTTATCCAAGAATTTGCAGATATCTTTTCTATTGGGGATACAGATATTGGATTCACAGATAAAGTAAAACATAGAATTGAATTAACAAATGAAGTACCATTCAAACAGCGATATCGGAAGATCCCACCGGCAATGATTGATGAAGTGCGGAATCATTCGCGACAACTGGAGGCGACTGGGATTATAAAACCTTCTTACAGTCCATGGGGGTCAAATATGGTATTAGTTCGCAAGAAATCAGGAGAATTACGCATAACAATAGACTTCCGACAATGAACCAAAGGACAATCAAGGACGCGTACAGTTTACCAAGAATTGAAGATGTGATAGACTGTTTACGAGGATCGACCTACTTTAGTCTCTGTGATGCTCGTATGGGTTATTATCAGGTTCCTCTTCATGAAGACCACAAAGAAAGGACGGCATTCACGACAGGACCACTAGGACATTGGTCGTTCGAACGCCTTCCGTTTGGTTTGTCGAACAGTGGAGCTTGTTATCAGCGGTTAATGGAACAGATCTTGGATGGCTTAAACCACAATATACTGTGTGTTTTTATTGATGATATTATTTCATTTTCGCCAGGATTCTCAGAACATTTAGTTAGACTCAGACGGTTATTTGAACGATTGAGAGAACATGGATTAAAGTTATCCCCAGGTAAGTGTGAATTCTTGAAACGTAAGATCCGATATGTGGGTCATATGGTTTCGGGAGACTGGTGTAGAACCAGATCCAGAAAAGATTGATAAAGTAAAAAATTGGCCTGTTCCAGAAAATCCAGATGAGGTACGTCGTTTCGTTGCTTTTGCATCATATTATAGAAAATTTGTCAAAGATTTTGCAAAAGTAGCTAAACCATTACAAGAACTGATTCCACCGTCAAATGTGAAGAAAAAAAGAAAAGGGAAGTATAAGGCAATTTTCAGTAGAAAGTGCACATGGGAGAGTAAGCATCAGGATGCATTTGAAGGACTCAAGGACAGATTGGTGACATATCCTATATTAGGCTATCCAGATTTTAAGGTAAGTTTCGAGTTGCACACCGATGCTAGCCTTGACGGCCTCGGTGGGGTGTTATACCAGCAAGTAGATGGAGTTAAAAGAGTAATTGCTTACGCAAGCCGTGGAGTAACAAAAAGTGAAAGAAACTACCCGGCACACAAGCTGGAATTTCTAGCATTGAAGTGGGCAGTGGTGGATAAATTCCACGACTATCTATATGGTAGTAGATTCGAGGTTTTGACTGACAACAACCCAATGACTTATGTATTATCAAGCGCAAAATTGGACGCGACAGGACACAGATGGTTAGCAGCATTAGCAGCCTATGACTTTACGATAAAGTATCGCCCTGGAAAGAATAATGCTGATGCTGATTCATTATCCAGAATGAAGCAGATACCAGTGAAGGAAGATTCGATAAAGACAGTGCCAGAAAGCGTGGTAAAATGAAATTTGCCAGGCCATGCAATTTCTACAACCATACTGTGGAAGTGTAGGAGCATCAGACCAAGAATATCCGGAAGAGGAAATAACAGGGAGCAATATAGACATAATGACAATTTCAGACTGGAGAAGATTACAACGAAATGATAAGATTATTGGGAAGTGGCTACCATTTATAAAGAAAGGAGAAATTCCAAACCAAACAAGTATCCCACAAATTAAGGAACATTCAGCATTTTTTAGACTTTTCAAAGCTTTCAAGCTGAGAAGAGGCGTATTGTATAAAGAAACAACATTTAATGGAGTTCACAGAAACCAACTGGTTCTTCCAAAAGAGAAGGTAGACACAGTGTTACAAGCACTACATACAAATATTGGTCATCCAGGACAAGATAGAACCATTTCACTAATTAAAGAGCGGTTTTATTGGCCAGGAATTGATAGTAAGGTAGAAGATTTTATTAGAAATTGTCCCCGGTGTGTTAGAAGAAAATCGCAGAAAATTACTACAGCTCAGTTAGTTTCCATACAAACAACGCAGCCACTGGAAATGGTTTGCATGGACTTTCTAACACTGGAACCAACAAGAGGAGGGCTTAAGAATATTCTAGTAATCACTGACCATTTTACGAAATATGCGCAAGCATATGTTACCAAGGACCAGACAGCAGAAACAACGGCAAGTGTATTCTATAATAATTTCATAGTGCATTATGGATTACCACATAGAATACAATCGGATCAAGGAAGAAATTTTGAATCCAAAATTATCAAGCAACTATGTGAATTATGTGGTATAGAGAAGACTCGCACGTCAATTTATCATCCTCAAGGGAATGGAATTTGCGAGAGATATAATAAATCCTTAATTGGAATGCTCGGAACCTTGGAACCGGATAAAAAGAGAGATTGGAGTAAATATATTGGACCATTTGTAAGTGCTTACAACAGTACAAGTCATGAAAGTACCGGTGTTTCACCTTATCTGTTGATGTTTGGTAGAAACCCAAGAATGGCGATTGATGTAGCGTTTGGGATTAAAGATGATGGAGGAGCAGATTCAGTGGAAGAATATATTTCAAATCTGAGGAGAAGGATTTCCGAAGCACATGAACCAGTCAGAGAGATGACTATGAAGAGTCGGATGAGAAGTGAACGAAATTACAACAAGAAAGCTAGAGCATCAAATATTGAAATAGGAGACAGAGTATTAGTAAGGATATTAGCCTTTGAAGGACCACATAAGTTAAGTGACAAATATGAAGATCCCATATATAAAGTTGTTCAACAACCAGTACAAGATATTCCAGTATATATAGTAGAATCGGAACGGGGAATAAGAAAAACAATTCACAGGAATCATTTGCTTCCAGTAAATTGGCCGATGCCAACAAGTGTCATAGTAGAAGAACAATCAAGTGCCATACCGGCAGATGATGAAATGGAGAAGGGAAAGAATGACACAAAAATGAGGGTGGAGGAAAATGGTGGACAATCAGATGACGAATCAGACGATGAATTAGAGGAAATAGTGTTAGAGATAAAGGGTGCACCCATAGAGTCCAGAGAAGAGGACAAAGTAGAGAAGACAACAGATGTCTATTTGAGAACTGAAATTCTCGATGAGGGAGAGACAAATGTTACGAGTGACGACTCTGCAGAGGATAATCAACAAGATGAAGTTGTAGATATCCAACATGTAGAGCAGAAAAAGGTAAGAAATAGTCAAACTCGAGAAGAGATTGATAATGTGGTAGAATCACAATCAGAAATTACACCAAGTCAGGAAGACGAAAGTCAGGTAAGAAATTTTCAAACTCAAGAAGAGTTTGAAAAGGAAGTTACTCACCCACCGATTCCAACCAGACGTTCAAACCGATATACAAGGAAACCATATTGGGAGTCAGATTATGTATCACATAGAGCTATAGAGAGTTCAATGCCATTAGTTAATGTTTCGGATACAATCCGGCAAATAAAGCTAAATGTCTTGAAAACTCTCACTGATAAGCAGATATTTGTAGGGATGGAACCATCTGTAGTTCAGAAAACCCTCGAAACAATGTTAGAATGACAAACATTTTTGCATAGTGAAAATTCAGATATAAATATTTTCAATGTCCAAACAAATATCAAGTTCTGAGTTTGAGAAGGAAAATTATGCATGGTAAGGATTATGATTTTATGTTATTGTTCGGACTATCAGGAATACAGTAGGATTACAGCTGACAATCCAGTGCAGCCAAAACTCATATGAGGTACCAGTTTTCAAGTAATTCTTTATTTCAGCGTATAACCCTGTGATTAACATAATTTGTTTTTCAGAATCATGTATAATTAAAATAGTATTAGTACAGTGATATTTTTAAATTGTATTGTATTTGCAGCTGATAATCGCAGAGACAGTTAATTTGCAGTTTATTATCGCAGAGATTTTACCGTAAATGTATAGTCAAATATAGTGACAAGATAAGCCAATTTGAGTTTGAAGTACATGTATTAAAGTTATATAGGCACATAATATATTGACAATTCCATTTGAAGAAATATTTGTATGGATAATTTTTCTCCAGGTTTTGATTAATCATTAAGCGATTGGTCGTGGCAGCATTTTAATGTATATGGTATGAATTTAGAGCATAAACACTCTTTCAAGTCAGACAACAGATTTGTTATTCCATATAAAATTTTCAGCCAATTCAGGCTATACCAGTAATTGTGATTTGCATTTTTCATTGTTATCATTTTTGTTCAGTCATGTCATTTGGATGTAAAAACATGTAATCATTTGAATTTTTGGAAGCATTAAATTTTTTAACTTTTGATATA
This sequence comes from Siphonodentalium dalli, assembly GCA_032622095.1. Classification (NCBI taxonomy): domain Eukaryota; kingdom Metazoa; phylum Mollusca; class Scaphopoda; order Gadilida; family Siphonodentaliidae; genus Siphonodentalium; species Siphonodentalium dalli. The sequence continues at coordinate 12,235,029 of CP136062.1, forward strand.
TCTGGCATTTCTTGCAATGGATCACTAAATTAATTTGAGTTTATCTGTTGATTAATTAATTGATGAACCAGAACTTAGTGTTCTGATGTCCCAGTTCAATAAAATAAAATTTATAAATTTAATAGATTAGTCTAGTGGCCATATTGTAGGAGAGGCAAGATTGACAATTTTGTATGTTTTAGATTTAATGTTTTGCTGTCCATAAATTAAATTTTTATCTTAGCATAGATCATTCATGGTAAACGAATTGAAATAAGCTAGTGTATTTGATTTTTTTGAAACTTCATGATGAATAAATGCATGTTTGTTTGTCATAAGAATTTGAGATGAGATGTTTACGATTGATCTGAGGTTGAAATTTCAGATATTTACTTTTGTGTGTCAGTAAATTGACATATTGAGTATGTGTGTATTTTGTGGACTTTTATAGTCAAGTAAGTTATATTACACCCATATGTAGTACAGCATATGTGTTGGCGTGTACATATTGACAATTTGGATAGTTATTTTGATCAAAACAGCACTAGAAATGGGTATTATGAGAATGATTAGTTGTAAATGACAGGGATGTCATATATTTTTGGAGGGGGAGTATGTTATACAGTGACTTCGTCAGGATAAATTATATTTAAATACATAACATAATAAGCATTAATAATATTAGTATATTTCTCGGTACGCAAGACATTTATAAAAATAACCGGCACGGCATGAGTTAATTTACTAATGTTTGTTGCACTCTTAGCTTTGCACACGACCTTTTCTATTCACTCATCCCATGCGCCCTAAATTTAGAGTGGTCAACAAAATCTGATTGCCCGGACCTCGTGATCGAACATTGAACATGCACACACAAACAGGTCACTTGTTAATACCTGGAGCTGGGGCAACATCTCCTCACATGTTTGGATCAATATAAAACATACACTTATGCTCTTTAACGCTCTTGACTTTTGTCAATACAGACAAGGTAATTATTGTAACACAAATTTGGTCGTTTAGACACATGTCATTTCATCACTTTGTTGAACTTGGTTTTTAGTTATTGGAGAATCTAGTAAATAATTTAGTAGTCTTAATATTAACTAATTTTTAATAGGGGGGGGGAGAATTTTAAAAAGGAAATAAGAAATATTTTTTTAGGCCAATGCATTCTCTTATATATGCGAGGCGACCTATGGTCGACTCGCATATATAAGAGAATGCATTGGCACAGGGCATAACTGTAACCATCACAATGTGGTCAATGAGCCGGTTCCAATGATATCCATATTTGTATGGTTTTATTGAGACAGACCGAAGATATTTTAGGCTGTTGAAGCTTTATTTGGGCGTTTTTGGCCGGTTTGTTGGGTAAAGGGTTAATCTAATTCTCCACAAATATATATAGTGATCCAACTCAGACATGAACAATCGCATTTATGTAAAAGCTAGATGTTGACAAATTTAGTGGCTGTTGTACAATGTATAGTTTAAAAGATTAAATACCCTTATATTAAAGGGGTTATATCTGCCCTACCCCTCATACTCGAGTGGTTTAAACAGAAATATTATACCCTTAATAAAATATTAAAACTTCTAGCACTCAGCAGGTTTTAAAAATCAGGACATGCATGAAATATACTAGCATTAATTTCTTTTAATTTATTAGTTTTGATAATTTATGAAAAACTTGGTAATTTTATTATGAATTATTATGGCATCTGCCATAGGGACAACCGGCCCGGCCGTATTTTAGGAGGGGTTGTTGTAAGAGGATATTAAATGGATACTGTATTAACCCTTTCTATAATCAATACGAATTGACGAGTAGTTACCATATTAACCACTTCTATACTAACTACTCATTGACGAGAGGAAATTTTCAACTTAGTATCTGAACGTTTCCCTCCAATAAATAAGACTACTTCTGTCTACACTTTTATTATTTGTTGTCTGCTTAATTTTCCAGAAAGCCCTTCCAGATGAATAATAGACCATTCCAGTTTATACATTTTTAAATGATTGAGAGAATAAATTTAGTTTTGAAAGGATTAATAGTAATATAATAGATCTCACCATTGGAGTCCACATTCCAACAAATAAATAACAATAACAGCAACCTGTAATGGTTAAACATCGTGCACAGCTCAAACAATGAGAAATACATTGAGAACAAGATATTTAAATGACTCTCAGGACATGATGAATAAAGTGATTTCCTGTTTTCATCTTAATACAGGATGCATGCACGAGGGACAGCATACATGCTGTAGTACATTGTACGTAGGCATTGCATATAGGTTATCACTACCATGTTACCGAGATCCGTATTCAAGTATCGCCCTCTTTTCTTAGTCGTAAATCGTGAAGTCCACAAGGACGAGACTATAGGCAGCCCAGAGAATATAGCGAGACTTGAATACCTGCCGTAATGACAATTCACTTAGTAACAATTCACATGAAGAGCTTAACCCAAACGAAACCAGTTAAACTATATTGTAATACAAAACGTTTGGTACACCAAATACCTAATTACCTAAGTTACCATACTTAACAAGCAAATTACGAGCATTCATAGCGACCTTCGCTTTACTAAAACAATGCGACAAAGGTCAACCTAACACAAATACCGGAGTTTAGGAACGCAAACAAAATGACGACTAACCGTTCCCGCCCAGACACACGATAAACTTACAAACGTGGAGGTCAATATCCCCAACACAAATTGGGCTAACTTTATAAAAGCCACCATAAATGAAGAGCACAACATCTGTGACCTCTCATATCGTGTCATACAAGTCTCACATACTGACCATACATGGAGCAAATGAATAAGTCATTTTCTTGGAAATGTAGTTTCTGTGATGAGATAATTCTGTCAAACTCATCATTTCTTTCAAATTCATACGAAACTCCCAATGTTTATTCTGCCGTCTCACAACTTGATCCGGACACCCAGTTCGGAAACGAAGCTAGCCAATCAATATTATAAACAAGCCACTAACTAACAAGGATTCCCCATCCCGTCAAGAAAGTCATGGAACATGAATCCTAAAACAACAAGACTTAGACATATTAACATAAATTTCTGTTCCATCATGGATAAAAGAGATCAGTCTCTTGTGTATTCATTATTTAGAAAGGACAGACCCAAAGTAAAGGGATGCGGGGTTTGCATAATTATCAACAACTGCCTGACAGTAACAAAACGCTCTCTGCCATCCAACACACAACCGGAAAGCGAATAGTTATGGGTAAACAAGCACTTTATCTTGGATCTTTCTACCGCCATGAAGAAAGTGACAAAGATAGCATAGATTCGTTGAACCTTAATCTAGAATCAATTGCTAAATTAAACGGACACATTTGGGTAGCCGGGGACTTCAACTTCCCTAATCTCGATTGGGACAAGGAAAATATACCTAAAATGAGAAGCAAGAGTCCCAACCAAAAGCTCTATGGTGAATTTATCGACCTACTTGACGATTTTACACTAACGCAAGTAATCAGAGGGAAAGCCAGAGAAAAAACATTATATGCATAACAGCAAATCTGAAACCATCAATCACCAAAGCATCACCTAGAACAGTGTATATACACTCCAAAGCAGACTGGGAGAGCTTCAAGGAATACATCCGAACTAACTTTGCCACCATCTTTTGCTCCAAGATATCAGTAGAGGAAATATGGACCCAGTTCAAACACCACATTGAAATAGGTATCTCAAAATGTGTCCGTACACACAGGTTTTACCCTAGTTACACCAGGTTACACCTAGGTAAATCCCATATAAAAAGGGATGTATATAGATTTACCCTGGTGTTTTCTATATCTGATAGGCATACACACCAGTTTATCCTGGTTTTTACGGATATAATTTAGAAAGACGCTGTCACACCTGGGTTATCTGGGGTGAAAACGTTTAAGCAGCTATATCAGTTAACATGATGTTATAGAATATATATAACCGGATATGTTTATAGTGTTACAGACCTGTAGTTGCAACAACATCATACCCGCATCCAACCCGGGTGTAGACACCCGGGTATTTAGACTCAGGTTATCCCAGGTATTTACACTCATGTATTTACACCAGGGTTCACCCAGGTATTTACACCAGGTTTTGCCCAGGTATTTACTCCAGGGTTCCCCCGGGTATATACACCTGGGGTATTTTGTTAGACTGTATAATTTTATTATTATCACAGTATGACAATACACTACCCCGGAAAAATGAAGCAATACCATATTTTATCTAACAGCCTATCTATAAGTGAACATTAAGCTGACAAACAGACAATGTTCAGGGCCGTTATTTAATAAAGGGATACACAACTAGAGGTCAGATTCCATGGAATCAAATATATTTCCATTGTATCCCATTCCATGTCGGTATTATGCGTATATGTGTGTTCCCCTTCAAGCGAATACATATTGGTGCTTTTTTATCCGATGGTGGACTTGCATTGACATTTCTAAATAAGATATATATTCCAAAGGTTTATGTCATTTGGTTCGACCCGACGTGGATGATTGCTGACAGTCTAATGCATCATGGTCCTGACCAACTGAGCCACCATTCTCGCCAGCCAATCAGTTCATTTTCATTCGGTAGGGATACATTTTAGGGCTAGTTATAACACCTCCCCAGGACGCCCAAATCCTGTTCAACGGTTACGAAATTTGGCGTGTCTGATTATATCGTAATCGACATGTAGATCAAAGGGTGGAAAGCAAATTAATGTACCATAACTCTGTTATTTCGCATTTATTGGATAGTTTTTTCACTGGTTTCGGATTTAGAATCTTTTAGTTTTTATGGCGGAGGAAAGATCTTTTAGTTAATTAATTAATTAGTATTTCAGTGCGTCATTGCTACACTATAACTATATCACAATCGATAATGCTTGCTGAGTGCTTACCCGTCCGCTCTAAAGCTAATGTTGTCCGTATATATACTACTAAACACATGCAGTGTTCAAATTATAAAACACTGGATTCGCGATTTTCCATTTTTTCCCTTTTACGAGTTTCGGTGGAATTTGCCAAAAACCTCGACACTCCCCGGGGCGTCCGCGCGCTCTCCTTTGGGCAGGTTACTTTCATGGTAAAAAGGGCATACCTATAGTATATCGGTGAACATATTCATGCATTAGCCTTGCTCCTTGATAAGACCATTTGAATTTGCGTCAGGAAGAGTGGGTGTGAATTTGAGTAATATATATCACCCGTTAACAACGTCACACGCTACCAGGGTTAACCCGTCCACTCTAAAACTTTGAAAATCGTACTAATATTGCGTGTGGATACTACTAACCACATCCACTCGTCGAAAAGTTTTTATCTCAATATCTGATTTTTGGAGTAATTTTCCCCATTTGATTTTCGGCGGAATTTGCCAAATCTGAACCCACCCGACACAAATTTATAGTAGAGCGGTCAAATTTTAAAGGCGTACCTACGGTAAACTTCCGAACATGCTCCTGCATTTAACTCGCTCCTTCTTAGGCTCGTTTGGATTTGGAGCTAAAAATAGATTAGTGATAGATTACTTAAGAATACTCATTTATGTTATATAGCGTTGTCACGAGTAAACTGTTCCGTCTGAAAATTAGAAAATCGCACTCTAGATGCGCGTAAACACTACCCATCAGATGTAGTCGTAAAATTTTTTTTATCTCAATATTTGAATTTTGCCCCTTTGCGAATTTCGTGAAATTTTCCGAAAGTCTCAACCCACCCCGACACAAATTCTCCGTTGGGCAGGTTACTTTTAAAGTATAGTGGTCAAACTTCGGGGACGTACATACAGTATGCCAACGTACCTGCTTACACCATGGAAGTAGAATAAATATATTTCTAGTTATCAGTAAGAATTATACTCTAAGTGATATTTATTATTGCAAATAAATGATTGCATATACTATAGTAGACCATATATTAACATGAAAATATTAGTGAATACAATTATTGTGTTTCAAAATTCGTTTCGTTTCTGCAGCCAAATTACAATCCTAACTTTTAGTTACGGTGTTTTGTGTTAGTTTTGTCGCAAATCAACACGGATTGTCAGAAGGATATGGTGTATTGGCTACAACACGGATAAAATGTGGACTTAAATATACGATTAGCCGATTTTGTCCGCATGGATGTGCACTAATATCGAAAAAGACTGAATTTCATGGGGGAAAAAAATTCAATTCCAGGAACAGTGAGAACTACGAAACGGATCAACTATAGCACTGAACGGTACCCATAACCAGAGTATTTCCGCTGACACACCTGTATGACCGGCCATATTTGTATCACATGAAAACCACTGATAGTGCATTGGGATTGAATTACTTGAAAAGTAATACATGTAATTGAGAAGTTTGATCTACGGTAGTACGGAGTCTAGTACTGTACATGTAGTCATACCGATAAGCCTGCTGTGCAATACTACTTTTGCTGTTTTATTGGTCTAATGAGACTGAGTACTGTGTGAATGTGATATTGTTAATTCAGTTCCACTCTAATTTTCATCAATAAAATAAATTTGGCAATGATGCATCACTAAGGCACCGGTAATCCCTATATAACAGGAGGACAAGGCGTCGGAACTTGGGACAACAGTCGTCACAAGACAAAGAAAAGTATCAACAAGTGAACGTTCATCATCAAAATGGCAAATTAAATCACACTGCAGATAAATGTATGTTACATGTACTGTGCAGTATGGATCGCCAGGACCTTCATTGTAACAATTGTTACAATTTACAAATATTTAAGGATTATACTATTAGTCTAGTCGTAATTCTCAGAAAAGACATTTCTAGAAGCATTTCCGCGGAAAAGTGTCAAACCAACTTTTTTACCATAATTCGAAGGTGCCGAACACGAATAGACTGCCTGTCGCCCGATTGGATGAACATAGGGTTCAATAAAAGGCTTTTAAAATCTTCGTGTTTTCTTCGCTGGAGGGTTGTTGATACGGCACCGTACAACGTCATATGAAATCACGTAACTGGCCTTGAACATACTCAAACTTATATACTCCTCGCGGAACGTTCAAAGCCGCGTTGTATTATGATACTATCATCACAGTAATAATTCTGAAACGTTAATATCATATTAATCAGGTACCTACGGTAAGACATTGTTGTTTTGTATATTTATCGACGATTCTCGTAAGAATAGTCCGGGAGCCAATAGGGGTACCCTTGCACCCGCCCCATGGGACTTAACTTCACCCCACTCATTTTGTTCCTTATTATGTCCTTCAACTTTTAAGCAATGTTAATAAGAACAAAAGTGGCCGTGTAGACTTCAGACAAGATGGCGATCATCCTGGCCGCCATTTTTCAGATCAGACCCTAAGTCAGTTTTATGCAAATTATAGCGGGAAAATCTATTAAAATGTATACAAATGTATATATTTTCGTGAAGCTAAGACATAATGACCCTTTTTTGGCGCAAAATTGAAACTCACCCTCCAAGATGGCCGCCAAAATGGCCGCCGGAAATTGAAAATATGACGTTTTTCACAAATTTCTTCTAGATCAGTTCATATTGTTTGGAACTGGTCGAGTAATATGACTTTATTTTGTGTTTTGTATATTAACTGATCATTGGAGCGGCGTGTATTAATACAGTATACAGTGAGTTGCTGAATTGTCATGTGTGAGGTGTATATGCAAGTACGGAAGGTATAAGTGGTCGTGTGTGTGGGTATTCGCATATCTGGAAGGGCTCACCATTGGTGATGTGTATATGTATACCTGAATTGACCCTATGGTCATGGGTATGGCGAATAGGTATAAATGTAGTGGCTGTATATGGTCCATAGTGAGATGAATATGTATGCACTGAGTGAATGTATGATCGTGAATGTGGTGCATATGTATACATAGCGTGACTATATGGTCATGTGTCAGGTGTAGGAGTACACATGGTGTTCATGCATGGTGAATCGTGGCTGTATCGTCATGTGTGGTATGCTCGGGTATAACCAAGTATGGCTGTATGGTCAGGTGTACGTGTATAAAGTGGGTGACTATATTGTCATGTGTGTGGTGTTTATGTACATATGGAGTGACTGAGGTAATGGGTGGGTTGTACATGTGTACCTTGGGTGGCTATCGCTTTCCACAATAACTCAAGGATATGTTAATCAATAGAGAGGTCATGTCAGAGAGTTCTCCATCTTGATGGTGTTTATGTACATGAGGGACACGTTAAACGTGGAAAGCGTTAGCCACCCATTATCACACAGTCATTCCATATATACATAAACACCACATACACAACAATATAGTGACCCAATGTTTATACGTACACCTGACCCATTACCACGGATGACCATACATCCATGATTCACAATGGAGGCCCACCGGGTATACTCATAAACATGACCCATAGCCATATAGTCACTCCGTGTATACCCATGCATTCACCTCACGATTGGCCATACGGTAATCCCCTGTATACCTATTCTCCACACAGATGGTCAAATAGACATCCAATATATACATCAACACCACAACAATGACCATAGAGTCACTCCAGATATACATACGCACCTCACCAATGGCCATATAGCCACTCGCTTCATACACATACCCTCACCCATGCCACCTGGTACACTCCTTCACCTGACATGTGTCCATATAGTCACCCCGTGTGTACCTATTCAAAACATTCATACATGATCATGGTCAATCCTTGTATTCATATTCACCTCACCATTGGCCGTGTCACTCCATGTATCCATATGTGTCGCACCATAGCCGAATAGCGACACAATATATACTAATACACCCCAGCTATGTCAGAAAAGTCACTCCATGTATGCATATGCACCTCACCCATGGCCATATATCCACTCGCTATATACACATACCCCTCGCCCATGACCATATAGCAACACGTGTGTATACCCGCATAACCTACACATGACCATACCGCCACGAGTCACCAAGCAGGAACACCAGGTATACTCATACATCTGACACATGACCATTTAGTCACTCCCTGTATAGCTATTCATTACATTTATGATCATACAGTCACTCCTTGTATACCTACATGTACTCATATCGCCATTGACCATACAGTCACTACATGTATACCTATTCGACACACATAGTCATATAACCACTCGATATATACATATGCAGCCCACCCTAGACCATAGAGTCACTTCAGGTATACATATACACCTCACCAACGGCCATTCAGCCCTTCCAGATATACAAAATACCTGCACACACGACCACTCATACCTTCCCTTCCATACTTGCATATACACCTCACACATGACAATTCAGCAACTCACTGTATAATCATACACGCCATCCATGATCATACAGCTAATCCCTATACACCAACCAATGATAATATATCCACGAAATATATAAATATATACCACAAGTACACTCCCTATATACCCACACGTTCTATAATGTCCACCCAGTTTACTTCAGGTATGCATATACACTTCAATCATGACCGTACAGTCATTCCATGTATACATATGCACATTACCCGTAACCATAAAATAACTCCCTATTTATCCACACACCCCACCCATGATCATACAGACAACACATGTACATCCCACCCATGACCTTACAGTCACTCCATATATACATAATCAACACATAGATGACCATGTAACTATATTCATACACCACATCAATGTCCATACAGGCACATCGGGTGCACCCGTACTGGATATACACAACCATACAACATACAGTCACTCCATTCACACCGATCCACCTCACACATGACCATGACCTCTCCCTGTATACCTATACATCTTACAATGGACAACCCACACATCACCATATTGTCACTCCATTTATACCTATTCACATCATTCATGACATACAATAACTCCCTGTATACCTATTTACCTCAACTATGATCATAGAGTAACTCCCTGACTACCATATTGGCATCCACCCTGCATCCAGTTGATATTTTTTGTTACCATAATGGACCAGAATAGCCACAGATTATGGTTCATCTCGGTTCCGTCTCAACGTTCTGCCCATTTCCATTCAATAATATGGCCAGAATCACAAAAGAGGTTCTCGGCAAAATTCCATACTTTAAAATTAATTTGTCATGCCCCATACGAAACTGGGGCAACCAGACTAGAACATATAGTTGTCAGTTAATTAACTAACACGTATAATAACCAAGTGAGTCACAATTTACTACCTTTTCGGATAACATAGAGAATAATGTTCAGGATATATGTAAAAAATTTTTTTTTTACAAATTTGGTTGCCATTTTGGAAGCCATCTTGAGCAATTTGGTCTATATATACCGTAGTGTGACACATTTAAGATAGACCAAAACAATAAACACATTTGAATCCAGAGACAGTTACATTTTACCAATGATAGTTGCATTTTACTTGAACAAATGGTCTATACCTGAAAAGTTAATTTTTGCCCATATTTATGTCAAGTTTTTGAGAGAAAAGTCCAATATTTTTGGTGATGTCAGTGGTAACAATAGTAACAATTAACCATGGTGCATCAGGTATGTTAGTATTCAATGTATAGGAGGCAGAATAGCCAATTTTATACATCAACCACAACTTGAAAGCGATTGCAGGACACGCTGTGGCAATATTTACCATTTTCCATATTTTGGCGGCCATTTTGGCAGCCATTTTGAGTCAAAGTAAGAATTTTGGTTCCAATGAGTTGGAATATTCATAGGTAATGATATGCCTCACTTACATTACAAAGTTCTGTTAATTTCTTGTTGAAATATGACTAAAATCACAATTGTGATTTTTTGTGAAATTTTATACCGTGTTCCAATAATTGCATATTTAATTGTTCCAATGATCAGTTAATATACAAAACACAATATAAAGTCACATTACTCAAGCAGTTCCAAACAGCATGAACTGGTCTAGAAGATATTTGTGAAAAAACGTCATATTTTCAACTTAATACTGATTCACAGAACTTTTAACCGGGTGTGATTTCATGAAGAGCGTTTTCCCATGTTCATGAGATTATATGTATAACGAGTGTGATATATGTCTCGATATTGACTTACTGTATTTTCGCGGCAATAAAAACAGTATGTGACTTTAAGTTGATTTTATGGGTGAAATATGGGTCACAGGCAGCGACAGGCACCCTCGTTGGATTCAGCATACTTGAATTATGCTAGAAAACTTAGTTTCATGCTTTTCCCCAAAAATGCCTCTAGGGTTCTAGTATTCCACAAATGTAGCTTTTCCGACCAGACTATATTGTCACTTTGATGAGTAGATGCGTGACTGATAACAGAATTAGATACTCCATATTTACTCGAAAGATAACAGTACACGATGCCATCAAGTTGTCCCATAACACCTCAACCTTTGGCGAATAACAGTAAAACTAATGAAAATTATTAAAGCCAGACTAAACATCACGACTACATGTGCATGCATAATGTTCAATGATTTTGACTCCATCAGATGATATTTAGGCTCATATCAACACATAGTTCACATATTCTCAAAATAAGTGTCTCTTTCAGCCGTGATAGAACCTCATACCCAGCACAGAACTCGTATACATTATGTGATAACCCAACCTAAAAATTGTTAACTTATAATTCAGTGGGAGTGTCGTGCGCCTTACTGGATGGGTCATCAAGGCGGGAACTTAAATATTGCCAAATGAATGAATATATATTTGTGATGCATAACATTTACACAAAATGGAGTATTCACGATATTATTTATAAACAAAACTCCCCCCTTATGATCACCCTACCACCACGTGAACGCGCCTCGTTGTTATAATCATTAATTATACGGTCGACACAGCCATTTTGGTACCCATTTACGATATATTATACAAATGTATAACAATCCTTAATGGTGTTATTTATATACACAACTCCCCCTTATGATTTCCATACCGCCACGTGAACGCGCCCTGTTGTTATAATCATTAATTTCGCAGTGGACACAGACAACCTGGTACCCATTTACGATAATCATACAATTTTTTTAAACACTCCTTAATTGTGTGGTGCCAATCACGAACATCTCAAGGAACAACGCTCTTTAAATGAGCTACATCAACCTAAGGGAATGGCCAAAAGTCGGAATCATTTCACTAAAATTAATCTTGGAATTATTATATAATATACACATCCCAACAGTACTAGTACAGTAGATCGCAACTTTAATCACGACAGTTCAGTCGTGATGCATAACATTTACACAAAATATGTTTTCAAGATATTATTTATAAATGGAACTTCCCGCTTATGATTTCCATACCATCACGTGAACGCGCCTCGTTTTTGTAATAATTAATTTCGCGATGTACATAGCCATGTGGTACCCAATTACGATATATTTTTAAAAATTTATGGACACTCGTTAATGGGTTGGTTCAATCATGCACATGCTCAAATAACACGCTCTTTAAAAAGAGCTTAAACTAACTTAAGGGAATGGCCGCAACTCGGAATTATAATTCACCCAAATTATTCTTGGAATAATTATATAATATCCACATCCCAACATTACAGTTGATTATATAATACGAATTTATTTTGTTATGGGCGACACACGTTCAATATGTATTCCTTTAAATTGTCTTACACGCACCTGACGTGTGACGTCACGGGCGGATATACGTCACACCGGAGCTCGTGAATCATGACGTTTCTCATAACGTCTGCGCTTCATAGTGGCAGGAATTAGGCCCGGGTAAGCTGTGCATTTTAGGCTCCTTCGCGAATAGAGGATATGTGTTCTTAAATACTGACGAACTGGAAAACTACATGGAGGTTAATACATGTGTTTATTTTCTGATTACAGGTAAACTAATGTTAATGTATACTACGTTTTGTTTTTGATTGTGTTTTTACCCTACAAAACACGGTTTTTACTTTGTGCAATTTTGTGGTTAGACCACCTATAAACTATCAACACAGTTTATAACTATATTATGTGTTCGGACAATAATACCGTCGCGTTTTTACAGTGCACTGTTACCATCGCGCGTGATAAAATACCTTTGACAGTTCATACTAGTTCGATATTGGAGGAATCAGCAGGCAATTTTCTGGCTTTCAGCGTACAGGCCAAGGACTTGGTCTGTACGGGAGAACTGGTCTGTCCTTAAGCACGTGCACAACTCCCGAAACCATATATGAAATAACAGATTGCTTTATATCTGTTATAGACCAGAGGTGTACCTGATGAGCTGCTGTGGCCAAACATTTTTTTATAGGACCAACTTTCGGTACAAAAATATGATTTCGGAACGGACTTAGTAAACATTTTCCAAACAATTGATTCCTTCTGTGTTATCAAGCTAGTACGATAAGTCAAAAAATAAACACTCAAAAAATAAACACTCAATCACAGTAAATATGACATGTTTACATAGCTCCACATGTCAACACCACTTTAGAAACAGGACCCGTTAACCAACAATCCATTTAACTTATGGATGGTTGATTGTATACCTGTATATATGTGGGATGGCCCATGTTTTTGTCGGCTATCACGATAACAATTTGTATGCATGGGAACTTTGAACACAATTCCAACCGATGTACCATATCAATACACAACTGTTATATACTCTACATAATATTAAAGAGCGTTCACCATGTCATATGTATAGGTTTGTAATTTAATTACTTACTAACAACAGCCCTATATATCAATTATCATGACAAGTGTAGGATGGACATGTTGTCATGTGATGTGTGGATGCTTGCTGCATGTTTGTCCTTTGGACTGGGCTGCTTTTTGCATGAGGATTTGTTTATCTATTATTTAATTTTAATACGGAATTATGGTTGCCGATGATCAAACAACGGGACCTCCCTTGATCAAGTAAACGAAATAACCTGTCACGATAGTGTGTGGATAATTCGATAATAAAAAAATTTCAGTGTTGGTATCTTTTAATAAGTATATAAATATTATGGTTTACATATGCATATACATGTTAAGCGCAATTATCTTACAAAGACGGGGGATCCGGACTGGGAAACTCGTGGTTAATAAATGTACAGTAACGACATGGAGACCTCACGGGTACTAAATTTACAGAAATGACCAGGGGGCCTCGCTTTTTTGATTATTTCTTTTTCACATAACTTTGATCATACAATGATTAAATTAAATATTATTATGAAATATAAATCATAACACGAAATTTGTATGTGTTCTCTGGGTTTCTGCTATCTTTTATTTTCCTACTCTTTATGACTATATCAGAAACTGCCTATACAGCAGAGTGCTCTACCTATCATTAGCTTATGTCATCTTCCGGTGGGTAGGACATGGTACCTCTAATTGTGGACTCTTCTGCTATAGGGCATCCCCCCTTTACTCACATAATGTGGGTCACACAAAGCTACGATCAATGCAGTTCTAGTGTTAACACAACGCGGTCACGTTACTTCAACCCAGTTACAATGTTCCTCAGTGTGGTGAAAATAAATGTGAATGCAACATAAAGCGATGGAGGTGAATGTTAAGTTGTTCACGAAACGGAACAATGCCTTTAATAGGTTCCACCAGCAATAAGTCGTGACTTCTTTGTATTGGCCTGACATATCGATTTTTGTCGCTGTCCACCATTACGATGGCCAGATATATCTCATATATATTTTGAAGACCTCTGTCTGTATGTATGTTTGTTTGTTTGTCTGTCTGTCTGTCTGTCATTTATACAAATCTACGATTCTCGACCGATCGGGACGAAACTTGGTACGTGTGTGTAGTTTGACCGGGTGGTGAACGTTGTCGTATTGGCGAGCCCGTGCGGCGCCCGCTTCGCGCATGCGCAGACGAGATCTCGGAAACGGGTGGAGCTATCGACTTGAAATTTGCTATGTGAATGTATCTTGCCCCGGATACGAATTTTATCGGGTCGCCGAGCCCGTGCGACGCCAGCTTCGCGCATGCGCAGACCAGATCTCGGAAACCGGTGGAGCTATCGACTTGAAATTTGCTATGTGAATGTATCTTGCCCCGGATACGAATTTTATCGGGTCGCCGAGCCCGTGCGACGCCAGCTTCGCGCATGCGCAGACCAGATCTCGGAAACGGGTAGAGCTATCGACTTGAAATTTGGTTTTTGAATAGCCCGGACAACGTCGGGCTCATCGGCTAGTCTCATATATATTTTGAAGACCTCTGTCTGTTTGTTTGTCTGTATGTCTGTCATTAATACAAATCTACGATTCTCGACCGATCGGGACGAAACTTGGGACTTGTGTGTAGTTTGACCAGGCGGTCGACGTTGTCGTATTGGCGAACCCGTGCGGCGCCCGCCTCGCGCATGCGCAGACGAGATCTCGGAAACGGGTGGAGCTATCGACTTGAAATTTGCTATGTGAATGTATCTTGCCCCGGATACGAATTTTATCGGGTCGCCGAGCCCGTGCGACGCCAGCTTCGCGCATGCGCAGACGAGATCTAGAAAACGGGTAGAGCTATCGACTTGAAATTTGCTATGTGAATGTATCTTGCCCCGGATAAGAATTTTATCGGGTCGCCGAGCCCGTGCGACGCCAGCTTCGCGCATGCGCAGACCAGATCTCGGAAACGGGTGGAGCTATCGACTTGAAATTTGGTATGTGAAGTATCTTGCCCCGGATACAATTTTTATCGGGTCGCCGAGCTCGTGCGACGCCAGCTTCGCGCATGCGCTGACCAGATCTAGGAAACGGGTAGAGCTATCGACTTTAATCGAAATTTGGTTTTTGAATAGCCCGGACAACGTCGCCCGGACAACGTCGGGCTCATCGGCTAGTCTCATATATATTTTGAAGACCTCTGTATGTTTGTATGTTTGTATGTATGTTTGTCATTTATACAAATCTACGATTCTCGACCGATCGGGACGAAACTTGGTACGTCTGTGTAGTTTGACCAGGCGGTGGACGTTGTCGTATTGGCGAGCCCGTGCGGCGCCCGTGCAGCGCATGCGCAGACGAGATCTCGGAAACGGGTGGAGCTATCGACTTGAAATTTGGTATGTGAATGTATCTTGCCCCGAATACGAATTTTATCGGGTCGCAGAGCCCGTGCGACGCCGGCTTCGCGCATGCGCAGACGAGATCTCGGAAACGGGTGGAGCTATCGACTTGAAATTTGGTATGCTAATGTATCTTGCCCCGGATACGAATTTTATCGGGTCGCCGAGCCCGTGCGACGCCAGCTTCGCGCATGCGCAGACCAGATCTCGGAAACGGGTGGCGCTATCGACTTGAAATTTGGTTTTTGAATAGCCCAGACAACGTCGGGCTCATCGGCTAGTTGTCATATAACAGCGATTTACGATCTGTCTTGTTGGCCGGCTTATAATATACAGTTGTCGCCCGCGATTGAGTGAGACACGAGGATTTGCCGCCCGCTCGAGGCCTGGAATGCCACCCGATGGCCGCCAGGGGCCTGTACTATAGATTTACAATTGCCGTGTTTGAACACGTGTACAAGGTTATGTGGGGCACACAGAAGGTGTCGATTACCATATAGACCTCCACTCTTATTCTTACAGTGAAAAGGCGACTTCTTGCAACTCCTCGTTTACATGCATGGTGACCAATAAAATAATAGGTTTACCACATGTGACTTGATTGACCAATGAAAAAAATATTCCTCGGAGACACTCATTGATTTGTTATCGCTAGTGCATGGGTAACCCGTGTTCAATTGTATTAGTGGCAATCGGTATCCTTTAAATAATCGCTCAATGGGTACGCCGCAACCGTTCGTGCATTGAGTTATATTTCATCAATGGTTATCGTCTGTTCCAACAATTAAAGTTGTAAGATGTATTTCAATTTCTAGTTGGGTTGTCATGCAGAATCGCTGGAGTATTATATTGAATACCATTCTGATCAAACCCAGTCACTCATCGGTAATGAGCACGCGGGTATAATCTACTCTATTACAATACAGTGGTCTATTGCACTTCACGCCTCCTGTGTACCTCCCATAACATTGTACACCTGTTCAAACACGGCAATTGTAAATCTATAGTATAGGCCCGAGGGTGACATTCCAGGTCGAGAGCGGCGACAAATCCCCGTGTCTCACGAAAACAAGGGCGACAACTGTTTTGTTATCTGACAAAGTAATACAAACGAACCTTCTTAATGGCATGCCTAAGTACGCGCGCATATTCATTAATCCAGCTCTAAGAGTTAATTTTATGTTGGAATCCTCACTTTTTAGAAAATAAAACGTACACATTTTGTATCAATTCGTTTGCTGGTCGCATGGTGAGAATCGGTTGACGGAAGGGGGAGTAAAGCAATTTTGAAGTAGAGTAGCCATGCGGCGAAATGCTCGGTTTCGTTTTAAATGAGCGTAAATATGCATGTAGACGTGTTAATTTCGAGAACGCTACATTGTGAAACTGACACGTTGTAGTGGTGCGAAAGAAATTGACAACTGTTACAGACTGTTACGCAACATAAGGGTATTCACAGTTCCTGTGAAGTCGTAGGAATGTATAGCCGAAAGAAAATTGTCGATTGATAAACAGTTAAGAGTGACTATTCGATATTTAGAGCTTAGTACAGAAACCTATTTGTGACGTATGTACATCGTGTGTGCAATTGTCTACAGAACATACCAACTGCTTCATGAGGTTTATCTATTTGTTCCACAGTATTAATTATTTATATAGAAAGGTCAGTAGAAACATTACACAGTATAAGGGATATATGTCCGTGATAACACCATTTATACATAGCGTGCTTTAATTGCAAATTAAAGACAACAATTATGCAAATTAGCAAACACCACAGTTCGCGGTTGTTATGAAACAGTGGTGTTTGTAAAATGCGTGTTTTCGGAAATTACTAGAGATCTGTGATGTAATCTCTGTATGTTGAGTTCTTCGTAGTTCTATGTTTACTGGTAACAGCTGTAAACAACTGCCGAAATGTTACCCTCGAGTGTAACAAGTGATTTGCGGCGCGCCACGTGACGCAACTTCAGTCAATCAGAAGAGAGGAAAATGGGATGAAGATAACAATATAAATTAAGAAATTGGCCATGCATTCGTTGCTCGCGTAAAAATTTATTTTTTAGTATGAACATCCTCATTGGTTGTGTTCCTCGAGTCCTCATATAGTCGGTCAAGTCACTTACATGTACGTACCGGGCACTCAAGAAATTTCTTGGAAAAGCGACCACATGCTCGAATCTACTTTGCGATTTAGGAGCTGCGCATTCGTAAATGCGTCAATATTTAACACATTTACCTTGATTTATTCACAAACAAACGTCTTGATGCTGGCCTTAAAATCCATCAGATTTTTTGCGAGAATCGAAACAGCGTTTCACTTTCTACAGGGAATCAAGACTTTTTACGAGAATCAAAATGAGAATCATGATTCTGATTATAAAACAATTAAAGGTACTCAATCCGATAAAACTCATCCCAATTACTATTTCAATGGCTTCGGGGGTCAAAAATATTTGATTCGAGTCGAGGAAGTCACCCGTCAAAGCTCAGATTTGTTTGATATCGATTTTAGAAATCTATTATTTTTCATTATCGGGAATACTATCTGGCCCAGAACGCAGTCAAAATTGCGTTATTATTACCACTTGATTTTAGAGTTATCCATCCTTGTCTGTTTGAATAGAGTTTTGGTGTACTCATCTCGAGCAGGATACGAAATTGACGGCAATTATTAGTACTCATCTCGAGAATATAACAAATTTCAAAAATCAATATCTAATAACTCTGAGCTTTGTTTGATGGGTTCCTCGACTCGAATCAAATATTTTTTACCCCCAAAGCCAAAGAAATAGTAATATAGGACCCTCTGATCGGATTGTTGTTGTTGGAATCTGTTGAGATGGGGACCCTGTTCGGATTGAGCACCTTTAATGTAAACAGTGTTTATTATATATTTTTTTCCATTTTGAATGGAAAACTACATCACGTCCGATTCCGAACATACATGTACTCTCGGGCTCCAAATAAAAGTGCACGCCCAAATAATAGTGTAGGGGAACTCTGAGCAAAACATCAGCATAACTGTGGTTAAACAAAATATTTTTTATAGTAGGTCAAGTATGGGAATCAACATACAATGTTGTATATGTCATGTGTGATTTATTCAATATTTAAATATTCACATAACTTGTATACCATATACTTGAATATATACATGCATAAAGTTATCAACTCATGATTTTGATATCAGAATCATATAGAAATCTTGAGTTTGTGCTGATTTCAATTTTCATAGCCTCAAAATTAATAAACATGCAGACACAAATAAGCACTGTGTCAGGGGGATTTCCTCAAAAAATAATAAACGTGCATGCATGTTTATTTGGAGCCCAAGAGTACACCAGGAGTGGGAAAATAACACAAAATCATTGAGATGTGAATTTAAATTAAACAAAATTAAAACTTATACTGCAAAATACACTATCGTAACGTTATTTCAGTGTTCATATACTTTTTCAGCGCAATGATCGGTTATACCTTATAGCTTATGATACCTATGCTGTTAGTGGGCGCTGGCTTGTGCCACTATGTCCACGTCTTCTGTGTCTGGTTCCCCGAATTTACCAAATTCAGGCCCTATATTTTTGAGTCTATCCAACGCCCGGCTCGTCTGAGAACTTGTCATCCCTAACTTGGCGTTGGAATCAAGCCTCACCTCCTGTTCTTTCCAATAATCGTCGAGTCTATTTTTGAAATGGTTTAATGTATCGGCGTTGACTACTTCTTCTGCTAGTTGGTTCCAGGGCTCCAGAACTCTCTGACTAAAAGTATGTTTTCTTGTGTCTCTGATTGCCCCTTCTAGAAACAGCTTGAAGTTGTGGCCTCTGGTTTTGGATTCGGAGTTTCATGTCAGTATATTTGCTACTTCCGGGTCGTATGTATTGAATATTTTGTAGCATTATATCATATCTCCTCTATGTCGTCTGTATTGCAGGGTGGGAATCTTTAGTTTTTCAAATCTGTCTTCATATGGTAGATGTTTTAAAGGAGGAACTAGTTTTGTTGCTCTGCGTTGGACTTTCTCAAGTTGGGTGATGTGTTTGATCAAATATGGTTTCCATGCTGGCTGTGAGTACTCTTGGTCGAACCAACCCTTTATACAACTTTGTCATCATGTCTTCATCTGGAAGCTTTCATTTACAGTATTGATGAAGTCTTCTCCTTTCTTGTTTGTAGCTGTCTGAAATTAAATTATCGCAACTAATGACCAATCGGAAAATACAAGTTCAAAGCGGTGTCGCTAAATTCGCTTCAGTAATATTCTCCCGTTTAATGAACTGATTGTTTGAACTCACGCTTTTTAACCTATCGATTGAACCCGATAATGCGCCATTTAAACTGATGATGTAACCCTCACCCCCACTTTAACACACCCCTCTCGGGGGTCCATGGGCTGAGTGTCAGCCATGTCGCAGTTAACTGCGACATTATACTCAAACAAAGTAGACATGTTAGCTTAATGTAAGTGTAGCATGCATCTAATTAGGGTGAGATAAGATCGTGTAAATAGTAAATGGCGAATCTTGCAATATAATTATATATACGCACATGTAACACTGCATTAATGTGATTGAGATTCATCTTGATCGAACCTCTTGTAATGATATATAGTATGGTATATCTACCCTACGCTTAATAGTAACTATATATACTTGTTGTTAGCTATCATAGTCAAGAACATGTGATATTTTAATAGAATGTTATATGCATCCAATCCCGTTGCTCGTGCATTAAAAGTAGAGGAAATTTATTAAATGTGCAATCTTGGAGTACCACCGTAATTGATAAACATGAATATGTGTAAATCTCTGACAATGGTGTCTGGTATCCCTCCCATATATAAAGAGATATTTATGTTAATATTGATATTAATCCTTAAAATTTTAAGTATGTTAACTACATGTTAAAGATGTATTTAGGGGACCCAGAAATTTAAGTATCCAGTATATAAAATAACACAATGGGAACACAAAGTGGCACTTAATAAATACATCGAATGATAAGTACAATTTTTTCCCCAATGAATGGCAAGAACAAAATTTAGTTTACTTATTTACTTATTTATCTTCTGTAAGAAAGTGGAATCATATCTGTATATTGTCTGACAAACATACATCGATTAAATGTCATGTGACATGCATGCATTCAACACGTTATTCAGTGGTGTTGCATTCAATTATATTCCACACCTTGTAACTGAAAGTCTGGATCCCTATATGCATCTTTAAATGTTAGTGAAATATTTTGAATCGCCATGCTGTTTTCTGGCACCCACATTATGTTATTAATTCATGTTCCTTATTACCATGTATTATTGGTTATTGGAATAAAAGTATCAACAACACAAAAGCTTTCCAATCAATGGATGGATGGTTAAAATCTCCCATGAGGAGAATGTGTGAATAATCCCGATTTCTGCATTGTTCCTTTATTGTTTTGTTTATTTTGTCATAATTTTCTGCTGTACCTGTGTTATGACTTCTATATACAGCTCCTATAATCATTTTGTCCCTTTTTCTAGTTTAACTGTTATCCATACAGCATCACTCAGTTCTTCATTTATAATTTGCTCTTCTGCAGAGATATTCGCCTTCACATACATCAAGACCCCTCTTCCTTTGTTACTGTTTAAGTTCTTGTGGATCATAATGTAACCGTCGAAGGTGTATAACGCAGGTAGGATGTCCTTGCTTTTCTTCGGCTTAACCTCTGTGATGCAGAGTATGTCATACCTCTCTTCTTCAACTAAGTGTCTAAGCTCATTCATTTTGTTTGACAGACTATCTACATTTAGGGATACAATTTGTAGTCCCTCCATTTGGTGCATCTAACGTATTTACATATTTCCTCTTGTTTTAGGCCTATCTCGCTTCTTTCTTCTTTACTTTCTTTAGAGTCCATGGAGGGCCCCGAACCTTTTAGAACCACTCCCCATTTTATTCTTCCGTCTTCTTCATTTATTAATTTCTTCATGTCTTCTCTGTCCTTCTTTATAGATCATTTGCCAAGGTGATTTTTAAACCTTTTTCTTTCAACTTTGGCCCAGTTCTGAGTATTTTATATTATAAACCATGTTGTTACAGGTATATCCTTTATAACTGTTTATTCAACATAACAGGCTGCAATCCATACAATGCGGTTCCTATTTCAATGTCCGGTTGGCATTATTATTGTTCGGTTCGGTTCGATAAAACAAATACGCTGTTTTCGAATGTCATACAAGTTTTATGAGTTCTCTTGCTCAAGAATTGATAAATTTCTAAACCTGATTTTTGGCGCATTAGTTAGAATTATATTTTTTCACAAGAACACACCACAAATATAGTATAAATGATGAACACAACTACATGTAACTGATAAGCCACATACTAGTACTGTGGTATAGAATTCCAAAACTTAACCTAGAAATCAACTGGAGAGCCGACTAGCACTTCACACTGTGGTGACGACTGTGGCTGAGTGAATAACAGACAATGCACGTGATAACGCACGCGCTATTATATGCGCGTTAGTGAACTGTGAATGTGAAAATTCAAGTGCATATATGCTTCACTCCTGTGGTTTCCAACACCTCTCCATACTTGTACATACCGGCCCACCGCACTGACCAGGGGAGCCCACTTTAATCCAACTGTAAGTATATGTCATGTATATCGATATCTCCTATACTTGGAGGTAATACAGATATCTCTCTGTACTTCTCTTGTCCGACTTCTTCGATCTTCCCGATATGTATCCGTACTTCCCGACATTTGGTCCCTCGAACCGGATCCTGGACACAACATAACTTCGACAAAGGAAACCACAGAATTAATGGCATGGACACATTTGTTCGATGATACGGTAGAGTTAGTTGATCAGACCGACATTCTTATGGACTTTCAATCACTTGAGTACGCAAAGGAACTCACAACTGTCCAAGAGATGATCAGAACGAATGTTAAAACCCTCGGTCGATCATCATGAGATCTAATCAAACAGATAGATAATGATGATATTTATCTCAGAGAAGCGGATTTGATAGAGGATGCTATGCGCGGCGTGAGAGACAGATTTCAAATGATTGAACAGTATATTGATGGACATCTAGATATCAGAGAAACATGTGCACGACAAGACAATTTCAACTGACCTTCCAGTGGACATTGGTCTCAAACCAGTCGTTACAGAGACATTGCCAACTGCATGTGTTTCGGTCGTTCCTGAATTTGTAGCCTCATCGGATATGATGGTTTCACTCTCAGCGGTTGCTGCACAAACTCCCGATATCTTGTCACACATATTCTCAGACGGACCCTCATGTATCTGGAACAGGCAGTTTGATATCCGCAGATGACCAACCAGCTCCACCCATGCATGTATCCCCAGACAACACCTTGTATACCCATGGCAGCTTCTTCGTGTATTCCCCTCGTCAAAGAGAACTGGAACGATCTTGAATGCATCTGAACCACACGAGAGCGATACTTGTAAATATATGATTGATGGGCTACACGGTTCACAGACACTGGACAGTCTTCAGTCTACTGGATATTCGAACCCGATAGTTGATTCGCGTGACGTATTTGCACATATTGCTTTAGTTCTTACAGACGTGAGTTCTGTGTTTGAGTGTGAACTACAGCATGTACCGTGCATTCCTAATCTCAGATCCTTGGCAATCCCAACAAAGTTATCTTTTGGACCTACTTTCAAGACGTCCACATCGTGTCTAACTTTGAATTGATGTCGCAGGGATTCCTTTCTCAGGGAAATCGTTATATGCATATATATTTTCGGTATGCATGTGTATACACGACAGTCAAGTAATTGTATGAGTCCGAGAAACATGTGTATATATCTAACTTCTTCGCCATGAGGGTTGGAGGTGAATAATGGAAAGGTCTCACCTTAAAATGTCTTTATATATATATATATTGGATGATATAGGTATACAGCGCTGTACAAATGTCGTGCTACAGGTATACATGTGTCTAGCTTCTACAGATCTTCGGAATTTCTCTGCAATAACCAAAATACAACAATAGTAAATGAACTGAACATTTGCTAGATACTTTGTTATTTATTTCATTTATTACTGACTTGTGATTACTTTATAACTGACAGTGATTACTGTGCTTCATGCACTTGTAATATCAAAAACTTCCCCCTCCCCATAAAAATGTTCAAATGATAATTAAAAGTGTAAATGTAATGACTGTAAAAGTATTTGACTATTAATATATGCCGCAATCGGAATTGATATGAATAATTCAAACCCTCAAGGTTTAGGTTTGACCTTTGACCAAAAGGAGTAAATATCCTGACAGTGAAATAGTATCTCATGAAAACACTTGTAATATCTGTAATAACATACGATGTATAAGAGTTGTATTTACCTTGCCGGTGAGACAAAAGATACTCCCAACTATCTGTATTGGCCTTCCAGTATTACTTAAGACATTAATGAATAAAATTGATGGCTAAACAAGCCAAAATATTTGCGACCCGTTCGCTACGATGGAGATTTGAGAAAGAGATCGAACTCCGATAACGAGGTTGTGACGTAACAACAAAACGCGGGGAAAACGGACCAATTGAAAAGCGGTTTACTAAATTTGGTTACGTGTGTAGTTTTTATTGGTTAATACTTAATAGTGAATAAATGTAAACAATTTCCATGTGCTTTTTCTAAATATAACTTTTAAAGGTGCTACGTTAATTCTGCCACATATTAAGTGCAACATTCACTCTACCACATTGACATTTCAATGCAAAACTGACCTCTTCTCTGTTTCCAAATTTGGACTTCTGTTACGTGCCCCCGGAGGTTGTCGGGGATTAGATACGCCCCTGTATATATCGGACGGTCAACTGTGGTGACGAATGTGGCTGAGTGAATAACAGACAATGCACGTGATAACACACGCGCTAGTGTACGGGCGTGAGCGAACTGTGAATGTGACTATGTGCGCTTGTGACATTGGTGTCAGTTTGTGATTATGTAGCTGAGGGTAAAGGTGTGCGATATGCTGTACTTCTCTTGTCCGACTTCTTCGATCTTCCAGATAATTATCCGTACTTCCCGACAAAATGTCTGGATTACAAAACGTCGAACCGGACATCAAAAGGGGAACGGGGTTGAATCGATTGCATAAACATATGAAGTTGGTCACTGACCGACATTTGCTATTCCAGATGTCATCAATGCAGCGTAAGAAATAAACAAATTTTCTGGTCTGGTTTCTAGGACTATGCAATGCCGACTTAAAAATAACAATTAACATAATCATCGCATGAAGCGGTCTAACCACAAACGCGAGTATTCGGTAATTCCAAATGTATGAACTGTCACCATGATATCCCGATATATCGTGGTCAGGACTGTTTGTACAAAAGGGAGTTATTCTATGCATAATTTTGATATATCATTTTACTCAGACTTTATTGTAATGGAATATATCAGTACATGTATACTGTGTGCACAATATATACATGTAGGCCTACTTTCTCTTTAGTATGTGTCATAAATACACAGAACGACACGATGTGTAAATGGGTTTGTCGATATGGCACGAGTGATGTCGCGGAAGGATAGAACGAGAGGCGCTTGCGCCTCGAGTTCTATCCCTCCGCGACAGCACGAGTGCCGTATCGACAAACCCATTTACACATCGTGTCGTTCTGTGTTTATTACACGCTTCGCGTCCCAGAATCCGTGCATTAAAAATACATGATTAGAATGTTTATTTAGGCTCATACAGGGCGTGTTTGTCATGTGTGATGATTCTTTCATTTAAATAGTTCCAGTTTCATGGTTGAGGTGAACGTCATGTACGTCACTTTACGTCAACGAGATGTGTATGGAACGTACGTTCCATACGGATTTGTGAATATGGAACAGCAATAACACTGTACTTCTAGGAACAAGCGTGTCATAAAAGACTCATGTTGTTATTGTGTGCTATACTACATTTCATGTAATACACTACAGTCAGAGAAATCTTAACACTTTACCCAACAGAAGGGCCCTGTGCCAATGCATTCTCTTATATATGCGAGTCGACCATAGGTCGCCTCGCATATATAAGAGAATGCATTGGCTTAACACATTAAAAATTATAAAATTGTTAAAGAATGTAAGAAAAAATGGTAAAAAGTGTTTTTTTTAGGCCAATGCATTCTCTTATATATGCGAGGCGACCTATGGTCGACTCGCATATATAAGAGAATGCATTGGCACAGGGCATAACTGTAACTATCACAATGTGGTCAATGAGCCGATTCCAATGATATCCATATTTGTATGGTTCTATTGAGACAGACCGAAGATATTTTAGGCTGTTGAAGCTTTATTTGGCCGGTTTTGGCCGGTTTGTTGGGTAAAGGGTTAATCGAGCCCAATCCTATAACTAATCGTCCTGTGCCGTAATTGGTAGATAAGGTTTGATAGACATACTAGTACATGTACTGTAACGACAGAGACATTATATTTAAATGGAGATAAAGTGTTTGGATGAGAATGATCAATTGTTTTGACCACTACATGTTAAGGTAAGAAATATTTATGCGGTGGGGGGTCAACTAGGTAATTTTCAATGAAAATTCTCTGCACTTCAATTATTGACTCTTTCATAGAAAATACATGCTTCCTTGTCGCGAATGACAGTTTTTCTTAGTAGCAGAGTCATATTGAATGATAAAATGAGACTACCTGGCCTTTAGATGTTGAGGTAAAATTCAGGCGGGAGGGGAAGATAAACTAGATAATTTTCATTGAAAGTTCTCCGAACTTTAAATATTGCCTCACAGAAAAAAACATGCTTTCTTGTTGCCTTGATAGCTTTTCTTAGTCGCATATTCATATTCAAAGATAAAATGAGAGTGACTTAACTGGCCATTAGATGCTGAGGTAGAACACGTTCAGGGGGTGGAGATAAACTAGGTAATTTTTAATGAAAATCCTCTGGACTTTAATTATTGCCTCTTTCACAGAAAATACATGCTTCCTTCCTACAAATAGTATTTTTCTTAGTTGCATAGTCATATTGAATGATAAAATGAGACTAAATGATCATTATAATTATGTTGAGGTAAATAACAATTCAGGCGGGGGTGTAGATAAACTAAGCAATTTTCCACAAACAAACAAAATTCAGAACTATAAGGCATCTGCCAAAGAATCACCAATGGTATTTTTTCTAAGTCACATAGTCATATTGAATGATAAAATTAGCCTAACTGACCACTACTTGTGAAGGTAGGAAAAATTCAGGCGGGGGAGATATCAGGGCGGGGGGTCCAGATTATCTTCCCCCATGGTGGGGAGGGGAGATGTCGTAGAACACGGTCATTGCAACGGCGGAATTTACCAAACAACTGCAGACTGAAACGCACAGGGGCGTGTCGTTAAAACGAGTTAAATATAAATTTAAAAAATAAGCCACGTTTTATATAGTAGGCGGGGTATAAAATGATAGATACATGCATGAGTCGAAAATACCAGAAACTCATCTATCATTTAACCCTTCCATGATTGGAGCTTCCAGCAATGTTGGAAAACCCCTGTGCCAATGCATTCTCTTATTTATGCAAGTCTCTCATAGGGAACCTCTCATATATAAAAAGAATACAATGGCCTAACAATATTTACCAGGAAACTATATAAAACTTGTTATAGGAAGAGAAAGGATATCTTGGATCATAAACGAAAATGAAGAAGTTTCATATTGCCTGCTGCGAATTAAAATGGCGTTCATCAATTAACTGATCGACAAAGTACCCCACTTCATGCGATGCATATATTTGATTGTTACCCGATGAAAATGCTGCAACTGACAAACAGCAATGTATTTATATGTCATTGCAACAAGAATAATGAAGAGCGTTTCTCTTTTTGCGCAGTATCTGTAAATATTTAAAAGAGGTGTATGTATCTGAATTGATTTCCCCAATATACTTAAAACTGACTATACTATATTTTCCAAACAGCGTGAACTTATACCAGGGACGTAGCGACAGGGGCGGGTGTCTACTTTGATAAACATTTTAAAATCATCAAGTCCTTTCATTATCATATATATTTTGGAGATTTTACTATTCTGGTTACAGGACCGGAAAATCCTTCATTTTTTTCTAGTATTTAAATTATGGATATTAGCAATAGTCCTGTGAAACGAAGGCTCCGAAATTATATAAACTCCCAATTTGGGAGGCACATATAACTGAATACATCTGGTAAAGGTTTTCTGTTGTGTAATCAGGATAGTAAAATTTACAAAACAGATATGACAATGGAAGGACTTTTGATATGGAATTCCTTATACATGTATGATAAATATCATTTTACCACATTTTCACAAATTTATTTCACAATATTCACCAATTTCCCATTTTTAGGTCCATTTAAATTTTTAATATGTTGTTTATCATGTGTTAATTTACTTATTCTAGCTAAGACATATCATGCTGCAATTAATTGGAGGTTTGGCACTGGAAAATGTATACACCTCATTATTATTTGAAATGTTTTATTGCTATTCACATGTGAGAAAATAAGAGTGAGACAACCCCCATTATTCTTATATTCAGAATTTGATAGTTACCACATATCACTAAAGACTATGTACACATACTAAGTTTTAATATACACATCATCCTGCCCGTTGTAGGCATGGTATATGCTGAATGTCAAATGCATAACTGTTATATCACATTTGTGTTTAAATATAAGACTAGCAGGGTTACCCGGCGTTTCCCAGGTTAATGTATGCTGTGGATGTGTGTTGTGAATAGAGAATGCTCTTGCTTAAAGTGTTATACATTTTCTCATAAATTGTATATTCAAATAGCATCACAAAACATGATTATGACAGTCATGGAATATAAGTAGTGGCTCACCATTCTGTTTATCGCGATTAATCCGTTCCACCAATAATGAAGTATATACATTAGACGTTATAATATGATACATGAACATCATAAACACATTAGTTCGATAAAAGATGATAATTGGGTTTTACATATTGAGATGTATCAATCAATATAGTGGGTTGGACTAAGACCTGGCTATCATATCTCCATGAAGATACAGATGTTTCAAAGAAATTTCCAGGTGCTCCTCTGTTCATGGTGCTATATATTGGCTAAATATTCTTAGTTTAAACGAAATGTTGCCGCGCAGATATATCAGCTACATGTGCCAGGCACAGAGCGAGATTTTGAGTTGTTTATGTGAGTCGATGAGTCTGTTCTAAAACCCTTGTCAGATGTCAGTATTGGTAAGATCCTGAAAAGTCTTGTGCTACTAACTGCATTTTCCGAAGAAACTATATTTGACTGCACTCTGTGACCACTATTTTTGAACAGGCCTTCCATATCTCCTGACAAATTGTAACTTTTTGTGGAAACTGTATTGAATGGAACAGACTAAATTTTGTTATTATATATATGCAATCCTCTGATGGTTCGAGGTCTCTCAGTTTGCACCAATATATGTATCTCTTCAATAGAATGATAAATATACGTTTAATGCTTCTTCTAGTTATCAGCTCTTTTTGCTAGCTCATTGTGTGAATGCCTTGATTGCCATTCCCATATAAATACGACTGTTAAGAAGATATAATTTTTCAAGTGACTTATATGGGTCACCATGTCGGGATTGTGAAATGTGAACGCCCACCTACTTAAAATGATATGGAGATGGCCTGGTGACTGTATATAACTTATATGTGGATATCGGCGAATAGCAATCTTATCAATGATAGTGCATATCCGCTCGCCATCCGTGACGCAAAGGACACCAAATGTGATTTAATTCATGGTATATCATTAGAGAAAAAAGTGTATGAATTTGGTGGAATTTGGTTTATTAAATCAATTGTTGATGCAACGCTGACTCGAACAACGCCATGTTGCGAAGGTGATTATGTATTCGTTTGGTGGAAATCAGCTACAAAACTATTTCACCATATTTTTTTTAATTTCCCCTCCCACCAACAGCGTCATTTTAGAAAATGTTTACACGCATCATTATCTTCCTTGTAAAATGTTACCCCTCTTAGAACGCCTTGGTGCCATCTCTATTGTACCGCGTGAAGTTATATATAGAACGCACACAGACAGACAAAAAGACAGACAGACAGCACGATTTTATTTCTTGTATCATTTGAGAAGAACGTGTCTGAATTTGATGGTAATTGGTACTAAAAATATTAGTAGACATGCTACACTTATGTTTTTTCCAGTGTGGGTGCATTTACCTTCCTGGAGGCCAAGCTCTGGGCGGTTATAGGATGTCATAAAATGAGTAACTGGGCGCGGTTATTTAGGATACCATAAAGTAAGTAGCTGGGCGCGGTTATACAGGATGGTTATGTAAGATATCTTCTCCTTCACACCACGATTTGTTTATTTATGTACAGTGTTTTGATCGCCATAACTTGCCAGATGATGCGGTTAAGGGGCAGAGCGGGTGAGCTTTAATAAGGGGTGGGGGTCCCATGAATATCCACTAGCTAGATTCCACCCGACTCAGGAGCGCAGAGGAGCGATGTAAGGTAGAACGGATTATTTGTGGGAGGGTGGGAGGATGGGAGAGGGAGGGTGTGAGGGTGGGAGAGGGAGGTTGGGAGAGGGAGGATGGGAGAGGGAGGGTGTGAGGGTGGGAGAAGGAGGGTGGGAGGATGGGAGAGTGGGAGAGGGAGGGTGGGAGGATGGGAGAGGCAAAGCTATTTAGTTTTGAAATTATAATTGTTGTTGGATGCATTCTTAGAGTAACTCTTTGAAAGAACTCCGGGGCCACAAAAAGGGCCGTAGCTCCGAAGGACTGGAGCCCCGCCCGAAGAGGCACATAGACAGTGATACCGAAACCGTAAAGAGTTCTGTAGATGGACTTACTGGTAGATGTCTGGAAGTCTGGAGGCAACAGAATCACACAAACGGCCCGGAAAAAATATTTTAAAAATGGGAAAAGAACTTATATTAAATAGAACTGATTTTGTTTTTGTATTTAAGTAAATACTGATAATTTATTTGATCTAGCTCGGTGAGCTGGTATACCACTTGAATATCTTCATTTCCTGTGCACCCAACTCTTCAGCCAGCGCTGAAGCGGTTGTTTACGCCCGGTCTCACTTGGGGGTGTTACACGTTGTAATGTGTTAAACACGAGCGCTAGTTTCTCTAAAGGAAGTTGCACGGTTAGACTTTTTAATAATTTGATATCATGATAATTATTTATAATAATTTGATATCATGTTAGTTATTTATAATAATTTGAATATCATGTCAGTTATTTATAATAATTTGAATATCATGTTAGTTATTTATAATAATTTGATATCAGTTAGTTATTTATAATAATTTGACATCACGTTAGTTATTTATAATAATTTGATATCATGTCAGTTATTTATAATAATTTGATATCATGATATTTATTTATAATAATTGATATCATGTTAGTTATTTATAATAATTGATATCATGTTAGTTATTTATAATAATTTGATATCATGTTAGTTATTTATAATAATTGATATCATGTTAGTTATTTATAATAATTTAATATCATGTCAGTTATTTATAATAATTTAATATCATGTTAGTTATTTATAATAATTGATATCATGGTAGTTATTTATAATAATTTGAATATCATGTTAGTTATTTATAATAATTGATATCATGTTAGTTATTTATAATAATTTGATATCACGTTAGTTATTTATAATAATTTAATATCATGTTAGTTATTTATAATAATTTGATATCATGTTAGTTATTTATAATAATTTAATATCATGTTAGTTATTTATAATAATTTGATATCATGATATTTATTTATAATAATTAATATCATGTTAGTTATTTATAATAATTTGATATCATGTTAGTTATTTATAATAGTTTGATATCATGTTAGTTATTTATAATAATTTGAATATCATGTTAGTTATTTATAATAATTTGATATCATGGTAGTTATTTATAATAATTTGATATCATGTTAGTTATTTATAATAATTGATATCATGTTAGTTATTTATAATAATTTGATATCATGTTAGTTATTTATAATAATTTGATATCATGTCAGTTATTTATAGTAATTTGATATCATGTTAGTTATTTATAATAATTTGACATCACGTTAGTTATTTATAATAATTTAATATCATGTTAGTTATTTATAATAATTGATATCATGGTAGTTATTTATAATAATTTGAATATCATGTTAGTTATTTATAATAATTGATATCATGTTAGTTATTTATAATAATTGATATCACGTTAGTAATTTATAATAATTTGATATCATGTCAGTTATTTATAATAATTTGATATCACGTTAGTTATTTATAATAATTTGATATCATGTCAGTTATTTATAATAATTTGACATCACGTTAGTTATTTATAATAATTTGATATCATGTTAGTTATTTATAATAATTTGATATCATGTTAGTTATTTATAATAATTTAATATCATGTTAGTTATTTATAATAATTTGATATCATGTCAGTTATTTTTAATAATTTG
Source organism: Siphonodentalium dalli (assembly GCA_032622095.1). Classification (NCBI taxonomy): domain Eukaryota; kingdom Metazoa; phylum Mollusca; class Scaphopoda; order Gadilida; family Siphonodentaliidae; genus Siphonodentalium; species Siphonodentalium dalli. The sequence goes on from CP136062.1 coordinate 12,267,565, forward strand.
ATATCATGTCAGTTATTTATAATAATTTGATATCATGTCAGTTATTTATAATAATTTGATATCATGTCCGTTATTTATAATAATTTGATATCATGTCAGTTATTTATAATAATTTGATATCATGTCAGTTATTTATAATAATTTGATATCATGTTAGTTATTTATAATAATTTAATATCATGTTAGTTATTTATAATAATTTGATATCACGTTAGTTATTTATAATAATTGATATCATGTTAGTTATTTATAATAATTTAATATCATGTTAGTTATTTATAATAGTTTGATATCATGTCAGTTATTTATAATAATTTGATATCATGTCAGTTATTTATAATAATTGATATCATGTTAGTTATTTATAATAATTTAATATCATGTTAGTTATTTATAATAATTTGATATCATGTCAGTTATTTATAATAATTTGATATCATGTTATTTATTTATAATAATTTGATATCATGTTAGTTATTTATAATAATTTGATATCATGTTAGTTATTTATAATAATTTGATATCACGTTAGTTATTTATAATAATTTGATATCATGTTAGTTATTTATAATAATTTGATATCATGTTAGTTATTTATAATAATTTGATATCATGGTAGTTATTTATAATAATTTGATATCATGGTAGTTATTTATAATAATTTGATATGTTAGTTATTTATAATAATTTGAATATCATGTTAGTTATTTATAGTAATTTGATATCATGTTAGTTATTTATAATAATTTGATATCATGTTAGTTATTTATAATAATTTGATATCATGGTAGTTATTTATAATAATTTGATATCATGTTAGTTATTTATAATAATTTGATATCATGGTAGTTATTTATAATAATTTGATATCATGTTAGTTATTTAAAGTAATTTGATATCATGTCAGTTATTTATAATAATTTAATATCATGTCAGTTATTTATAATAATTTAATATCATGTCAGTTATTTATAATAATTTAATATCATGTCAGTTATTTATAATAATTTGATATCATGGTAGTTATTTATAATAATTGATATCATGTTAGTTATTTATAATAATTTGATATCATGTCAGTTATTTATAGTAATTTGATATCATGTTAGTTATTTATAATAATTTGACATCACGTTAGTTATTTATAATAGTTTGATATCATGTTAGTTATTTATAATAATTTGATATCATGTCAGTTATTTATAATAATTTAATATCATGTCAGTTATTTATAATAATTTGATATCATGGTAGTTATTTATAATAATTGATATCATGTTAGTTATTTATAATAATTTGAATATCATGTTAGTTATTTATAATAATTTGATATCATGTCAGTTATTTATAATAGTTTGATATCATGTTAGTTATTTATAATAATTTGAATATCATGTTAGATATTTATAATAATTTGATATCATGTTAGTTATTTATAATAATTTGATATCATGTTAGTTATTTATAATAATTTGAATATCATGTTATTTATTTATAATAATTTGATATCATGTCAGTTATTTATAATAATTTGATATCATGTCAGTTATTTATAATAACTTGATATCATGTCAGTTATTTATAATAGTTTGATATCATATTAGTTATTTATAATAATTTGATATCAGTTAGTTATTTATAATAATTTGATATCATGTCACTTATTTATAATAATTTGATATCATGTCAGTTATTTATAATAATTTGATATCACGTTAGTTATTTATAATAGTTTGATATCATGTTAGTTATTTATAATAATTTGATATCATGTTAGTTATTTATAATAATTTGATATCATGTTAGTTATTTATAATAATTTGATATCATGATATTTCTTTATAATAATTTAATATCATGTCAGTTATTTATAATAATTTGAATATCATGTTAGTTATTTATAATAATTTGACATCACGTTAGTTATTTATAATAGTTTGATATCATGTTAGTTATTTATAATAATTTGATATCAGTTAGTTATTTATAATAATTTGATATCATGTCAGTTATTTATAATAATTTGATATCATGTCAGTTATTTAAAGTAATTTGATATCAAGTCAGTTATTTATAATAATTTGATATCATGTTAGTTATTTATAATAATTTGAATATCATGTTAGTTATTTATAATAATTTGATATCATGTTAGTTATTTATAATAATTTGATATCATGGTAGTTATTTATAATAATTTGAATATCATGTTAGTTATTTATAATAATTTGACATCACGTTAGTTATTTATAATAATTTGATATCATGTTAGTTATTTATAATAGTTTGATATCATGTTAGTTATTTATAATAATTTGAATATCATGATATTTATTTATAATAATTTAATATCATGTCAGTTATTTATAATAATTTGAATATCATGTTAGTTATTTATAATAATTTGATATCATGGTAGTTATTTATAATAATTTGATATCATGTTAGTTATTTATAATAATTTGAAATCATGTCAGTTATTTAAAGTAATTTGATATCAAGTCAGTTATTTATAATAATTTGATATCATGTTAGTTATTTATAATAATTTGAATATCATGTTAGTTATTTATAATAATTTGATATCATGTTAGTTATTTATAATAATTTGATATCATGGTAGTTATTTATAATAATTTGAATATCATGTTAGTTATTTATAATAATTTGACATCACGTTAGTTATTTATAATAATTTGATATCATGTTAGTTATTTATAATAATTTGAATATCATGATATTTATTTATAATAATTTGACATCATGTTAGTTATTTATAATAATTTGATATCATGTTAGTTATTTATAATAATTTGATATCATGTTAGTTATTTATAATAATTTGATATCATGTTAGTTATTTATAATAATTTGACATCACGTTAGTTATTTATAATAATTTGAATATCATGTTATTTATTTATAATAGTTTGATATCATGTTAGTTATTTATAATAATTTGATATCATGTCAGTTATTTATAATAATTTGATATCATGTTAGTTATTTATAATAATTTGATATCATGGTAGTTATTTATAATAATTTGAATATCATGTTAGTTATTTATAATAATTTGATATCATGTTATTTATTTATAATAATTTGATATCATGTTAGTTATTTATAATAATTTGATATCATGTTAGTTATTTATAATAATTTGATATCATGTTAGTTATTTATAATAATTTGATATCATGTCAGTTATTTATAATAATTTGAATATCATGTTAGTTATTTATAATAATTTGACATCACGTTAGTTATTTATAATAATTTGATATCATGTTAGTTATTTATAATAATTTGATATCATGTTAGTTATTTATAATAATTTGATATCATGTTAGTTATTTATAATAATTTGACATCACGTTAGTTATTTATAATAATTTGAATATCATGTTATTTATTTATAATAGTTTGATATCATGTTAGTTATTTATAATAATTTGATATCATGTCAGTTATTTATAATAATTTGATATCATGTTAGTTATTTATAATAATTTGATATCATGGTAGTTATTTATAATAATTTGAATATCATGTTAGTTATTTATAATAATTTGATATCATGTTATTTATTTATAATAATTTGATATCATGTTAGTTATTTATAATAATTTGATATCATGTCAGTTATTTATAATAATTTGATATCATGTTATTTATTTATAATAATTTGATATCATGTTAGTTATTTGTAATAATTTGATATCATGTTAGTTATTTATAATAATTTGATATCATGTCAGTTATTTATAATAATTTGATATCAAGTCAGTTATTTATAATAGTTTGATATCATGTTAGTTATTTATAATAATTTGATATCATGTCAGTTATTTATAATAATTTGATATCACGTTAGTTATTTATAATAATTTGATATCATGTCAGTTATTTATAATAATTTGATATCATGTCAGTTATTTATAATAATTTGATATCACGTTAGTTATTTATAATAATTTGATATCATGTTAGTTATTTATAATAATTTGAATATCAGGTTAGTTATTTATAATAATTTGACATCACGTTAGTTATTTATAATAATTTGAATATCATGTTATTTATTTATAATAGTTTGATATCATGTTAGTTATTTATAATAATTTGATATCATGTCAGTTATTTATAATAATTTGATATCATGTTAGTTATTTATAATAATTTGATATCATGTTAGTTATTTATAATAATTTGATATCATGTTAGTTATTTATAATAATTTGATATCATGATATTTCTTTATAATAATTTAATATCATGTCAGTTATTTATAATAATTTGAATATCATGTTAGTTATTTATAATAATTTGACATCACGTTAGTTATTTATAATAGTTTGATATCATGTTAGTTATTTATAATAATTTGATATCAGTTAGTTATTTATAATAATTTGATATCATGTCAGTTATTTATAATAATTTGATATCATGTCAGTTATTTATAATAATTTGATATCACGTTAGTTATTTATAATAGTTTGATATCATGTTAGTTATTTATAATAATTTGAATATCATGATATTTATTTATAATAATTTAATATCATGTCAGTTATTTATAATAATTTGAATATCATGTTAGTTATTTATAATAATTTGATATCATGGTAGTTATTTATAATAATTTGATATCATGTTAGTTATTTATAATAATTTGAAATCATGTCAGTTATTTAAAGTAATTTGATATCATGTCAGTTATTTATAATAATTTGATATCATGTTAGTTATTTATAATAATTTGAATATCATGTTAGTTATTTATAATAATTTGATATCATGTTAGTTATTTATAATAATTTGATATCATGGTAGTTATTTATAATAATTTGAATATCATGTTAGTTATTTATAATAATTTGACATCACGTTAGTTATTTATAATAATTTGATATCATGTTAGTTATTTATAATAATTTGAATATCATGATATTTATTTATAATAATTTGACATCACGTTAGTTATTTATAATAATTTGATATCATGTTAGTTATTTATAATAATTTGATATCATGTTAGTTATTTATAATAATTTGATATCATGTTAGTTATTTATAATAATTTGACATCACGTTAGTTATTTATAATAATTTGAATATCATGTTATTTATTTATAATAGTTTGATATCATGTTAGTTATTTATAATAATTTGATATCATGTCAGTTATTTATAATAATTTGATATCATTTTAGTTATTTATAATAATTTGATATCATGGTAGTTATTTATAATAATTTGAATATCATGTTAGTTATTTATAATAATTTGATATCATGTTATTTATTTATAATAATTTGATATCATGTTAGTTATTTATAATAATTTGATATCATGTTAGTTATTTATAATAATTTGATATCATGTCAGTTATTTATAATAATTTGATATCATGTTATTTATTTATAATAATTTGATATCATGTTAGTTATTTATAATAATTTGATATCATGTTAGTTATTTATAATAATTTGATATCATGTCAGTTATTTATAATAATTTGATATCATGTCAGTTATTTATAATAGTTTGATATCATGTTAGTTATTTATAATAATTTGATATCATGTCAGTTATTTATAATAATTTGATATCATGTCAGTTATTTATAATAATTTGATATCACGTTAGTTATTTATAATAATTTGATATCATGTTAGTTATTTATAATAATTTGAATATCAGGTTAGTTATTTATAATAATTTGACATCACGTTAGTTATTTATAATAATTTGAATATCATGTTAGTTATTTATAATAATTTGAATATCAGGTTAGTTATTTATAATAATTTGATATCATGTCAGTTATTTATAATAATTTGATATCATGTTAGTTATTTATAATAATTTGATATCATGGTAGTTATTTATAATAATTTGAATATCATGTTAGTTATTTATAATAATTTGAATATCATGTTAGTTATTTATAATAATTTGACATCATGTTAGTTATTTATAATAATTTGATATCATGTCAGTTATTTATAATAATTTGATATCATGTTAGTTATTTATAATAATTTGATATCATGTTAGTTATTTATAATAATTTGATATCATGTTAGTTATTTATAATAATTTGAATATCATGTTAGTTATTTATAATAATTTGATATCATGTCAGTTATTTATAATAGTTTGATATCATGTTAGTTATTTATAATAATTTGAATATCATGTTAGATATTTATAATAATTTGATATCATGTTAGTTATTTATAATAATTTGATATCATGTTAGTTATTTATAATAATTTGAATATCATGTTATTTATTTATAATAGTTTGATATCATGTTAGTTATTTATAATAATTTGATATCATGGTAGTTATTTATAATAATTTGAATATCATGTTAGTTATTTATAATAATTTGATATCATGTTAGTTATTTATAATAATTTGACATCACGTTAGTTATTTATAATAATTTGACATCACGTTAGTTATTTATAATAATTTGACATCACGTTTGTTATTTATAATAATTTGACATCACGTTAGTTATTTATAATAATTTGATATCATGTTAGTTATTTATAATAATTTGACATCACGTTAGTTATTTATAATAATTTGACATCACGTTAGTTATTTATAATAATTTGATATCATGGTAGTTATTTATAATAATTTGAATATCATGTTATTTATTTATAATAATTTGATATCATGTTAGTTATTTATAATAATTTGACATCACGTTAGTTATTTATAATGATTTGAATATCATGTTAGTTATTTATAATAATTTGAATATCATGTTAGTTATTTATAATAATTTGACATCACGTTAGTTATTTATAATAATTTGAATATCATGTTATTTATTTATAATAGTTTGATATCATGTTAGTTATTTATAATAATTTGATATCATGTCAGTTATTTATAATAATTTGATATCATGTTAGTTATTTATAATAATTTGATATCATGGTAGTTATTTATAATAATTTGAATATCATGTTAGTTATTTATAATAATTTGATATCACGTTAGTTATTTATAATAATTTGATATCATGTCAGTTATTTATAATAATTTGATATCATGTCAGTTATTTATAATAATTTGATATCACGTTAGTTATTTATAATAATTTGATATCATGTTAGTTATTTATAATAATTTGAATATCATGTTAGTTATTTATAATAATTTGATATCACGTTAGTTATTTATAATAATTTGATATCACGTTAGTTATTTATAATAATTTGATATCATGTCAGTTATTTATAATAGTTTGATATCATGTCAGTTATTTATAATAATTTGATATCATGTTAGTTATTTATAATAATTTAATATCATGTCAGTTATTTATAATAATTTGATATCACGTTAGTTATTTATAATAATTTGATATCATGTCAGTTATTTATAATAGTTTGATATCATGTTAGTTATTTATAATAATTTGATATCATGGTAGTTATTTATAATAATTTGATATCATGTTAGTTATTTATAATAATTTGAATATCATGTTAGTTATTTATAATAATTTGAATATCGTGTTAGTTATTTATAATAATTTGATATCATGTCAGTTATTTATAATAATTTGATATCATGTTAGTTGTTTATAATAATTTGATATCATGTCAGTTATTTATAATAATTTGATATCACGTTAGTTATTTATAATAATTTGAATATCGTGTTAGTTATTTATAATAATTTGATATCATGTTAGTTATTTATAATAATTTGAATATCGTGTTAGTTATTTATAATAATTTGATATCATGTCAGTTATTTATAATAATTTGATATCATGTTAGTTATTTATAATAGTTTGATATCATGTTATTTATTTATAATAATTTGATATCATGTTAGTTATTTATAATAATTTGATATCATGTCAGTTATTTTAATAGTTTGACATAACGTTAGTTATTTATAATAATTTGATATCATGTTAGTTATTTATAATAATTTGATATCATGTCAGTTATTTATAATAATTTGATATCATGTTAGTTGTTTATAATAATTTGAATATCATGTCAGTTATTTATAATAATTTGATATCATGTCAGTTATTTATAATAATTTGATATCATGTCAGTTATTTATAGTAATTTGATATCATGTTAGTTATTTATAAGCCCACGTAGGCGACGCCGCGAAGCGGCTAGCCATGGGCGTAAGTGAGTACCTCTTATACACACTCGACGCTGGGAGAGCATATAATCTACAATACTGTTGAACGAAAAAATATGTTTCCAAAAATAAATTGACATTTGACACGCTCTTTGAACTTTTGACATGCCCTATTGAACTCTTTGTATCGTCTTTCCCAGCCACATATGCAGCGATTGGATAACCGTGTTCATCTTAACCAATCAGAATTAAGGTTACTCGCGGACGGTTGTTAGACAAGTGATGCTATTCAAACAAATGAAAATCGCCACTTCGGATTATTATTTCCACGAATTACCAATTACCACACACGAGGTGGACGAGAAAAACCTTCTTACATTATGATATACAAGGTGAGTACATGTACATGATCAGTATCGGATGTAGCATATAGATATATACGCCTTGTTTGACCGCGAATATAACAAATTCACCAATTCCAGGCGAGGGCAGAGTCAGAGAGTGATTATTGACCGTCCATTGATGATTGACTCTAACTTCTAAGTTCTAACTTATCTAAGTCTCGCTGACTCAGTGACTGAGTCTCTCCTCGGGTTCAAAGTCATAATTCCACGATTCACTCTTGCAACAAATTTCGAAATTAAAATGTGAACGAACCAAGTATCTACCTCCTGTAAGTATGTACACAACGACAAAATTAATTTATGAACAATGTTTTGTCAAGGGTGCTAGTAACTGCGACCAGAATTTATTTATACAAAACGGAAGCTGTTCGAAGTGGAGAAGACTGACGGACACGCCGTATACGACGGAAGTAATTGTTTTAAGTTTTGCGCATGCGCTAGTACGTTCTTATAGTCAGGTGCGTTTAGCGATGTCGAAAGTAAATTGTTTCCGGAGTTTAAATAAGTGTTTTATGCAGTTTCTTTCGAATGTATATACGATGTTTGTGCATTCCACGAATGAATGAACAGCCGATTTAGTTTTTCGTGTGAATAACTGTTAAATATCCATGTTCTTAGAAAACTCTGCTCATTTAATCCAATAAAAAACCCGAAATTGAAAAATCTCAACAAATGTAAATTGTAATACTCATATGAGTCATAACTCAATCTCAAAAATGTCAAATCAACTTCAGAAGAAAAAAACACTGAAAATGAACGTGATCAGAAAGTGATTTGATTAGTCAACTCAGGCCAGACACAAACAGTAAGCACATCTTTGGGGGATTCGGACATAATTATGTTCTGATTGGTAGATTGTATTCATTAAACTGGACTCAAGACAAAGGTGTGTGTGGAGACTGGAGTAGATTGACAAGGTCATACAGATGACACGAACTTGCGGCAACTTCAAGTTGTGTGTATTTTGATGATTTTAACCAACATATGCCACATATTTGACTATTCGGTTGAATTTCACAAATGTGTACCAACTTTGTGGTGGATTATGACAGCATCAGATCGTTCATTTAACACAGATTCGGAGCAAAAACTAATCAAGTTGACTTCACTCTTCAGACGATTTGACATGCCATGAAAAATTTCACATCAGAACAACTAAAAATTTGACCGACTCTACTTTAAATCATTCTGGATGTTCTCCTACATCTTTGAATCATAGTTGATGTGTTGGGGTATATAAGTATCTATTACCATACTGTACATGCATACAGTGTGTGATTTTCAAAGTTCTACATCTAGTGGAAAGCAGATATACTCATCTATACCACAAGTTCACAGCCACGGTGTAGGGTGACTGGCATATAACTGCATGAACTATCTGATCAGAGGATAGATTGATTCATACAAATGTTTGTGTTCACTTTTGTGATGTATACTAATACTACTATTAGAATATCGTCATTTTACACCTGACATCTTTTTTTTACTTTCCATGTAGTTAGGCCATGCAAAATAAATACCTAGATTATCATCGCCCCACTTGATATGTTGGCCCGCTCCAGATGTATTTATTTTTTGTTAATATATATATATATACTAAACTTCTCAAAATCACTCCCACACCCACTCACAGTCTGACAGAGTCGAAACAGTGGATTGTGGAAACTGCCACCAAATTCCAAATACCAAGATATTGGCTCATTATTGGGAATATAATAGAAAAAAAAAAATTCCAAATACCAATATATTGGCTCATTATTGGGAATATAATAGCAAATTTAAATAGCAATATTGTATTGTAGTTTTGTACATATCTGTTTCACTTATGTCCAAACCTGACTGAATGTTGGGTAAATAATGTGAATGACTTGATTATTTTCGGCACATACTCCATTGGAATTAACCCTTTGATAATTGAACAAAATACCGGAAATTATATACACAAAAGGGTTGGAATCTGGTCATTGAAAATTTATGCACAGGGTTAAATTGACCCAACTAGTATCATGGGATAGATGCCGTTGATCTGAGATTACTTAAAGGGGCAATAATAAACAATTATAATTAAATAATTAATCATATACCAAAAATGGTTGGACCCTGGTCGCTGGAAATTCATATACAGGGGTAAATTGACCCGGGGGATACCATTGGATAAGTTTTATTGACCCTAAAGGGGGGGGCATAAAAATATATTATCATATGTGATCATACATGAATATATAGAGCATTCCTTATCAGCTTAGACGATATTAAGAAAAATTGACACATTGGTCAACTAACTAGGGACATATCACGGGATAGGTGCCTTTGTTCTCAGATGACTTAAAGGGAGGCGGCTAATAAATTATATTAACACACAAGCCTGGGTTTATTGTGCCTGTAACCAAATTCACCCTCTGGGGACGTCATTATACATCGCCTCATCTGCTATGGGAGACATAGACTCAAATTGAAGTTCCCAATTTGGGGACATAGAGAAACTAAACTAAAAAAGAAATAGAATCTATGTGAAGGAGTTTCTATACAAATTTGATAATAAAGAAACTTTCCACAGAAGATGAAGCCTAATCAGAATGAGGTCCCCAGAGGGTGAATTTAGATATGCTGGGCTGTTTGCGGGATAATATTTTGATCTACAGTGAGTCCCTAGAATTACATTTGAAACACATCCAAAAAGTGTTTGACAAGCTGCGCCAACATACACTGAAATTAAAATTGAAAAAGTGCCAGTTTTTGCAACAGAAAACACACTATTTGGGATTCATAATCGATGCCGATGGCGTCCGACCTGACCCCGACAAGGTCAAGGCCATCCGGTCCCTTGTTCCGCCGACCTCAGTCAAGGAAGTACGTTCCTTCATTGGCATGAGTAACTACTATCGTAGATTCGTCCCCTCATTCTCTCAGATAGCCGAACCTCTGGTCCAACTCACATAAAAATATGCTAAATTCAGATGGGACCAACCTTGCCAAATTTCATTCGACAAACTAAAAGAAAATCTTACAGCGGTACCCCTCCTCGCCTACCCGAATACAGCAACACCATATACATTGTATTCCGACGCGAGCGACTTCTGCATTGGCGCCTGTTTAACCCAGTTAGGCGAAGATGGCATTGAAGAACCAATCTATTATCTCTCGCATAAACTCGGCGATACCAAAACCCGATGGCCAACTGTCGAAAAAGAGGCGTATGCAATCCACTTTGCGTTACAAAAGCTGGACCATTACCTCCATAACGCCACTTTCACAATAAAAACGGACCATAAACCATTGAAATACCTCTTGGAATCCCCCATGCAGAACAAGAAAATCCAGCAACGGGCCTTAGGCATAGCTGGCTATAACTGTAACATTGAATACATAGCAGGCCCAGATAATCACTGTGCAGACATGCTCAGTCGGACGCCCCCTAATGCATATACGGAACAATTAAAGCCGAAGTAGAAGTGGATATAAACGACAATAACCTTACAATCGCCGAAACCCAGGCAGAAATAGCCGCCTTAAATTCATCCAAATTTCAACCCAAACATTTTGCAAGTTCGATGTAACCCCAAAGGAGCTACCGAGTAAAAATCAAATTGGTAAGGCATACCAGCCTACTGACCTACTGTTCAACAAGCCCAACTTCAATATGCTTGAGGAACAAAAGAAAGACCCGGAAATTGCGTCAGTTCTGGAGGCCCTCGACAAAGGCGAGGACACCCGGAATGACAAACACTTAATGATTGATGGGGTACTATATTACCTCTCGAGTGCTGATGCAGAACCGACCCCACGCCTGTGGATACCCACACATCTTCAAACCAACGTAATCCAACAATACCATGATAACAATGGCCATGTAGGGATAGACAAAACACACGATGCGATTAGATCGAAATATTTTTGGCCCAGACTGTATAAGGAACTCAACTGCTACGTTGGCAAATGCGTGACCTGCCAAGTCAGGTCCCTACAGAAACAATCCCCCAAAATGCAAATAACGGATACACCACCTTACCCTTTTGCCAAAATTGGTTTGGACCTATCAGGCCCCTACCCCACATCGTTATCGGGTAATCGTTACATTATCAGCTTTGTAGACTTATATAGTGGATGGGCAGAAGCATTTCCGGTCAAGGACAAATCAGCAGATAACGTTGTTCACCTCTTGATCGATGAGATCTTCCCTCGCCATGGATGTCCACTAGAAATCATTTCCGATAACGGCAGCGAAAACATAAATTACAAGGTCAGGGACACGTTGAAGGCTTTAAACATTCATCACGTGACCACGTTCTATTATCACCCCCAGAGCAACGCCAAAGTTGAGAGATTCCACAAAAGCTTAAAAGACGTGGTCTCAAAGAAAATGGCGGACCAACTCAATACTTGGGATGTCCATTTAAATCAAGCACTAGCTGCGATCAGATTTAACAAAAATGAAACTTCAAAATTTTCCCCATTTTTCTTGTTGTACAACCGGGATGTCGTATTCCCAAGGCGTAAATACGCTGGGGAAGATTATCACCAAATAGCTTTGCAAGAGCAACATAAATCATTTATGCTGGTACGCAAACACGTGAAACAGGCGAAACGCCTATAAGCGGACAGATTTAACAAAAAGGCCACAGACACCAAATTCGAGATTGGAGAGGCCGTGTATGTTAAGAATCACTTGCGAAAAAGCAAACTGGAAAGTAAATGGAAACCCTACTTCCTCATAACCAAGCAAATAACTCCCGTTACTTTCGAGTTAAGGAACCAATTGACTGGGAAAGTCACACAATCCCATGCTGAACACATGCGCAAGGCCAACCTTAAGTGGGAAATCCCCAAGACTGACACCAACAAGCGTGCTCAAACGTTTGTTGTACCCCCTGAAGACGAAGATAGCGACGTCCCCGCCCCTAACCTTATGGGTGGGTCTTCTGGTGATGAAACCGAACCATTACCAGATGATGTAATCGCTCGATTTCGGAGACAATGTTCAGACTCCGATGACGAAGATGTCCCTTTAAGCGAGCTTAAATTGCGCTTGCAGCGCAGAAAAGCGCGACTCATGCGCTCATGGTCATTACAAAACCATGGCTCGTCCACGGACGAGGAACCAGGGCCGAGTGCCGAAGCGCAACGTGCTTCCGCACCACGCCGATACAAACGCACTGTAACGGAAAAGCTTACTAGCACTGACAGCTCGGAGGACGAATTCATGGAAGTGGTCGCCTACGCCAGCCCGCGCAAGTGTAAGCAACTCTCGGATGGAGCGAATACGGTTAAAACATCATTGCAAACTTTACTATCCGCAGTGACCTCATCGATAGCGGTGACCTCATCCATAGTAGCAGCAATGTAAATTAAAATATAATTGACCTGGGGTTCATCACAGAATGAATTGGACCCTATTCTTAACTGTCTTATTGGCAACTATAACCTGGCCTCATAAACCCGCCAGAATGTGGCGTTTGAAAATATTTAGCCCAATGCCCCAACCAAATCGCAATAGGCAGTCATGTCCCTATTGATTACAGGCCGCACGTTTCCATGGAACCATTACTTACATGTAGTAAATTACCGTTACCTACCAATCAACCGTTGAGCTTTACAATCGTGTGCCGAGAGATAACAAGCACGCGCCAGCGCGAATAACGCAACCCTTAGGGTTACTACGGTTAAGCGCGCCCCGGACAAACTAAAGGCGATCTAAAAGATTCACATGCCTGACTTAGTGAATGAACTAGTCTATACCAACCCCTCCAATGAATTGTATCAATGGCGGTATTATGCCCTTGTAATAACAGCAGCAGTAATTTTCATCCTGTTGACTCACCGATATTGGTGGAAATTTGTTAAAAGACACTTGCCAAGGTTAGCCATTATGCACAATAAGCAGTTAGACCAGCAACCTGAGGATGTCCCAATGGTCGTGTTCAAAGAGCCCATAGACGAAGCAGTGGAGACGGATGTACCAAAGCCGTCTGCGCCATTCAGGGACAATACTCAGGAAGGCCTATATCCAATTATAGCCGTCAGAGGCTAACCACACCCGTGGCGGATTGGGATTAGTATCACTTATATATATGCATATATGTATTCATGTATTTTATTGTTTTTCGTATCAAATTTTGCATTGGTATATACATATCAGTTGTATGTTTGTAGAGATTTATGCATTTCTCATATTTTCAATATTAATCGTTGAATGTGGATTAGGATCCCTTACATAATTATAGTCATGTGTTTATGATGGAAATTGGTCATCCCGATTTATCTTGTGCATAACTGTTCGTCGATCCATATCTATGTAGACCTAATTGTAAATTACCCTTTTGAAATTGACCGGTCTAACGACCCTCGAGAGATATCGAGAAATTGGAAAAGTAATCATTGTTTACTGAAGTATCGTTTATTCTCAAACCTCATACCAATATTCGTTTGAGTCTTACAGGCTGACCATGGCGGCGGAACAAGGGTCGACAAATTGTCACAACCTACCCCCATACTCGGACAGTGAGGACGAAACTACCTCACCTCCCGACGATGACAATATGACATCCCGCCCAGTTGTGCGACCGTCAACTAGCACACGGCCACAGGGAAGCAACCTCGACACCCTGCCACACATGCAGCCAACCCCATCCTACAGTCAGCCATGGATACAGCCTTACAACGAATATAGACGTCATTACACGATGCAGTCGCCTCCCCCGTCGTACAACCCACCCAGAGTAACTGAAGGCGCACCCATCGACATCGACCCAGATTGGTGCTACTACCCGAACTCACCCCGACAGTCAACACGGACTCGCCAGCGAACCTACACCAGGGCACGACAGCAGCCGTACCAACGACAGCAACGAACGTACGAACAGGAACGGCCCCTCACTCAACGATGCCGCTGTTGCGAACTCATTCGGAACTTCATCAACCTACTTCGCAGCGACGGATTGCACTGGCGATTTCAATCATAGCTTTAAATCGAAAAAGTGAAGGAGTAATGTTCCAAGATACACCCAGGGCAGAACCTTCAACCCAAAAAAGCAGACAATATTCAGTTCGCAGGGGCAGTACGATTTACCATATATGTAGGTACCCCTGTTAACTATATCGATGTACGGAATACGACACGCAAACAACAAACGTGGACTACCCGAAGTATAGGATTAACGCAGCGTGAAGATTAGAAGTCTACAGCACAGGACGAACGGTTATCACAGCAATTACGGACTAACTATAATTAATGTTCCCGCGAGACGATGTCCTCTGAAGTTAACGCAGCGAGCTGTCCATGTTGGAGACTATGAGACGACACAGAATAATGACGTTCGCCTGATCAACACAGGAACGCCCCGTCTGATGAGCCGTGTAAAATGCTTCAGGCAGGACACGACAAGAAGACCTATAAAGATACCCGGATTTTCATAGAGAAAGCATCAAGGAATACAAGGTAACATTACGATCTTGTATTTCTAACAACGCGACCCCGATGTACCAACGAAGAAGCGAAGCAGACGATAGGACGACGAACTCAACTGGAGATCAACCCGCAGACGACAGGAAGACACCCTCAACTTATGAAGACGCGAGCAGCCCAAGAATCACGTAGACCCCAACCCGAGCAGATGACTGGAAGACGAACCAATCTAGGAGAAGACCTATGACGAAGAAGATATTCCTATGAACTATATTCTAATAAATAATCAAACCATCTTGATTGTTATTAACGTTATATACCCGTATTGGTACAATAATCGGACGACGGATGTGCTCTGCAGGGTGTGCTAAAAGATTTAGTGATGTAAAGAGTGAAATCTAAGATGGCTGCCGGCGGCCATATTTATGTCGAAAATCGTTCAACTTCGATAGCTCTCATTTAGAGGTATCATAAACAAGTTTGTAAAGTTTCAAATCAATTATCCAATACATGTGGGCTACATTGTGTGCAGGTGGATTCACATTTGAAATCCAAGATGGCTGCTGACAGCCATGTTTTTTAACGAATTTCGGGGGAAAGGGAGGCTCCCATCTAGAGATCACCCCGAAGATCCATATTGTGTTGGTTTCGATTGTAGCGTATATATAGAGCACATCGATCTCCAGCTTGTATCTAGTGGCGTACATCAGCTCATTAATACTGTATGTTGTAGGTTATACCCTGATTTGCAAAGAAAACTTGGGGGGGGGGTATATTGGATTGAATTTGTCTGTCAGTATATCCTCCCGTCCATCAATTTTGTTCTTCTCCACATACATATTAAAGACCGAATGGGTTTATATATTTTGACTCACATTCAGATTTGTTCAAATGAGTTCATTAGGTCATATAGGTGAGAAGCCAGGGCCATAACTCTTTCCCTCCATAGTAATTCTTCAAAAACCATCAGGCCTATTTAGCTTTTGGTATGGAGGGTCCTTTTGTGAGTGGGGTTCAGATTTGTACACGTGAGGTCATTTTTAGGAAACTTTTGAGGAAAATCAGTTTTCTTCAACTCTTAAAATCTACCATTTGAAATTTCTAGATGAATGGATCTCATAGATGGGGATTCACATTTGTTCAAATAAGGGCAGGGATAAGAGATTTAACTCTCAACCACCCACCCTACCTGTATGTATGCTGTTTGATACTGGTATAATAATATATAGATTCCTATTGATTTCTAAGCTGCCTGGGTGGGGGCAATGAGGCTGTATTTGATTTTTCAACCAGTAACAGTCCATATTTTCCTACTTCGGGTTAAACTGTTCGACCGAAATAGCCACAAATTTTAACATGCTTCCACCACAAGGACCATCAGGTCTATTTTACTGATATTTAGTATGAAGGGTTCTTTGGTGTCGGATATTCAAATTTATTCAGATGTGGTCACCAGGTTAAATAGGGTGTGACCAGGGACATAACTGTATGTCTCTATAGTCATTCTTAAATTGTCTTCTCAAGAGAGGTTGGACTATTTAGCTTACATATAGTATGGAGGATCCTTTAGTGACTGATATTCAGATTTGTTAACATGAAGTCAACCTGTTAAGAAATGACGGGGCTATGGGGAGTTAACACTTTTGTGTTTAAAAAATCATTGAAATACCAAATTCATTAAAACATCTTCCTTGGAACTACCTAACTGATTAATCTGACATACATGTATGGTGTTTTGGGTCCATGGATAAATGGGCTTCAAATATGTCTAAATGGTTTTATAAAAAGGTGCTTGTGAGATTGGAAATTTCCAAAAATTGAGAAAGTTTGAGAAGTCGGTTGTGAAATTCCAACCCAAGACTTGGGAGTCTGGAGTCCGGTCGGGAGGGGACTTGTTGAACTGGAGCAGGGGGTGATCAGTAGTGTACAGTGGGTAATTTCAAGGTGGATATTCACCTTGATATTACCCACTGTACACTACTGAAGCCTCTCTAGCCACATATCGTGTTTAGATCTACTTCTTTCAAATTGATTATGAAAAGTTCTGACTATTGTGGTCTCCAGAATCCCAGTCTCATCAGTCTTTGCAGTCTGGTGAGCGACCCCACAGTCTTTGACTGTCTTGTTATTAAAATAATAGATCTCAAACATCGATATCTGATCACTCCTAGCTTTGATGGGTGGGTTCCTCGACTCGAATCAATTATTTTTTACCCCCGAAGCCAAAGAAATAGTAATCCACATAACGCATGTACGCCCATTATAACGCATGTACGCCCATCGTATTGTTTTACAATATTATAGCGTTTGGTCAGGAATCCGATCCAGCGAACAGATAACAGTTTTACGCAGCGGTTTCACGGGATGTTGTGACGTGCTGAACTGATCGTAATGGCTGACTGTTGTCTAGGTTACACTGGTCTACATGTAGTTGAAGTAGGGTTGTGAGCTACAGGGTCATCTCTGTTCGGGGGGGGGGGGGTGTCCACGTTGGGGAATTCCAACTGCACCCCCTTGAATCAGACCAAAGAAAAGGTTTTGCATAATTCCATTTGCACCCCCCCCCCCCCCGCACCCACTTGAATCGAACCAAACAAAGGTTTTGCATAATTCCATTCCCCTCTTACACCTAAGTGTTCAGGCCTAATATAGCCTATTCATAAACCATGGTTCTATCTACTAGGTATGATAATATTAAGATATTTGAACGTGAAAATTGCATAAATCCTAACATCTAGTGGTCTAACACCAGACAGATATATACACACGACTGAGGGCAAGAGACCAGGACACGGACCAACCATGGTTGTCCGGCCCGATGTGAGAGCATTTTGAAAACTAAACAAGAAAATCGCAAAATCCTAACATCGAGACTGACCTCAAGGTTTCCTATTGTTTGAAATATCAAACCTCAAACTCACCCTTAGATTGGAATATTTCCAACTGATGACCATTTCAGTCCACAATTTTTGACCAAATGTAGTAAAATATTGTTTTCTTAAACTCATTAGCAGTTTGGTATTGGCCACGGGGAGAAACCAGAACACACCTGGCCGACCATGGTTCGGCCCGGTGTGGGAAAATTTTGAAATCTGAACAAGAAAATCGCAAAATCCTAGCATCTAGACTAGCCTCAAGCCTTCCTAGAGTTGGAAATTTCAAACCTGACACCCCGACTTAGGTTGAAAAATTTCCAACTGATGACAATTCCAATGACAATTTTGACCAAATTGTTGTGTCAGGTATGAAATTTCCAACTGTTGAAAATTTTGACCAAAGTTGGTGGTGAAACATCCCACCCCCCCCCCCCCAACCCCCCTTGTCGCCACGTCTCTGGGGATCTATGCCACGAGTTATTAGTATGTGTAACTATATATTATAGAATCAGGAATCCGATCCAGCGAATGTAGATAGCAGCTCTCAATACAAACACAGCGTCCGGGAACATTGTGACCTGCACCAACTCATACTATGTGGCTCTAATCTACTAGAAGTACCATAACAACTCCATCACGCATGGGGGTTATCACCCCCCCCCCCTTCGGTACGCGGGATTCAGGGTGTTTTGAAGCCGTACCCGGGATTCATACCCCGGAATTAACTGGTATTCGGGTTCAAGCAAAACATCTTGGACGCAGGTTTTGATGGCGCAAAATAATATTTTGTGCTAGTTATCTGTATAAATGAGTGGGTAGAATAGCTTCTTGGGCATATTCGACCACCATGCCATCATAAAGTACCATTAATCGTATCATAACGGCCTAATAGTGGGAAGTCAGTGGCCGGGTGGATAGCGTACTGGTCTCTCGTGCTAAAGGTCCGGGGATCGATTCCCGGTCGGGTATTCTGAAAAAAATCCAAACTTGGTCAGATTACCACGTTGTATGACTGAAAAGTCTCATTCGTGATCACACAATATATATCTGAATACAAAACTGACTTCCCTTCACGGCAACATCATGTCCAGGTATGTTGTTGGGAGTGCGGTATGCTGTCGGATCGGGAGCCGACATAAATGAGGGCCCCTTCCCCCTCCCCCCTTGAGTCCGGAATCCAGTTTTAAAATGACGCTGGAATCCGGAATCCAGCTTCAAATTGACCCTGGAATCCGGAATCCAGTTTAAAAAACAAATACCGATTTCACGTTCAGTTTACATGATATTATAGATTAGTTTTGTTATACCCATAATATATGAGCAGGTTGGATGCTCGCATCCCGGTCCCACATATAAATTTAAGGCACCCCCGTCTTGAACCCCGGTAGTGGAAACTTCAACAATGAGTTCCAGAGCAGTCTACCTTGCGGCAGTTTACAAAATGTTAGGATAATAGTAACAAAGGTATAGAATATGCGTCTAGACTTCCTAAATCCTTGGATTAACCGATCTTTATCACATTCCCGTGTAAAAACTAATAAATTAAATGCTCTTTATATGGGCGTGATATATATTGACCCAGAATTAATACCCCGATGTGATAACACATGTAAAACCCTCGGGTGGACTCCAAACTCGACCCCAACCTGCACCGGATCAGTAATCCCAGTAAAACCAGTTTGGACTTACCAATGCCTTGACTCTCCATGTGGCGTCAAACCAATGCCCTCACATGGGGACGCACATGGAAGGAAATCCCAACAAAAAAGGGGGGCCCTATATTCTATAGCGGAAATTGGCCGGCTGTCACCGAACACGTGGTCCCGGCCTGCACTCTGTGTTAGAAAACCCAAATACTAAATTAAAGGTACTCAATCCGTAAAGAGGGTCCCCATCTCAACAGATTCCAACAACAACAATCCGATCAGAGGGTCCTATATTACTATTTCTTTGGCTTTAGGGGTAAAAAATATTTGATTCGAGTCGAGGAACCCATCAAACAAAGCTCAGAGTTATTAGATATTGATTTTTGAAATTTGTTATTAACTCGAGATGAGTACTAATAACTGCCGTAATCTGCTCTGGATGTGTACTCCAAATCTATTCAAACAGACAAGGATGGATAACTCTAAAATCAAGTGGTAATTTTAACGCAATTTTGACTGAGTTCTGGGCCAGATAGTATTCCCGATAATGAAAAATAATAGATTTCTAAAATCGATATCTAACAAATCTGAGCTTTGATGGGTGACTTCCTCGACTCGAATCAAATATTTTTGACCCCCGAAGCCATTGAAATAGTAATTGAGAGGAGTTTTATCGGATTGAGTACCTTTAAGTTTAGAAAGTTGATACGTATCTTAAGCCACCACACATAAACCAATACCGAATGATGGATAGACAGACGGTCGGACAGATCAATAACATAATGCGCACGCTCCACTAGAAAATTGGGGATTAATCTATGATTACATATTGATTTTGATATATAAATATATGCATGTAGCACGGGAGTTGGAGCTCCCGATAATATGTATATATCCACTGGTAGTCAAACAATACACATCCATGTATTTGCATACGTGTATATGGCCGCTTGGGTCCCAGATAATAATATTAACAATCATGCTTAACACATCGCATGTAAACCGCCAAACAAACGCCATTTGAATTAATGTGTTTGATGATATAGCTAAGTGTCGGTGAGTAAACAGTTTTACATATAGCATTGTTGAAATCCACACACTATCCTGGCAAGGTTATATTGTTTTAACTAGCCATCGGAGGTACCGTTGTTTATATGTTGATGGTAGCCCAATATAACATATACATATTTTTGAATTGTGGGTTAAGAAAACTTAAGTTTATGCCCACAGCGCATTTTCACGGAAATATAATTGACAGTCCATCATCCAAATTGTTTTGCTATGTCTTTGGGGCAATTATTTTAGATATGTTGCCGCAAATAATGACCGGAAAGATAAAGAGCACCGTATACAAACCAATATATACGGACTAAGTCCTATAATATTAAGAGTGTGCATCAGATTGGATCCCATATAAAATTCATGATATTATGATCTATTATGACCAAATGAGGAACCAAATCGCAATATTTCACCCGAAATAGAATCCGTTTATATAAATACATGAATCCGGAATCCAGCTTAATTTGTGTCTTGAATCCGGCGTACGGGTCCAAAATGGGTCGAATCCGGCGTACGAAAAGGGGGGGGGGCCTCATAAATGGCCGACCCGTGTACATGGGTGACTATGTGCACGTTAAAGAACCCGGCTGTAGGTCAGAGTAGCCCACTAAAGCTCCGACCACAGTCGAGACCTGGACCCTGTCTGTAATACCCGAAAGGGGAGTTGACAGTTAATTCTAGATATATAGATAAATAACGCCCATAATACTCTATTCCAATATCATGTCAGGTATATCATAATGTGTCTATGTAACTTCTGCTTGTATCTGTCTGATATTAAAACAGTCAATTTGTATGTCATTTATCGCATATTATTTCTTAACATGTATTCAGGATTCACCCCCCAAAATTAACTGGTATTCAGGATTCAGGGGTAGGGGGTGCGATACCCTCACGCATGGTCGCTATAATACCCCCATGAGTTGAACTGCATGACGCCTCCATTACACAATTAACTCACATTCAAAATACTCCAAAACAATGCTATTGATGTCCGATCCTTGTTCTCACTTTCTCTCTATCTATGCGTTATATGTTTGATTTTTTGAAGTCAATATTGTTTACACCAAAATACATAACGAAATCTCAACTGGTGTCAACACATATGTTGATATAATTATATATTTCAAGTACGCTATAATACTTTCAAAACAATAAGAAAAGTGGAGTCCAAAACACCCTTATGACACACTCGGTGGAGTTCAAAACTACAGATTTTTCCAGAGACGGGTGGGGGTGTCGGGGCCGGAGAGAATGAGTATGGGTCTGTTGAGACCGTCGGGTGGGGGTGTCGGGGCCGCAGATAATGAGTATGAGTCCGTTGAGACCGTCGGGGTGGGGGTGTTGGTGCCGGAGAGAATGAGTATGGGTCTGCTGAGACCGACGGGTGGGGTGTCGGGGCCAGAGAGAATGAGTATGGGGCCGTTCGTAGTACATGTAGGTATCTTTTCTTGTAGTCCACGAGAAGAACCATATTATAAGACTCCATCGTGCATGCATGGTCACTAATATTCCCATGAGTGGAATTGGCGCCTTCATATATAGTTTGTCTGCAAGTAACGTACATCCAAAATACTGAAAAGACATAATGAAATCTCAACTAGTGTCGATAAATATAAAATATAAGATATTTAATTTAAAGGCATATTATGGATTTACTTCAGTTAATAAAACCCATAAAGTGATTCTCGCCATTCTTTCATATAAATTAAATAAAGTGATTCTCGTTAGAATACAACGCGATTCTTTCATATAAATTAAATACAGGACCTACTTCAGTTAATAAAACCCATAAGTTAGTATCCAAACATTATCTACACTGAAAGAATGTAGCAATTAACTAACACTATCGAAATCCCCAACCATATCGACTGTACCGTTTAACCATATCGACTGTACCGTTTAACCATATCGACTGTACCGTTTCAGAAAACAATGTTTGAACTACGCACACGTGTAAATATATACTACTTTATTCGGGAGGAACTGTTGGGCTTATTTTGGCATTATTTTTTTGTTATTCCA
The DNA here is from genome assembly GCA_032622095.1 of Siphonodentalium dalli. Taxonomy (NCBI): domain Eukaryota; kingdom Metazoa; phylum Mollusca; class Scaphopoda; order Gadilida; family Siphonodentaliidae; genus Siphonodentalium; species Siphonodentalium dalli. The sequence goes on from CP136062.1 coordinate 12,291,125, forward strand.
AAAATGTTGAAAACCAAATATGACATAATTTTTTTTATTTTATAATTTATTCATGTTTTTGGTTACAGTGTACTCATATGATATTACAAAAGTTTTATACATGAATACAAAATGCAAAAATAAATTTTGTTTGCTTAATGTCATTTATTTTGTTCATGTAACCCTCTTCTTCTTACAATACGAATTCAAACAGGTTATTACTTAGTCTCAATAATCGGTGCTGTGTATCATTAGCCAGTTTAACATGCTTGGACATTCGAGTTTCAACTTTCTGAAATATTTCAGATAGTGAAATGATCTTCATGTTCATACATTTGTACAGCCTATATATAAGATTTAATTATCATGAGACGGTCATATATGTGTACAGCCTATATACAATTTAATTATTGTCATGAGACGGTCATTTATGTGTACATTTCATATATAGGATATCACTTTTTTATTTTTAAATAACAAATGAAATTTGATTATTTCTTAGAATGTTGGGGGGGGGGTCGGAAAACATTTTCACGCATGTATGCTGATTTTTTCCTTTTGACCCTTGTTGGGACCAACCCACCCCTGCGTCCAAATTTTTTCTCCATTTTCGGCAGTTTTTTCCCCAACCATTTTTGGACACCCACCCCCCTTTTAACACTAAAACAGAGATTTGCGGGGGGAATTCTGTAGTATATGAATTTCTGTGCATACTATTTGTCATGGGTGTTAACATGTACATGTAAATAAGAACGAGTCATTTTGGGGTCATTCGGCCAAATAAACATGGCTGCCAGCGGCCATCTTGGATTTCAAAATTCAATCCATTAGCATGGGCTACAGGCTTATATACTGCTTGTCTGATCATCATGAAATTTTTCATTTGTGTTAATATTGACATGCTAAGGTGTTTTAGTTTTAAGCCAAGCTCATTGCAAAAACAGTCAAAAAGACTTGCAGGAAGAAAAAAATTTGAGTTGTGGAAAAAACTGTTTGTTGGTCCCATCGATCACCCACCCAACCGGCATACGTGCCCGGCAAAAGAAATCCCACCCTGAGAAGGTTAATAGATATTGATTTTTGGTCTAAGAAAAACCACATGGCACTGCAGAGGTATGGCTTTTTGTTTTAAATTTGTTTGTGTTATTATTTATTCAGTATAATAATTTGCTTTATTAATTTATATGTGTTTTATTATACGAGGTTTTGACTGAGTGTTTGGTCCATTTTACAGGCATGTTTCTCAATTTGGTATTCCTGCGAAAGATACTGGTTGTCACATTTTACTGACAGCTTGGTCTTTTTGCATCGCGTTATGTAAATATGACATAACAATTATCTCTCTTTAACTGTTTAACATCAAAACAGTATGAAATAAATTAATGGAAAAATCAAAATCAAATCAAATAGCGTCTTTCGTGTAAAATTCTCATTCCGAGCATGTTATTTTATACACCAGAATATAAAGAACAAAACAGTCAATGACTGTTGAGTCGCTCACCTGACTAAAGATTGAGAAGACTTACTATGAAGACCAAAGCCGTCAGAACTTGTCAATATCACTTAAACAAGTGATACCATGTTCAACGGTAGCAACACATTCACACCGCGTAATCAAATGGCCCGATCTGTACCTAAAACTCTAATATGCGTGCAGGAACTGCTGCTCTGCAAGCTAAATATGGATTTTTGTTGTTGATGTCACTTTTAAAGTGTCACGCCAGTACGTATTTGTTTTTATGTTCTTAGTTTGTGCCCGTTAGAGAGATACTGACATATTCTTTGTGCAATAACATTGTGATTGGGCGACATTTGGAAGTGTGTGAAATGTGTCACACAAAATTACATCAAAGCTGTATTTTCGTAATCTTCGTTAATTGCGAAGAAATTTACAGCTATTGTAATCTATTCAAAACGAATACCTCTTTCTGAATAATTTGTAAACGTCATATGTCAATATCAGTAAAAGTTTATTTTTTGCCGAATGACCCCAAAATGATTCGTTCACATCTACATGTCAATGTCAACGGACAACAGCCATTACAAATTTCATAATGATCTGACCAAAGGTATGACAAATATCATAATGATCCGACCAAAGGTAATGGAATTGTTGACGGACGTCTCCACTCTCCACACACACACATATGCGGACAACGGATACCAAACCATGGCAATAGCTCAAACTTTACACGTAAAGTTGAGCTAAAAATGATTGGCTGCGACATCGAAAGTAACACTTTTCCAGCAATCGGATGACAGCTTTTATTTCTTTGAGCTCTAATGACAAACAAAAAGTCTCAAAATATGAACATTTCTATATATAACACAGGCATTATATATAGCAATAATCAGATCTCCATGAAACCCCCACATTCCCATAGAGAGCCCCATATTTACTGGAGCAGACAACACTCACTAGTGCATGCTTCCATCTATGGTAGGCTCCCTGTGGGTTAAACATGAAACCCTCATATTCCCACAGAGAGCCCAATATATACAGGAGCAGACCACACTCTGTAGTGCATGCTTCCGTATGTGTGAGGCTCCCTGTGGGTTAAACATGAAAACCTCACATTCCCACAGAGGACACAAAAATGCAAATAGAAGTACAGTAATGCCCTAAATAATCGACTCCTTAACCACAGTATAATTATGGGTGACAGCTTTCCGATGAATGGCAACAAGCCATATTTCCAACTAAATCCTGAAAAATTACCCATAATTATGCTGTGGTTAAGGAGTCGATTACTTAGGGCATTACTGTGGTAACAAATGGCAACGGGGATCAGACAACAAGCCCGAGGGCTTATATTAAGTCTTCTCCCGTAATTGGCCAATACTTCACTGCTTTCTGCGTGGTCTAAAAATAGATTCATGTATTGCACAGGCCTGAAAATAAGGTGCCTATCATTTGCAGAATGAGGTCCCCAGAGGGTGAATTTAGTGACGTTACACCACACAGCATCACTAAATTAACCTTCCGGGGGCCTTGTCCTCTGGAAAGTATTTTTACTATCAAATTTTTGTTTAGTTTCTCTGTATTCCTAAATGGGCAGAAGGCACAATGCATAATCAAGGTTCCTGATGGGTTTTAGGCATGTGTTCACCTCACAATCTTCACCATCTGGTCCAGGTCTTCCATAGGGGAGGGCGCAGGGTAGCGTCACTAAATTCACCCTTTGGGGACATCATTCTGAAAATGTTCAGGCTCATATACGCACAATGATATACAGTAATGCCCTAATTAATCGACTCCTTAAACACAGCAGAATTATGGGTAACTTTTCAGGATTTAGTCGGAAATATGGCTTGTTGCCATTCATCCGAAAGCTCTCGGGGAGAGCTTTCCGATGAATGGCAACAAGCCATATTTCCGACTAAATCCTGAAAAGTTACCCATAATTCTTCTGTGTTAAAGGAGTCGATTACTTAGAGCATTACTGTATGTTGGAAGATACATATAAAATAACATATTATACATTTATTGCATTGTTTCGTGGTTGACATGAGGATTTATCATATGACTCAATCATTATTTACTTTGGAAAGTATGTCATAAATCAATTTCATATGAACTACTAGTTCATATCACCTTCCGATAATTTGATTGGTTTGTTGACAAAAAGTGTCTTCTGATTGGCTGAATGGCAGCCTTGGCCGAGCCGCATCTCTAACTAAATGCAGGTCAAATTCGTGTGCGTCAATCAATGCGATGCCGAAATTCTCGCAATTATAATCTTGAAATATATAGTTTTGGACATTGTTATACGATAAATAGAATATATAATTCGTATTTATCTGATAAACATACGATATAATGTCACAAACTGAGAACAGAATAGCACACTATATCTTCGCGTGCATATTATTTCTGCTAGTTCACCAGGTGTAATTGGGCTTCCGGTGCAATGGAGTGACGTCACGTTAACCTTTTGCTGCCGATGTCATATAGCTATTTAGTGATTTGTGTGCGTTTTGGACATCATAATCAATTTATAGGTGTCATATGATAAATAGAATATGTAATTCGTGTTTCTCTCATATGATATTTATGAAACTCGTCACGAATTTTCAGTTTTCTCTCGCCAGAGGCTCGAGAAAAATGAAAATTCTTAAGGCTCGTTTCAAAAATATCATATGAGAGAAACACTCATTTGATATCCTCTATTTATCAACCCGAGGAAGTTAATATTCCCCGAGGTTGCAGGCCGAGGTGAAAATAAACTTCCAAGGGTTGATAAATCCTCATGTCAACCTTGAAACAATGCAATAAGTGTTTTATAATATGATCTACAAATGTTAACAAGCCCATTACGTCTGCAATACCTTACTGACCCATGTGTAGATGTGTACATGTATCCATCAAATGCACAACAAAGTGATTCCAGAAGTCAAAATTTAATAAACAGGATTACAATTCCTATTACCAACTCATGACGTCGCGTGATCTTGTTATTAACCCATCTGTCCTATATATATAGGACAAACCAGTAGATATCATGATTTATCAACTCCATATTCGAATAATTTAGTATGGGACCTTTAGAAGAAAGTTAATGATCATATAATAATCTGAATTAACCCTTTACCTTTATAGAGCCCCACATAGACTGGAGCAGACGACACTCTGCAGTGCATGCTTCCATCTGTGTGAGGCTCTCTGTGGGATAAATCTCTTAATTAACCCTTTACCCAACTAAGCGGCCAAAAATGCCCAAATAAAGCTTCAACAGCCTAAAATATCTTCGGTCTGTCTCAATAACACCATACAAATATGGATACCATTGGAACCGGTTCATTGACCACATTGTGATGGTTACAGTTATGCCCTGTGCCAATGCATTCTCTTATATATGCGAGTCGACCATAGGTCGCCTCGCATATATAAGAGAATGCATTGGCCTAAAACAATTTTATCATTTTTAATATGTGTTAAGCCAATGCATTCTCTTATATATGCGAGGCGACCTATGGTCGACACGCATATATAAGAGAATGCATTGGCACAGGGCCGTTCTGATGGGTAAAGGGTTAACGTTCCTAATTTACTATTTATTTGGCTTTGGGGGTAAAACATATATGGTTCGAGTCGAGGAACACACCCATATAAAAGCTCAGAGTTAATAGATATCAATTTTTGTAATCTGTTGTTTTTCACCACCTGGAATATTTGGTGGCCTTAGCAAATATTTGATGAACCGACCAACATACTCTCGATATACGAAATTGCGTTGAAGAAAATGTTGATATATAACATGTTTTGGGAAATTTTATACTATAGTTGACAGAGCTTAGTATTATTTTTGGTAATTAATTGATTTTGGTAACTGAAGCGTCTTTCAAAGAAATGTTGTTGGATGATACGGGGACCATCGGATTGTGTACAAGCCTGCAAATAGCATGCCTGTCATTTGTTTGAATGAGGTCCCCAGAGCTAGCGTGCTAGCATCACCAAATTCACCCTCTGGAGACCTCATTCTGCTTATGCCTCATCTTCTGGGAAGTATCTATAGTCTCAAATTAACATTGTTTTTAGTTACATCTTCCCTTCTGGGAAGTTTCTATATCCCCTAATTTGCAGCAGATAAAATGCATAATTGAGGTGCCCAATGGGTGAACATCACCAACTACAACTGGGGAACTTCAATCTGATCCTAGGTCTGCCATAGCAGTTGAGGGCTAGTGATGCTAGCCCGCTATGCAGGATAGCGTCACTAAAGTCACCCTCTGGGGACTTCATTCTGCAAATGACAGGCACACTATTTCAAGGCTTGGTCAGTAATGTGTAAGACATCCATCTCAAACCTCACTGATAAAGTTTAATGTTTAACCCACAGGGAGCCTCACACAGATGGAAGCATGCACTACAGAGTGTCGTCTGGTCCAGTATATGTGGGGCTCTCTATGGGTTATGCACACTAAACTCAGGCTTGATTGTGTACCTTTAAACATATTTTATAGAAACCAAAATATTGTACACACATGTAGTTCATGGTATAATGATCGAATTAGTTAACCCTTTCAGTGCTAGGGGCCGATCTCATCGGCCCTAGATCGGCCCTAATTTACGGTCTGTAACGTCGGCCCTAAAAAATTTAAAAAATATAATTTTTTTGGGTATGCTTAAGCAAGGTATAGCAAATTTAAAAACAAACTGGATAAAACCTTAGAGGTATGTTATAACTCAAAACTATCACCAAGTATTCATAGTAATAATTTGATGCCCATGAAAAACGTAAGATCCCCTGGCACTAAACCTACAAATTAGGTCTGGCACTGAAAGAGTTAAAGAATATAAGAAAAAATTATTAAAATTGTCAAAAAATTGTAAAAAATTATAACAAATGATAAAATTGTTAGGCAAATGCATTCTCTTATATATGCGAGGCAACCTATGGTCGACTCGCATATATAAGAGAATGCATTGGCACAGGGTATATGAGTTGATACAAAAATCGGACTTGGCACTGAAAGGGTTAATGGTTATGATAAGATTTGGATCTCTATGGGTTAATGATATTATAGTAAGCGTAGTATTTATCATATTAATGGCTGGATTGTTTATTCCTCCAATGAATGGAGAGATTATATACAAAATACAAATGTAAAAATATAGTAAATACAATTATATGTGCACATGTATAATATTGTCATATGCGCTCGATTGTATGAAAATATATTAAACTCCATTAATTTTCTACCAAGGCATCACGTTGTTTGACTTACGGGTGTATAATAACATTAATTTACTGCCAAGGCATCACATTGTTTGACTTACGGTGTATAATAACATTAATTTACTGCCAAGGCATCACATTGTTTGACTTACGGGTGTATAATAACATTAATTTACTAATCTACTCGCAGAGATGGAAGCATGCACTATGGAGTGTCGTCTCCTCCAGTCTATGTCACATATTGGGAGGCCTGAGTACGAGCTTCATTCTTGTCTCACAGTTCGTCTTTCTACAAAAAGAACAAATGAAAGTGTCAATGACACTGTAGTTCAACTTGGAAAGGGAATAATTTCATGTGTTACAATCAATTGAGGGATTAGGAATGCGGAAAGTTGACATGTCTAAGTAATACTAGATTATCAACACAAAGAGATATATATCAGGTAAAATCAAAGATTCAGGTTATAACTGTATTCACCTTAAACATTTGGCAGTTAAATTTAGGTTATAACTGTATTTACCTGTGATATTTGGCAGTTAAATTTAGGTTACAATTGTACTTACCTTTGATATTTGGCAGTTAAATTTAGGTTACAACTGTATTCACCTTCAACATTTGGCAGTTACATTTGGGTAATAACTGTAATTACCTTTGACATTTGGCAGTTACATTTCGTTGTATGGTCATCTGGTTGTTCAACAAGCTCAAAGGTGTCATCAAACTCAGGTTTTTCTTTCAGAAGTTTAGAATACGCCTGGAAAATAAACAGATTTTGTCAATTTCTGATTGCCATTTTATCCTTGGACGAATATTCACATGAACCAAAGCCTTGAAATAGTGTGTCTGTCATTTGCAGAATGAGGTTCCCAGAGGGTGAAATTAGTGATGCTACCCCGCATAACGGACTAGCATAACCAAATTCACCCTCTGGGAACCTCATTCTGCTGAGGTATAAGCAGAATGAGGTTCCCAGAGGGTGAATTTGTTGATGCTAGCCAACTATGCGGGGTAGCATCACTAAATTCACCCTCTGGGGACCTCATTTTGCAAATGACAGACACACTATTTCAAGGCTTGTTCACATGAAGCCCTGAATTGATTATCCTTAAATGACTGGAGCTTCCTGTAGGGAGCCCCATACATGTGGCAGCTTGTATTGCTGAGTGTCGTCCGCTCACGTCTGTGAGGGGCACCATAAGGGCAGTTTAACCCTTCCATGACTGGAGCTTCCTGAAATTTTGCGAAAACACTGTGCCAATGCTCTTATATATTTGAGGCTCATAGAATGCCTCGCATATATATAAGAATGTATTGGCCCAACAATATTTACAATGAACTTGCAAGCCAGTGCTCACATACATGTATGTGGAATTGGACATCATTCACGTCACATGACATAAATGACGTTCGCCTCTACCATGAAACTGAAACTAAGCTTTCCGATGAATGGCAACAAGCCATATTTCCAACTAAATCATGAAAAGTTACCCATAATTCTGCTGTGTTTAAGGAGTCGATTACTTAGGGCCTTACTGTATGTGACCAACAGTTCGCGACATGGTGTCAAAAGGGATAATCACCTTCTGTTGGTTGAATATGAATTTCGACTGACTGATGATGAATGTCGACTGGCTGATGACCACTAACTAGTGCATGACACCTATTATAGATATAGAAACAAGTACGTACAGCAATTATAAGATTTCATAATTGGTGGCAACTGCATTTAACATTAACGACGAGACAATTGATGACTATACATACATGTAGATATAATGCTAAATGTTAATAGCTGGGCCGACTTCGTATGGGGCCCGACTTCTCCTGGGCCAACTTCTCCAGGGCCAACTTTGTTTTGGTCCGACTTTGTAGCGGGCCGACTTCTCCTGTATTCGCAAAATGCATACATTTACGGCATTGGCCAAGACACTTCACAACCGTATATGAAAGTATTGTGTGCTCTGACAGGCGATGAAAAAATATGGTCCCCTAATTTGGCACTTTGATTATGTGTCTATTTTCATTAGTGTGGAGAGGTCGGACAATAATTTAACTTTAGTGAACAAAGCAATCATTTTTGGAATGTCTGCTGTTGGTGTCATGTATGGCTTTTAAAAATAGTATTAATAAGCGCAGTCATTTTGTTGGTGCGATGCCAAGTATCCTTGGAAGCACTTGCCTATTCATCGCTAGTGAGATACAAGGAAATATGTAATGGCTTTTTTAATGATATGTATATAAATCAACAGGCAGCATTTCACATATATATACATGTATGAACTAGCAGCATTTCACACACATATATATCAACTGGCAGTAAGTTATCACCCCCCCCCCCCCCGCTCTCCCCTCCAGCCTCAATTATTAAATGAATGTGTCAATGACACTGTAGCTCAACTTGGAAAGGGAATAATTTAATGTGTTACAGTCAATGGAACGATTAGGAATGTGGAAAGTAGAAATGTCTAATACTAGTTTATCAACATGAAGAGATATATATATATATATAAAAGTAAAATCTAAGATGGTTGCTGGTGGCTATGTTTTCCAATAAAATTCCAAAACATTTGATAGCTTTAGTCATGCAAAGAGTAAAATCCAAGATGGCTGCTGGTGGCCATGTTTTAATGCCGAATAACCCCAAAATGACTTGTTCCATTCTACATGTCATTGTTAACAGTCATGACAAATTTCATAATGATCCGACCAAAGGTACGACCTGTAGCCCGTGCCAAAGGATTTAGTCATGCAAAGAGAAATATCCAAGATGGCTGCTGGCGGCCATGTTTTTGGCCAAATGACCCCAAAATGACTCGTTCCCATCTACATTTCAATATTAACATTCATGACAAATTTCATGATGATCAGACGAACAGTACGACCTGTAGCCCATGCTAATGGATTGAATTTTGAAATCCAACATGGCCACTAGCAGCCATGTTTTTTGTCCGAATGACCCCAAAATGACTCGTTCTCATCTACATTCCAATTTCAACAGCCATGACAAATTTCATGTTGATCAGACTAAAGGTACGACCTGTAGCCCGTGCTAAAGGATTTAGTCATACAAAGAGTAAAATTCAAGATGGCTGCTGGTGGCCATGTTTTTTGGGCGAATGACACCAAAATTACTCGTTCCCATCTACATGTCATTGTTAACATCCATGACAAATTTCATAATGATCCGACGAAAGATACGACCTGTAGCCCGTGCTAAAGGAAATTGTTGACGAGTCACGCACACACGGACGACGGATACCAAGCCATGGCAATAGTTCAAACTTTACAAAGTAAAGTTGAGCTAAAAACATTCTGATGATTAGGCGTCAATCGAATATGCGCATAACAATCAAATGCACCCTTATTCAAACATCATGTCCTGTTGATATATTCTATCACCATTATGTCTTTATTTTTATTGTAAGTGGTCCTACATTACTTATTAGTTAAACATTTCTTACATGGAACGTCTCGCGATAAATATGGAATTTTAAATTTACAAATTTCCAGGTAATTCAGGGTATATGTGATAAAATTAGTTCAATTTACGACCACGTGGTTTTGTTTATGTTTATCTTATGATTACTAGAATATATTCGCCGTAATATGCCGCTGTCACTTTGTGAGGTCAATTGAGTTTGCATTCTTTAAAAAATATGTCAACATTGCAGTAAATGTCTCTTTTCAAATTAAATTACAACTTTCAATTGACAACTGATGTGGTTTTCAGAACAAATATCATGTCTTCTATGGAATAAACCTGTTTATTGTCGCAATTTGATTACATTTAATTGTGATTTTATGTGACTCGTAACCATGTCATATTAATGGTAACGGAACATTCTCGTACTAACACCAGCATCTTGCTATCGTAATATCTAATAGCTGGTTTTAGTACGAGCAGACTTGGACTAGTCTATAAAGAGCTTTATATAAATTAATTAGTGTTAATTTAATTTTATTTCGTATTATATCAACTAAAATGGAGTAATGTTCAAGAATAAAACTATTTTCTCGCTAGGACTGGCAACCCACATTTTAAATATACTCACTGCACATATGTGACCCGCCATATCAAATCCAGTTGTAAGTCGGGATTTTTTTACCCTGTGCCAATGCATTCTCTTATATATGCGAGTCGACCATAGGTCACCTCGCATATATAAGAGAATGCATTGGCCTAACAATTTTTTATCATTTTTTTTAAATAAATGTTTCTTACAATTTTTAGGACATAAAATAAAAAACATCCATTACCCTGCAGGGAGCCCCACACATATATAGAAGCATACAGAAGAGTGTCGTCTGCTCTGTGTGGGTGAAATTATAAAATTGTTAAAGAATACAAGAAAAAATTATTAAAATTGTAAAAAATTGTTAGGCCAATGCATTCTCTTATATATGCGAGGCGACCTATGGTCGACTCGCATATATAAGAGAATGCATTGGCACAGGGTAAAAAAAATCCCGACTTACGACTGGATTTGATATGGCGGGTCTCATATGCCTATAATCAAAATTTATTCAATAAAATAGCTGTCAGAAATGCATTTAACCCTTTACCCACCAAAACCCATGGAGAGCCCCACATAGACTGGAGCAGACGACACTCTGCAGTGCATGCTTCCATCTGTGTGAGGCTCCCTGTGGGATAAATCTCTTAATTAACCCTTTACCCATCAAATCGGCCAAAAACGCCCAAATAAAGCTTCAACAGCCTAAAATATCTTCGGTCTGTCTCAATAACACCATACAAATATGGATATCATTGGAGCCGGTTCATTGACCACATTGTGATGGTTATAGTTATGCCCTGTGCCAATGCATTCTCTTATATATGCGAGTCGACCATAGGTCGCCTCGCATATATAAGAGAATGCATTGGCCTAAAAAAATATTTAACACTTTTTACCATTTTTTCTTACATTCTTTAACAATTTTATAATTTTTTTTTACAGATTTTAACAATTTTTATAATATTTTTCTACATTCTGTGACAATTTTATGCACAGGGCCGTTTCTGTTGGGTAAAGGGTTAATATACATAATATTTATATAATAAGACAAACATTAATTATCCCTCAACCATCAGCTGCAGCCAACAAGAATTGTTAAAAAAAATGACATTGTTTCCCATAGTATACATTGTTCCAAGGGAGATAACTCTATCGTTTAATACCAAATGTCATTTGACATATTTTGTCCATGTGTAAAATCATGTTTCTTCTGATGAAAATAGCTCTGTTAATGTTCTGTTAATAAATCATTTAATACGGAACAATTGATTATCGAGTGTCAGACAAGAACGTTGACATAATGGGGAATTGGGGTACATTTGTTGTTATAGTTAAAACTTGGAAACCCTGGAGGTCTATAAGACTATAAAAGTAGAATTTAAAAGTTTTGGAAAATTCTCCCAATGAGTTAAAAAGATGCTAAAATGTTTTGATAAGATCATCATCAGTTGCAGATTGCTGACTATATGCCATGCTAAGCTCATGTCACATAACGTTTCGACTCGTTACAGATTGCTGACTATATGCCATGCTAAGCGCATTTCACATAACGTTTCGACTCGTTACAGATTGCTGACTATATGCCATGCTAAGCGCATGTCACATAACGTTTCGACTCATTACAGATTGCTGACTATATGCCATGCTAAGTGCATGTCACATAACGTTTCGACTCGTTACAGATTGCTGACTATATGCCATGCTAAGCGCATGTCACATAATGTTTCGACCCATTACCTGTAAGCAAACAGGATTGTCACATTTCATTTGGTAGAGTGTTCCAACTAGATCGCATGTGCAACTGATTGACTTTCGCGTACCAAATATTTCAAGATACCACGAGTCACTAGTTATCCTTTACTCTTAATATTATAGTTCTTTCAGTGCCAAGTCCGATTTTTGTATCAACCCATATTTCCTTGATCATTTTTCAAATTTATTGATTATAATAATGTGACACATTGATGGAAAGAGCTCTTAGAGCTCTTTCCATCAATGTGTCACATTATTATAATCAATAAATTTGAAAAATGATCAAGGAAATATGGGTTGATACAAAAATCGGACTTGGCACTGAAAGGGTTAAAAGAAAAATCTATTCTATGTTGAAATTTGACATAATTATGGGGGAAGAACACGGAAACTATAAATCTCTGTGGCTGGTTAAGTGAACAGGCAGCGACCAGCTGTTGGCTTTGACACATCGATTGAAGGAAATGGACCTTTCCACAGCTGTCAATCAAATATTTATTAGCGGATATTTTCGACCAATCAGCAACTGAGCCAGCCAAAGGCTGCATTGAAAATTCTGCTGCCATCTTTCTTCACCCTAATTTTGATATCCATGCTTACATTCAGTGTTAAATTAGTTATATTCAAACAACTTTTTTGTTGTCAAATCATAATATACTGAGATTTATATTCGGGCCATGATATTATAAATTTATCTGTGATTATAACAACGTTATATGACACTTGTCACATTTTCACATTTAATTTAGTGCCACTGCTGATGTGTTCACTTCGGAAGTCAGTCTCGCGAAACAGACAATATTTATATGGGTTAAGTCTTATTACCACTGGGCGGTACTACCGCTGTGGGGCGTGGTCTCTGAGGAAAGCTCCACTATGAGAACATATCGTTGTAAATGGAGAATTTCTTGAAATTGTTTAAAATAAAAAGAATAGCTAGTGTTTTTGATTGGATACTGCAAATTATGTCATTCGCAAAGGAGACAAATGTTTATTTTGCGCTTGCGTCAAGTCGCTCACGAAAATAAAACGATGGTCTCGCTCACTCTGGCCAAATTTTCGGTATCCGATCAAAAACACTAGATTTCCTCTATTTACAGCCTAACCTCTAACAATTTCACATGGTAGCACCTCTATTTACAGCCTTACCTCTAACAATTTCACATGGTAGCACCTCTATTTACAGCCTTACCTCAAACAATTTCACATGGTAGCAAAATATATCAACACCTAACCCTAACCCTTACCCTCTATTTGCAGCCTTACCTCTAACATTTTCACATGGTAGCAAAATATATCGACTGGCAGCAGGTTATCTCTGACAAAATCTCTTGCATTCCTCGCTATTTGCTGAGCCTGTTGAGGAATATAAACAAGACGTTCAAATTTAAATCATGTACCACCTCACCACTTGGCCCTCACTATCTGCTGAGCCTGTTGAGGAATATAAACAAGACGTTCAAATTTAAATCATGTACCACCTCGCCACTTGGCCCTCACTATCTGCTGAGCCTGTTGAGGAATATAAACAAGACGTTCAAATTTAAATCATGTACCACCTCGCCACTTGGCCCTCACTATCTGCTGAGCCTGTTGAGGAATATAAACAAGAGGTTCAAATTTAAATCATGTACCACCTCGCCACTTGGCCCTCACTATCTGCTGAGCCTGTTGAGGAATATAAACAAGACGTTCAAATTTAAATCATGTACCACCTCGCCACTTGGCCCTCACTATCTGCTGAGCCTGTTGAGGAATATAAACAAGACGTTCAAATTTAAATCGTATCCACCTCGCCACTTGGCCCTCACTATCTGCTGAGCCTGTTGAGGAATATATACAAGAGGTTCAAATTTAAATCATGTACCACCTCGACACTTGGCCCTTTGCAGCTGTTACTTTAGATTACATACCACCTCGCCACTTGGCCTTTTGCAGCTGTTACTTTAGATTACATACCACCTCGCCACTTGGCCCTTTGCAGCTGTTACTTTAGATTACATACCACCTCGACACTTGACCCTTTGCAGCTGTTACTTTAGATTACATACCACCTCGCCACTTGGCCCTTTGCAGCTGTTACTTTAGATTACATACCACCTCGCCACTTGGCCCTTTGCAGCTGTTACTTTAGATTACATACCACCTCGCCACTTGGCCCTGTGCAGCTGTTACTGTAGATTACATACCACCTCGCCACTTGGCCCTGTGCAGCTGTTACTTTAGATTACATACCACCTCGCCACATGGCCCTTTGCAGCTGTTACTTTAGATTACATACCACCTCGCCACTTGGCCCTTTGCAGCTGTTACTTTAGATTACATACCACCTCGCCACTTGGCCCTTTGCAGCTGTTACTTTAGATTACATACCACCTCGCCACTTGGCCCTTTGCAGCTGTTACTTTAGATTACATACCACCTCGCCACTTGGCCCTGTGCAGCTGTTACTGTAGATTACATACCACCTCGCCACTTGGCCCTTTGCAGCTGTTACTTTAGATTACATACCACCTCGCCACATGGCCCTTTGCAGCTGTTACTTTAGATTACATACCACCTCGCCACTTGGCCCTGTGCAGCTGTTACTGTAGATTACATACCACCTCGCCACTTGGCCCTTTGCAGCTGTTACTTTAGATTACATACCACCTCGCCACTTGGCCCTTTGCAGCTGTTACTTTAGATTACATACCACCTCGCCACTTGGCCCTTTGCAGCTGTTACTTTAGATTACATACCACCTCGACACTTGGCCCTTTGCAGCTGTTACTTTAGATTACATACCACCTCGACACTTGGCCCTTTGCAGCTGTTACTTTAGATTACATACCACCTCGCCACTTGGCCCTTTGCAGCTGTTACTTTAGATTACATACCACCTCGCCACTTGGCCCTTTGCAGCTGTTACTTTAGATTACATACCACCTCGACACTTGGCCCTTTGCAGCTGTTACTTTAGATTACATACCACCTCGACACTTGGCCCTTTGCAGCTGTTACTTTAGATTACATACCACCTCGACACTTGGCCCTTTGCAGCTGTTACTTTAGATTACATACCACCTCGCCACTTGGCCCTTTGCAGCTGTTACTTTAGATTACATACCACCTCGCCACTTGGCCCTTTGCAGCTGTTACTTTAGATTACATACCACCTCGACACTTGGCCCTTTGCAGCTGTTACTTTAGATTACATACCACCTCGACACTTGGCCCTTTGCAGCTGTTACTTTAGATTACATACCACCTCGACACTTGGCCCTTTGCAGCTGTTACTTTAGATTACATACCACCTCGCCACTTGGCCCTTTGCAGCTGTTACTTTAGATTACATACCACCTCGCCACTTGGCCCTTTGCAGCTGTTACTTTAGATTACATACCACCTCGACACTTGGCCCTTTGCAGCTGTTACTTTAGATTACATACCACCTCGACACTTGGCCCTTTGCAGCTGTTACTTTAGATTACATACCACCTCGCCACTTGGCCCTTTGCAGCTGTTACTTTAGATTACATACCACCTCGCCACTTGGCCCTTTGCAGCTGTTACTTTAGATTACATACCACCTCGACACTTGGCCCTTTGCAGCTGTTACTTTAGATTACATACCACCTCGACACTTGGCCCTTTGCAGCTGTTACTTTAGATTACATACCACCTCGACACTTGGCCCTTTGCAGCTGTTACTTTAGATTACATACCACCTCGACACTTGGCCCTTTGCAGCTGTTACTTTAGATTACATACCACCTCGACACTTGGCCCTTTGCAGCTGTTACTTTAGATTACATACCACCTCGACACTTGGCCCTTTGCAGCTGTTACTTTAGATTACATACCACCTCGACACTTGGCCCTTTGCAGCTGTTACTTTAGATTACATACCACCTCGACACTTGGCCCTTTGCAGCTGTTACTTTAGATTACATACCACCTCGACACTTGGCCCTTTGCAGCTGTTACTTTAGATTACATACCACCTCGACACTTGGCCCTTTGCAGCTGTTACTTTAGATTACATACCACCTCGACACTTGGCCCTTTGCAGCTGTTACTTTAGATTACATACCACCTCGACACTTGGCCCTTTGCAGCTGTTACTTTAGATTACATACCACCTCGACACTTGGCCCTTTGCAGCTGTTACTTTAGATTACATACCACCTCGACACTTGGCCCTTTGCAGCTGTTACTTTAGATTACATACCACCTCGACACTTGGCCCTTTGCAGCTGTTACTTTAGATTACATACCACCTCGACACTTGGCCCTTTGCAGCTGTTACTTTAGATTACATACCACCTCGACACTTGGCCCTTTGCAGCTGTTACTTTAGATTACATACCACCTCGACACTTGGCCCTTTGCAGCTGTTACTTTAGATTACATACCACCTCGACACTTGGCCCTTTGCAGCTGTTACTTTAGATTACATACCACCTCGACACTTGGTGCAGTGGAATCACCACGAGTCACATCTCACCTTTTCATCATTTTATTACATGCTTGTTTATTACAGTGTTCCTTCTGTGCCATATTTACAAACCTGTATGGAACACATACAGTAATGCTTGAAATAATTGACTCCTTAACCACAACATAATTATGGGTAATTTTTCAGGATTTAGTCGGAAATATGGCTGGTTGCCATTCAACGGAAAGCTCTCACTGAGAGCTTTCCGATGAATGGCAATAAGCCATATTTCCGACTAAATCAGACTAAATCCTGAAAAATTACCCACAATTATGCTGTGGTTAAGAAGTCGATTATTTAGGGCATTACTGTATATGCATTCCATTGACAAGTCCTGCATGTGCCTGAATTTAGTGTGTCTGACATTCGCAGAATGAGGTCCCCAGAGGGTGAATTTAGTGACACTATCCCACTCAGCGGCTTAGCATCACCAAATTCACCCTCTGGGAACCTCATTCTGCTTAGGGCTCATATTCTGGGAAGTATCCATTGTTTTTAGTTAATTTTTCCCTTCTGTTGAGTTTCTATATCCCCTAATTTGCAGAAGATAAAATGCATAATTTAGATGACTAATGGGTGAACATCGACAACTTCAACTGGGAAACTTCAATATGATCCTAGGTCTCCCATAGCAGATTTGGTGATGCTAGCCCACTATGCACGATAACTTCACTAAATTCACCCTCTGGGGACCTCATTCTGAAAATGTCAGTATTGCTAATATAGATTTGTCAGAATAAACCTTGTATGTCTTGTTTTTAATTCACTGATTTTAGAACAGGTGGTGTATAATAAGCACAGAATGACACATCTATTACCGGGTTTGTCGATACAGCATTTGTGTCATCACTGAAGAATAGAACTCAAGGCTGTGCCTCTCCATCTATCGTTCTGTGCTTGTACTCTTGCCGTACCAACAAACCCAGTAGCACATGTGTCGTTCTGTCAACTTCTGTGTATACTCTTTCTATAAATGGAATCTCACCTTTTCGTCATTATCCTTGGCCCATTGTAGCTGTCGCAACAGGTCACTTAAATCTCTTTTAAATGGTATGTAATGCTTGTATGGCACCAGGTCTTTATAGAAGTGCTCATAGTACTCTGAGTCTTGTTTCAGAACAACGGCATCACCACCAAGGAGGTACGGAAGACGGTACGCTGCCACAGTGCCATCTATGTTCAGCTGATATTTATACTGTAATGAAAATGTTGATGACATTGTAGGCATCACCACCAAGGAGGTACGGAAGACGGTACGCTGCCACAGTGCCATCTATGTTTAGCTGATATTTATACTGTAATGAACCTGTCAATGACATTGTAGGCATCACCACCAAGGAGGTACGGAAGACGGTACGCTGCCACAGTGCCATCTATGTTCAGCTGATATTTATGCTGTAATGAAAGTGTCAATGACATTGTAGGCATCACCACCAAGGAGGTACGGAAGACGGTATGCTGCCACAGTGCCATCTATGTTCAGCTGATATTTATACTGTAATGAAAGTGTCAATGACACTGTAGCTCAACTTGGGAAGTTTATTTTTGAGGAATGATTAGAATAAAAGCCAAAAAGTTACAGTAAAGGTCTTGTATTGTAGATGAAATTATTTTAATTTGAAACATTTCACAAATAAATGTGGGCGGCAGCGGGTGGATTCAAATTTGAAATCCAAGATGGCTGCTTGCAGCCATGTTTTATAACGAATGTCGGAAATAATCTAGAACACCCCGAAGAGCCAAGTTAACCAATGAATAATGAATGGCTCCCAGCTAAAGTTCACCCCGAAGATCCATGTGAAGTTTGGAGACAATCGGATTAGGGATGTAGCTTGTAGGGTGTGCCGAAGGATTTAGTCATGCAAAGAGTAAAATCAAAATGGCCACTGGCAGCCATGTTTTATTCAAATTTCGAAAAAAGATCGATGACTGCCATTTAGAAGTCACCATGAAGATCCATATAAAGTTTGGTGATAATCAGATGAGGGATGTCGTTTGTAGGGTGTGCCGAAGGATTTAGTCATGCAAAGAGTAAAATCCAAGAAGGCTGTCGGTGGCCATGTTTTTTATCGAAAATTGTTGAAATTCAATGGCTCCCAGCTAGAGGTGATCCTAAACATGGCTGCAAATTTTCAAAACAATTCTCCAATAAATATGGGCTACAGGGCTGAGCCGATAGATTCAAATTGAAATCCAAGATGGCTGCTGGTGGCCATGTTTTTTAACAAATTTCAGAAAAAATCCATGACTCTCATCTAGATGTCATTCCAAAGATGAATATGAAGTTTGGTGATGATCGGATGAGGAATGTAGTCTGTAGGGTGAGTCAAAGGATTTAGTCATGCAAAGAGTAAAATCCACGATGGCTTCCGGCCACAATGTTTTTCATCGAAAATCGCTAATATTTCATAGCTCCCATCTAGAGGCCATCCTAAACATGACTGTAAATTTTCAAACATTTCTCTAATAAATGTGGGCTGCAGGGTGTGCCGATGGATTCAAATTTTAAATTCAAAATGGCTGCCCACGGCCATGTTTTTTTTTTATTTGGAAAAAATTGATGGCTCCTATCTAGAGATCAGGGTTGGTGATTTTTTGGATTTAAATTGAATTATTTGATTTTTTTACTAAATGTTATGAAAATATGTAATTGTACAATTTCTCTGATAAATGAAGGTTCTGAAAGGTGTTGCTTATTATATCCAAGTCTGGATTAATCATAATTCTGTGATTTTTTTAATTATTTTTTGTATACCAATGAAACACACATATATCATGGCAGTATAGATATAGCGAGCATGTGGTTTATGTATACACTATTATACTTGGGTCCATGTGGGTTCCAATGTTGTGATATCTGGAAAGGTAGACCTGTGCTTAAACTTTTACTAATAAATTTAGTCAATTTTAGATGAAAACTGAATATTTTATCAATCACGTTTGCTCTCAGTGACTTGAGGACATACGGTAATCACACTATATATCAAGTATAGGCACTAAACAGCTAGAGTAGTTATATGGCAGAGTATATGGTAGAGCTATACTCAGTTAGCATTTACATGTACGGCAATGAGAAAAGGGGGAAAGAAAATTAAACAGTGTATAGTGAGGCGTGCTGAATCTGAGACTCTTGAGTGTATAGTTACAAACAATACGAACAATGTTATAAAGCGGAACAGGCCAATGCTGGAACAGTAAATACGGTACCATGAGCACTGTAGTTTCTATATGGTTGATAATTACTGTACAGTTTCATATCTATTATCCAATTTGTATATTGTTTAATCATACTCATGTTTTAGTTTACAGAAAACCTGTTAGATATTACATTTCTTGACTTTTTATCATCATTTGAAAAAATTTGATTTAAATCAATGAATTTTTTGAAAAAAATCATTGATTTAAATCTTGATTTAAAATCAATGATTTAAATCGACCAACCCTGCTAGAGATCACCCTGAAGATCCGAATGAAGTTTGGTGATGATTGGGTGAGGGATGCATCCTGTAGGGTGAGCCAAAAGAAAATGTTGACGGACGCATGGATGCACAGACAGATGGACGATGGACACCAACCCACAGCAATAGCTCAAACTTTACAATTCTAAGCAATCATGGTTAGTCAATGTTCAACCCATCATAAACAAAGTGGTAATGGAAGTGTATATGCTGCCACAGTGCTGTCTAGAAACCCATCACCACCAAGCAGGTATAGAAGTCGGTATGGTGCAACAGTGCCATCTATAATCATTGGTATTTATACTGTAATGAAAGTGTCAATGACACTGTAGCTCAAAAAATTATGGGCGGATCATGGTTAGCCAATGTTCAACCCACAAGCAGAATTGGTAAGCTTCCAGTAACATATGTTCAGCTATTTATATATTCTGTAAAAATGAGAGGCCAATAACGGTTAGTCAACTTTCAACCATACTAAATTTCAGAAAAAATGGTAGGCTCCCATATAAAGGTCACCCCGAGGATCTATATGAAATTTTGTGACAATTTTGGATGTGACCTGTAAGGTGTGCTGACAGAAACTGTTGACTGATGGTCGGACAATGAATACAAACCCATAGCAATAGCTCAAACTTGACTTGTCAAGTTGAGCTAAAAAATGATGGGCTGATCAGGTATATTCAGCCGATAACAGTTAGTCAATGTTCAACCCATCAACAATAAGCAGGTATGAAAGTCGGTGAACTTCCAAAGACGTACACGTATATTCAGCCGATAACGGTTAGTCAATGTTCAACCCATACCGTCAACCATACCAATAGCCACAAGGGCACAACAAGCAAGCATGGAAGTTGTTAATAGTATGCTAAACACTATTAAAGCGAAAAGTGTTGACTTCATAGGTTTTGGAGTTATCTATCCTTAAAATGAGATAACCATCCACGCATATTTTATTTAATAGTTCCCAAAATGTTCGTATACTTAAATAATACAAATATTATTAACGATGAGACAGGACTGCACAGAATAAATAGATTAACACTAAGTTACAGTTTGAGATGCAAATCGAGACAGATTGAGGATGGTAATTTCATGCATAGAAATAATTTTGAATACACAGTATTATATAAATATTCCACCAGGGCAGACCAGGGGGCTTATTTTGATCATTTTTTTATCATAATTTCTTCCATTCTGTAAATTTTTTTAATTTTTTCTTACATTCTTTAACAATTATAAAAAAAAATATAAAATTTGTTAGGCCAATGCATTCTCTTATATATGGTCGACTCGCATATATAAGAGAATGCATTGGCACAGGGTTTTCGAAAAAAATCAGGAAGCTCCCGTCATGAGAGCATTAAAGATGCATAATCTGAATAAAAGCTTCCAAATTACTATTTCCTTGGCTTCCAGGGTAAAAAATATTTAATTTGAGATGAGGACCCACCCACCAAAGCTCAGAGTGATCAGATATCGATTTTTAAAATCTACTATTTTTCACAACCGCAACTTTATAGTGGCCCAGTAAAAAGTCGACGAGAAGAGAGTCTCAGACCAAATTACGGATGAAGATGGATAACTCTAAAATCAAGTGGCTTTTTTGTGTCAGATATTTGACAAACTGGCAAACTTTTGTTGAACAAAATGTTGATATTAACTAACAGCTTTTAGGCAATTTTATACTATAGTTGACTGTGGTTAGCATTATTTTTGGGCAATTAATCGATTATGATGATAACTGAAGTGCATTTAAAAAAAATTTGTTGTTGTTGGAATCTGACGACGTAGGAACCATCGAATCGGATTGAGTAACTTTAAACAAAATTCGAGCGGAAAGGCACAGACAGTTATCTCATAGGTTAGCGCGATTCCAGGGTAGATAACTCTATTAAATGTGCTGATTATTGAACATACTCAATCTTTCCAAAGTGTTGAAACAGACATCCTTAGAAATGAAGACAGGACAATTCAATGTATATTTTTAAACCTGATTACAACCATTTCAGTATTTAAAGGGGTACTGTATGCCATTTTCAATAACAACAACAATAACAACGATCTAATATCAATAATATATAGAAAACTAATAAATTCCCGGTGATAACAACGATCTAATATCGATAATATATAGAAAAAGTAATTTGAGTCGAAGGTGTATTTTGTAAACGTTCAGGTTAATATGTTAACTAAAAATCAAAGTTAATAATTTGATATAAATTTAATTTATGGCTGGAGTCATAAATTAAAAAATTAAATTACGAATTTCCGTGTACAAGACATAACTAGAGGTGTGACTGTCCCAATGGGACTACGGATACCCCCCTGATTTTAAAATACTAAGATGTTTCACATGTCAGTAAACATTTAGTTAAAATAATAAAATAACAGTTCCCATTGCAGGTGTACAACCATAACCCTAATCTTAAACCTATTGACCGAAAAATGTAGGAATAAAAGCTTGGACAACATTATGCATGTTGCGAAACAATTTCTAAGTAAAAAAAGGGGAATAACTCCACACAAAAATGTCGGACAGACGTCATAATCGCAGGTGCACAGGTTCCCATGGTACTAAATATCAGTGCCAAGATTAAAAAACATTGACCGAAAAATGTAGGAATAAA
This sequence comes from Siphonodentalium dalli, assembly GCA_032622095.1. Taxonomy (NCBI): domain Eukaryota; kingdom Metazoa; phylum Mollusca; class Scaphopoda; order Gadilida; family Siphonodentaliidae; genus Siphonodentalium; species Siphonodentalium dalli. The sequence goes on from CP136062.1 coordinate 12,314,118, forward strand.
AGCTCGGACAAAATTATGCATGTTGCCAAAAATATTTCTAAGTCGAAAAAGGGGGATAACTCCACCAAAAAAAGTCTGACAGACGTCATAATCGCATGTGCACAATTTCCCATGGTACTAAATATCTGTGCCACGTTTTTTTTAAATTGACCTAAAAATGTAGGAATACAAGACAGTCAATGACTGTGGGGTCGCTCACCAGACTGCAAATACTGATAAGACTGGGACTCTGGAGACCAAAACAGTGAGCACTTTTCATAATCACTTTAAAAGAAGTAGATTTAAACAGGATATGTGGCCAGAGAGACTTCAAGTATGTAGCTTGGTAAAAAACCACCTTGAAATTGCCAACTGTACACTACTGATCACCCCCTCTCCTCCAGCTCAACAAGTCCCCTCCCGACCGGGATCCAGACTCCCAAGTCTTAGGTTGGAATTTCACAACCGACACCTCAAACTTTCTCAATTGTTGGAAATTTCCAATCTCACAAGCGCCTTTTTCTAAAACCATTTAAACATGTTTGAAGCCCAATTATCCATGGACCCAAAACACAATACATGTATGTCAGACCAATCAGTCAGGTGGTTCCAAGGTAGATGTTTTAATGAATTTGGTATTTCTATGATTTTATTGGACACAAAAGTGTTAACTCCCCATAGACTGCCATTTCTTGACAGGTTGAGCTCATTTTAACAAATCTGTATCTCAGTCACTAAAGGATCTTCCTGATTCCTCCATACTATATGTAAGCTAAATTGTCCAAAATCCCTTGAGAAGACATTTTAAGAATTACTATAGAGACATCTAGTTATGTCCCTGGTCCCACCCTTTTAACCTGGTGACCCCATCTGAATAAATTTGAATCCCAGACACCAAAGAACCCTTCATACATATCATAAATATCAGTCAAATAGACCTGATGGTCCTTGTGAAGGAAGCATATTAAGAGGGAAACTGGCCCCTATTTGACCAGGTGACCCCATTAAAAAAATCTGAATTGCAGTCAAGGAAGAACATTCCATTCTATATAAGCCAACTAGTTCTTGCAAACATATTTTAAGAATTACTATGTAGTGAAATAGTTAAGTCTCTTGCTCTGCCCTTATTTGACTTTGTGATCCCATTTTCACAAATCTGATAAGGATAAAAATTAAGTTCCCCAGTTGAAGTTGGTGATATTCACCCATTGGGCACCTCATTTATGAATTTTATCTTCTGCAAATTAGGGGAGATAGAAACTTCCTAGAAGGGAAATTTAACTAACAACAATGTAAATTTGATACTATAGATACTTCCCAGAAGATGAGGCCTAAGCAGAATGAGGTCGTCAGAGGTGAATTTGGTGATGCTAGCCTGCTGTGCCGGATAGCATCACAAAAAGCGTGTCTGTTCCTACATTGTGTATGCCTGGCCTCAAGCAACACAATGTATTATACAACAAGCCTTGAAATAGTGTGATAGTGTGTCTGTCATTTGCAGAGTGAGGTCCCCAGAGGGTGAATTTAGTGACGCTAAATTCACCCTCTGGGGACCTCATTCTGATAAAGTCCTCAACTGCTATGGAAGACCTAGAATAAAATTGAATTTCCCCAGTTGAAGTTGGTGATGTTCACCCATTGGGCCCCTCAATTATGAATTTTATCTTCTGCAAATTAGGGGATATAGAAACTTCCTAGAAGGGAAATTTAACTAACAACAATGTAAATTTGATATTATAGATTCTTCCCAGAAGATGAGGCCTAAGCAGAATGAGGTCCCCAAATGGTGAATTTGGTGATGCTAGCCTTGAATCAAGCTTTGAAATAGTCTGTCTGTTATTTGCAGAATGAGGTACCCAGAGGGTAAATTTAGTGAGGCTATCCTGCACAGCGGGCTAGTATCACTAAATTCACCCTCTGGGGACCTCATTCTGATAAGGCCCTCAACTGCTATGGAAGACCTAGAATAAGATTGAAGTTCCCCAGTTGAAATTGGTGATGTTCACCCATTGGGCACCTCAATCATGAATTTTATCTTCTGCAAATTAAGGGATACAGAAACTTCCTAGAAGGGAAATTTAACTAACAACAATGTAAATTTGATACTATAGATACTTCCCAGAAGATGAGGCCTAAGCAGAATGAGATCTTGAGACTCTAGATACTTCCCAGAAGATGAGGCCTAAGCGGAATAAGGTTCTCAGAGGGTGTATTTGGTTATGCTAGCCTGCTGTGTAGGATAGCGTCACTAAATTCACCCTCTGGGGACCTCATTCTGGCTCTGCCAGGCACTCTTTGAGAAAATGAAATTAATCTGATTTTAATGACCACTGAGTGATAATATAAACAACAAGGGTGCTTCATTGATAACACCATTAATCTCATTTAAATTATGGATGACATGAATACACTCCCTGGGGACTCTGTCTAAGGCTGCAGAATCTTTATCTCTCTATCTGCCTTGCCATGTCTATCAGTTCATAGGAGAGTTGCCTTGTAATGGGAATTTAAATAAATATACTTTATTTACTTGTGAGTTAGGATATGAGATAGGGTGGAATGCTGTTGGTTGGGGTGGGGTTCTGGGTCATGTGGGGGGGGGGGGGGTGATATATATTTTTTGTATGTTAAATTGATCAAGGAGTTCCTGAATTTTTTATTATTTTTTTGGGGAATTATGGCCCTGGCTCCACCACTATTTGACCCAGTGACCCCATTTGAACAAATCTGAACCCCAGTCATTCAATGACCCCACATACCAAATATAAACTAAATCGGCTTAATGGTTATTGACAAGAAGTCGTTATAAGAATTACCAAGGAGGAATATAGTTATGGCCCTGGTTTCGCAACTGTTTGACACAGTGACCTCTTTTGAACAAATATTAATGACAGTCACCTAGGGAACATCCACCCCAAATATGATCAAAATGCAAAAATGTAATTTTTTGGTTTTTAGAGTTATGTCCCTGGCTCTGCCCCTAATTGACCCAGTGACCCAATTTGAACAAATCTAATTCCCAGTCACCCAAGGTCCCTCAGTACCAAATATAAGCTAATTCGGCCCAACATTTTTGTAGAAGAAGTCATTGTAAGAATTACTATGAGTTATGGCCCTGGTTTCTCAACTAATTGACCGGGTGACCTCATTTGAACAAATCTGAACACCAGTCACCAAAGGACCCTCCATACCAAATATTAGCTAAATCGGCACAATGGTTATGGACAAGAAGTTGTTGTAAGAATTACTGTGGAGGAATAGAATTATGGCCCTGGTTTCGCAACTATTTGACCCAGTGACCTCATTTGAACAAATCTGAATGAGAGTCACCTAGGGAACATCCACACCAAATATGAACCAATTTGGTATGATGGTTTCAGAGGAGAAGATGTTTTTAAAAAAAGTTGACGGACGGACAGACAGACGGACAGACGGACGGACGGACGACGGACGAGGAGTGATGACTATAGCTCCACCGGAGACTTCGTCTCAGGTGAGCTAAAAAGCATCTATGCATTATCCAATAATACCTAGCTGGGAGAATTGAATTAAGTATTTCCTAGAATTTCAAGTAGCTTCCGTGAAAATGAAACTGATATATTCCATGTATTCTGTCAATCGTAAAACTATTTGTGCGCTGTGACGTCATATATACTGCAGGGTTTGTCTGCAGGAGATATTTATAGCGGCAGAATACGAATGGTAGCGAAATCTTTCAAACTCGGAACGCGTAGCTTGTCAATAGTCTGTATTAGTCCAACAACTGACGACTGCTGCTATAGAGTTTTGGCCAACGTGTTATAAACTATAATTGAGTTTTGGCAGGAAATGGGAACATGTGCGCCGTTGTTTGTGTTTGGGGACCCAGGCGGGACAACGAAACTATTATTGACCGTACTTTGACTTTATCTCCATATTGGGGGGGGGGGGGGGGGGGGTATGTTTTTTGTGTTTATCCTCCATGCATGTAATATGGGTCAAATGAATGGTGTTGTCACTATGAATGCCCACTATAAAGACTGATCTGGGACAGGTTCCGTATTATAATAATACGGTAACGATAGCACGGGATCTCGGAGATAGATACCTTGGTAGGAGAACCGCCTGTTGGCGTATGTTGATCCCTACTCTGCCTAACTCAGCAATTCGACATTCTTTGATCAAATTATGTAATCGTACAATAGCACGGGATCTCCGAGCGTGAGTAATTTCAACCACAGAAATCCCGTGCAAAATAATATCCATACTCACCAGTCCAACATTCTTTGATGTTACTGCGACCTTTATTACGCTGTATATAACGTCGCTATTTCAATGCACACCAAACATTACGTTGTAGTTTTGGCGCTTTGATTTCAAAGGGTTACGCTGTACCGGTAACACACTGTGCTCAATTGACCCGCTTTTTCACCAGTATTCTGTTTAACCCCCCGAACTCCCGTTGCAGCCGGATTTTTTATGACATATTGCTACTGACTTTTGGTACATGTATGAATCAAACAGATCATCTGCGAGGGGAATGGGTCCGTAGGACGGACCCGCAGCCGGCCTGGCGGAAACCCTGCTATAGAAGCCAACAACAACATTTGGGAACAGTATCCCTTTAAAGGAAACATAATTTCTAAGGATCTCCTTATGTTTGTAGGTCTTTCTTGTGAGGGAAGCTAAGATCTGTAGTAGTGGCCAAGCCTGCAAATAGCGTGTCTGTCATTTGCAGAATGAGGTCCCCAGAGGGTGAATTTAGTGATGCTATCCCACACAGCGGGCTAGCATCACCAAATTCACCCTCTGGAAACCTCATTCTGCTTAGGCCTCATCTTCTGGGAAGTATCTATAGTATCAAATTAACATTGTTTTTAGTTACGTTTTCCCATCTGGGAAGTTTCTATATCCCCTAATTTGCAGAAGGTAAAATCCATAATCGATGTGCCCAATGGGTGATCATCACCAACTTAAAATGGGGAACTTCAATCTGATCCTAGATCTACCATATCAGTTGAGGGCCTTAGCAGAATGAGGTCACCAGAGTGTGAATTTAGTGATGCTAGCCCACTATGCGGGATAGTGTCACTAAATTCACCCTCTGGGGACCTCATTCTGCAAATGACGTGGGGTGATTAGGGCTCTTGACTCGTAACATCGTCATGCATTTGAATTCCGCTGCTGCATTGGTTTTAAAGTGAACTTACTTTAAAGAAATCGAAAAATGATATAGATTTTTGGAGCTCCCCATATTTTTCAGGGTCTTTCTTAAAGAAGAACATATGTGTAAGAGCAGCATCTATGAGTTCGGGGTGTCTCCGGGACATGATGACTAAATCGAGTCGCTCCTGTCTACTATCGCGGCCTCTCCACAGTGCTTTAGGTGTCTTGTTCTGCCAGGACGGGCCAGAATTTCCCTGTACTGTAATAGTATCCAACATCACCCTGAAATAATATGAATCGTACGTGACACGTAGTGGAGCAACCACACATGCTGTGCCTCAAATTTGCCTTTTATCGGCGACATAGCACTAAGAATAATTTATGTAACATCACGCAGTGATCACAACGGAGACGTCATTCACCTGGTATAAGCACCCTTGGTGGTTGCTATGATGTCATTCACCTGCCTTACTTATAAGCACCCTTGGTGGTTGCTATGACATCATTCACCTGCCTTAGGTATAAGCACCCTTGGTGGTTGCTATGATGTCATTCACCTGGTTTAAGCACCCTTGGTGGTTGCTATGTCATTCACCTGGTATAAGCACCCTTGGTGGTTGCTATGACGTCATTCATCTGGTATAAGCACCATTGGTGGTTGCTACGTCATTCACCTGCCTTAGGTATAAGCACCCTTGGTGGTTGCTATGACGTCATTCACCTGGTATAAGCACTCTTGGTGGTTGCTATGCCATTCACCTGGTATAAGCACCCTTGGTGGTTGCTATGACATCATTCACCTGTTATAAGCACCCTTGGTGGTTGCTATGACATCACTCACCTGGTATAAGCATCCTTGGTGGTTGCTATTAAATGGATTCTCCTACTCAGTCTATATATTGTATAGTATACATTGGAACTGTCTATTATTCATTCGTAGGGTTGTTCGGGTAATAAAACCAGACGACAGACAGTTCTTTAACCCATTCTTTACTAAATTGATTCTCCCACTCTGTCATAAAAGTGTTAATGAAAGTTTCAATGACACTGTAGCTCAACTTTGGAAGGAGTTAATTTTTCGCTAAGCAATGAATAGAATGAAAAGAAGAAGGAAATTAAACTAGAGGTCACCCTGAAAATCCATATGACGTTTGGTGATGATCGGGTGAGAGATGTGGTCTGGATTTGGTCATACAAATAGTAAATTCCAAGATGGACGTTGGTGGCCATCTTTTTCAAGGAATTTCTATCAAAATAGGAGGCTCCCATCTAGAGATCACCCCGGCGCCATGTTTTTCATCAAAAAATTTTCAAATGTGATAGTTCTACAGGTATCTACTGGTGATTCTAAACTGCTGGTGGCCATGTTTTTTTTTTTTAAATTCGGTCAAAATAGGAGGCTCCCATCTAGAGGTCACCCCGAAGATCCATATGAAGTTTGGTGATGATCAGATGATGGATGTGGTCTGTAGAGTGTGCCAAAGGATTTAGTCATGCAAAGAGTAAATCCAAGATGGCTGCCGACGGCCATGTTTTTCATCGAAAATCATTCTAATTCGATAGCTCCCATCTACCTGTATGAAGGTTCAGGCAAGGTCTTACTACAAATCAGCAAGCCTGAAAATAGTGTGTCTAACCCATAGAGAGCCCCACATAGACTGGAGCAGACGACACTCTGTAGTGCATGCTTCCATCTGTGTGAGGCTCCCTGTGGGTTAAACATTAAACTTTATCATTGATGTTTGAGATGGATGTCTAACATTACTGACCAAGCCTGGGTATAGTGTGTCTCTCATTTGCAGAATGAGGTCCCCAGAGGGTGAATTTAGTGATGCCAGTGGGCTAGCTAGCATCACGAAATTCATCCTCATATTGCTTTGACCTCATCTTCTGGGAAGTTTCTATGCTCTCAAATTAACTTTGTTTTTAGTTACTTTTTCCCTTGTGGGAAGTTTCTATATCCCTTAATTTGCAGAAGATAAAATGCATAATGGAGGTGACTAATGGATGAACTTCACCAACTTCAACTGGGAAACTTCAATCTGACCTACATGTCTCCCATAGCAGTTGAGGCCTAAACAGAATGAGGCCCCCACAGGTTGCATTTAGTGATGATAGCCCACTATAATCACTATCACTATGCGGGATAGCATCACTAATTCACCCACTGGGGACCTCATTCTGCAAATGTCAGACGGACTATATCCAAGCATGTGCAGATCTCAACCCTGATAGTTTACCTGTCGAACATTTTGAGCGTTGAATCTGTTATATCATAGGTCGGCATTATGATATCATATGTGTCTTCCGATCCACACCAGGAAAAGATCGGCACGGGTTTAGAGTTAACGTTCTTCTTCACAAGAGGCCAGTCTCCTAGATTGACAAAAAATTCAACATCTGGTAACTTGACCTGAAAAAAACCATAGGTCGCCTCGCATATATAAGAGAATGCATTGGCTTAACACATTAAAAAATGATAAAATTGTCAAAGAATGTAGAAAAATATTATAAAAATTGTTAAAAAATGTAAGAAAAAATGGTAAAGTGTTAAAAAAAGAATTTTTTTTGGCCAATGCATTCTCTTATATATGCGAGGCGACCTATGGTCGACTCGCATATATAAGAGAATGCATTGGCACAGGGCAAAACATGTGCAGAATGAGGTCCCCAGAGGGTGAATATATGAGACTCACATATATAAGAAAATGCACTAGCACAAGGAAATTTAGTGCTGCACCAGCACAGCTCCTGTCATGAAGGGGTTAAGCTTGCAAATGTAACTGGTATGAGAAGTGTGGAACCAAGCCAATTATGCTATAGTAAATGTTTTATGGCGTAACCAATACAGGTAAGTGGATGCCTGACAGGATGACACATCTGCCCGGATCAACGAAAATCACACATAGCCCTCCGGAATGACAATAACAAGTCAGAAAGGAGCACTGGCTGACGGACCTTACGGCTTTTCCGTTTGTCAACATAAGTAGAGTGAAAGAAATAATGGCTTAAAACCTATCCGTCATATAATTTCCCCACATAATGAAGGTGGTGCATAAATGTATGGATGTCAAAAGAAAGGGGAGGTTGTCTGCTAGGTATATTAAAGAAGATTTGAGGCTACATATGATGATGACCAAGGTCCCAATTTCTCCCAAACAAATTGATCCTTGTTATGATAACATTAATTTTGAGGTGGAAGCTGGATCCTGGAGCGGTTTATTGAAATTTTGAAAACAGTTTAAAACATACCCCAAAAAAAACAAGATTTCATTCAAGGACAAAAGTAGAATTTATAAATTTTTGAAAATTACTCCCAATGAGTTAAAAAGATGCCAAAATATTTTGATAAGATCATCATCAGTTGCAGATTGCTGACTCTATGCCATGCTAAGCACAGATCACATAACGTTTTGACTCGTTACAGATTGCTGACTACATACCATGCTAAGCGCATGTCACATAACGTTTCGACTCGTTACAGATTGCTGACTACATGCCATGCTAAGCGCATGTCACATAACGTTTCGACTCGTTACAGATTGCTGACTATAAGCGCATGTCACATAACGTTTCGACTCGTATAATGATATACTAAAGGTATTAGATGAACTGAAGAGACCCTTAGTCACAAGATAATGTCAAATAACCAATAGAGAGCCCCACATAGACTGGAGAAGACGACACTCTGTGGTGCGTGCTTCCATCTGTGTGAGGCTCCCTGTGGGTTAGACATTTGTCAACTGAAAACTGTCAGTGTTAAATTGCCAATTTTCAAACAAATTTTTGTTGTCAAATCATAATGTGCAGAAATTTGATTTGTGCAATGATGCTCAGTGACACTCGTCATATTTTTCACCACATAAAAAAGTCTGGCATACCTTTCACGTGAAGTGAAAAAAGCCAGACCTACCTAGTCTTGTTGAGTGAAAAAAGTAAGTCATACCTTTCGTGTGAGTGAAAGAAGAATACTGTCAGAAAACATCTTGAAACCAACGTGTTCACCGTACGTCTTCCTGTAGATCTATAAATAAACACATAAATTTTATTTGTTCATTTACAAACATCAGGGAATTAATCCAGGGTCCTGCTGAGAAACTTTTGTACATTTTATGAGATCCTGAGTGACTTTTTGTACATTATATGAGATCCTGGGTGACTTTTTGTACATTTTGTGAGATCCTTGGTGACTTTTTGTACATTTTGTGAGATCCTTGGTGACTTTTTGTACATTTTGTGAGATCCTTGGTGACTTTTTGTACAAAATTGACTTTTTGTACATTTTGTGAGATCCTGAGTGACTTTTTGTACATTTTGTGAGATCCTTGGTGACTTTTTGTACATTTTGTGAGATCCTTGGTGACTTTTTGTACATTTTATGAGATCCTTGGTGACTTTTTGTACATTTTGTGAGATCCTGAGTGTCTTTTTGCATGAAACCATCCAACATGCGTACACCGCGGTAGTTTTTTCCACAACCACATTTTCCCAAATATACCTGGTAAAGAAATTTTATTAGGTGCACATAAAACTGTAGTTTTCTATCGTCGGTTCTTGCAGACAAGAAGTTATTATTGTAAGACAATGGCGGTCATGAAGTTCATGACCATAAGTCAACCTCAGTCATGAAGTGTGCTACCACGGTACTGTACCCAAAAGCGACAAGGCGGTAGTCAGCATTACTCTGCAGTTTTAATACCGTGGTCGACTCCCTGACCGCGGCATTGCATCGAGGTAAAAAAATACGTCAACCTCGTTAAGGGGGTAGATTACAGTAATGCCCTAAATAATCGACTCCTTAACCACAGCAGGATTATGAGTAATTTTTCAGTATTTAGTCGGAAATATGACTTGTTGTGGTTGAGCAGTCGATTATTTAGGGCTGTATCTGACTCGCAGCTATGAGATGCTGCACTGACATATCTGAGATAATTTAGCCTGCTATCCTGTGCTATCGGCAAATAACTGTTGGCACCACGAAAAACCAAGATGGTAGTTTTTTCAGCAACCACCTTACAACATAGTCATTTTCTCTGCAGTTTTAATACCGTGGTCGACTCCCTGACCACGGCATTGCATCGAGGTAATACTGCATATCAACCTCGTTAAGGGGATAGATTACAGTAATGCCCTAAATAATCGACTCCTTAACCACAGCAGAATTATGGGTAATTTTTCAGGATTTAATCGGAAATATGGCTTGTTGCCATTCATTGGAAAGCTCTCACTGAGATATAAACCACCTCCAGGACATCTGTATGTCTGAACATTTACCAATATTAATCATTTACCCAACAAAACGGCCAAAAACGCCCAAACAAAGCTTCAACAGCCTAAAATATCTTCGGTCTGTCTCAATAACACCATACAAATATGGATATCATTGGAATCGGTTCATTGACCACATTGTGATTGTTACAGTTATGCCCTGTGCCAATGCATTCTCTTATATATGCGAGTCGACCATAGGTCGCCTCGCATATATAAGAGAATGCATTGGCCTAAAAACAATCTTTTTTAAAAACTTTTTACCATTTTTTCTTACATTCTTTAACAATTTTAGAATGTTTTTTTAAATGTTTTAAAATTTTTATAATATTTTTCTACATTCTTTGACAATTTTATCATTTTTAATATGTGTTAAGCCAATGCATTCTCTTATATATGTGAGGCGACCTATGGTCGACTCGCATATATAAGAGAATGCATTGGCACAGGGTAAACAAAATAACCCACAGGGAGCCTCACACAGATGGAAGCATGCACCACATAGTGTCGTCTGCTCCAGGCTGTGTGGGGCTCTCTATGGGTTAATAGACCCGCCATATCAAATCCAGTCGTAAGTCGGGAATTTTTTTTACCCTGTGCCAATGCATTCTCTTATATATGCGAGTCGACCATAGGTCGCCTCGCATATATAAGAGAATGCATTGGCCTAAAAAAAACAATTTTAATAATTTGTTCTTGTATTCTTTAACAATTTTATAATTTCACCCACACAGAGCCCCAGACAAACATGAGCAGACGACACTCTTCTATATGCTTCTATATATGTGTGGGGCTCCCTGCAGGGTAATGGATGTTTTTTTTATTTTATGTCCTAAAAATTGTAAGAAACATTTATTTAAAAAACATGATAAAAAATTGTTACGCCAATGCATTCTCTTATATATGCGAGGCGACCTATGGTCGACTCGCATATATAAGAGAATGCATTGGCACAGGACCGTTCTGTTGGTTAAAGGGTTAATCATTCTGATCTTATATGAATTGTATCTGTGTTTCTGTCTGTCACCTGCTTTTATTACATGAACACCCCTCCAATGAATAATAAGACAATTCCAATGTATACATGTAGATGGATCTGCTATTAAACTAACCTTATTATTAATAATTTTATAATGACACAAGCTACACATGGATCTCCTATTAAACTAACCTTATTATTAATAATTTTATAATGACACAAGCTACACATGGATCTCCTATTAAACTAACCTTATTATTAATAATTTTATAATGACACAAGCTATGCATGGATCTCCTATTAAACTAACCTTATTATTAATAATTTTATAATGACACAAGCTATGCATGGATCTCCTATTAAATCTGTTGACAGTTTCATCCCCCATTTTCTTCAAATCAACTTTGTCATTATGGAATAATTTCAAATCGTTGTCTATCTGCCTGTATTTCTGTGGACATTTCATGTTATTAAGCCACTCCTCCATTGACGACGGACAGTTACATGTTTCATGATGGATGTTTCCTGGATAATAAATTGAATCATATATAGATGACTTTATTATAAGGATTTATATAGAAATGAAAGTGTCAGTGACACTGTAGCTCAACCTGGAAAGGAAATAATGTCCAGTGTTACAGTCAATGGAGTGATTAGGAGTAATAGTAGATTATCAACATGAACAAATATACATGTATATAAAATAAAATCCAAGATGTCTCCTGGTCAGGTATGTTTTGATTGTTTTCCAATGAATATCAAAAACTGTTAACCCTTTACCCAACAAAACGGCCAAAAACGCCCAAATAAAGCTTCAACAGCCTAAAATATCTTCGGTCTGTCTCAATAACACCATACAAATATGGATATCATTGGAACCGGTTCATTGACCACATTGTGATGGTTACAGTTATGCCCTGTGCCAATGCATTCTCTTATATATGCGAGTCGACCATAGGAGAATGCATTGGCCTAAAAAAAATCCTTTTTGACCATTTATTCTTACATTCTTTAACAATTTTATAATTTTACTTACATTTTTTAACAATTTTTATAATATTTTTCTACATTCTTTGACAATTTTATCATTTTTAATATGTGTTAAGCCAATGCATTCTCTTATATATGCGAGGCGACCTATGGTCGACTCGCATATATAAGAGAATGCATTGGCACAGGGCCATTCTGTTGGTTAAAGGGTTAACAGCTCCCATCTAGTAGATCGATATGGAGTTTGGTGATGATCGGATGAGGGAAGTGGACTGTAGGGTATGCCAAAGGATTTAGTCATGCTAAGAGTAAAATCTAAGATGGCTACCGCCAGCCCAAACTCCATGCAGCGCACTCTACGTTAGCACTGTGATATAGCACTGCCACAAGGATGGTACTTTGCGGACCGATACATCTATTTTTACATATCGTCGGAACTATATTTAGTCACCTATTATCTTATTTTGAACACCAAAAGTTTGCAATAATGGTAATTCTTTCGGTATTGATAAGAACAATATAGACTGACCCAGACCAGACATAGACAATTTTGATCCTAAAACATAAGAACACGTAAAAAATCCTTACCAAATGTCCTTATGACAGTGATATCTCAGCGGAGCAATGGGAGATAACTCTGCCTGGAGTCTGCTGCCAGACATGTTTTATGGCTGAATGACCCAAAAATGACATGTTCCATCGGCATATTTAATATTAACAACCTTGACAAATTTCATGATGATCCAAGCAAAGGTACGACAAATTGAAAAATCATAAATAGATGACTTTATTATATGGATTTTAATATATAGAAACGAGAGGCCGATCACGATCGGCAGATGTTTAAACCATACCTTGGTGATAGCGTTTAGCTATTTTTATAAATCCTTACACCAACCTTTTCATGAGTGCAAAAGTTTCAACAATTCACACTTTAAATAGTGATCCTGTGAAAAATATTTACTTATCACATTGTGTCAACATGATTTGTGGAGGATGTTAATATTTTTAAGCAAATAAACCAAATGCGATAGCGATTAGCTATTTTTATAAATCCTTACACCAACCTTTTCATGAGGGCAAAAGTTTCAACAATTCACACTTTATATAGTGATCCTGTGAAAAATATTTACTTATCACATTGTGTCAACATGATTTGTGGAGGATGTTAATATTTTTAAGCAAATAAACCAAATGACCCTCATTTGCAGGTTAGGGGGTGTGTTATCATAAACTATGCCAAGACTATAACCATAATGGAAATACCAACACAGAAAACAAAACTGGACCAGAGAGTCATCAATCACAGTTTGACATATGATAAACAAACCCTGCCAGCCACCACTTGTAGTATCTAATGTCCATAGCAATAAATAACTCATTTCAATAACACACCTGGTCTGTGTTATATGTTCTCTTCAAATTCACAGCAGCAAAGAGGTATTAATTACTTGAATTATAAAGGACAATATCTCTGTTAAAATATATCGGATCAAACCTATATTCAAACTCGATCTGTATTTAGAGGTGATAAATTAATATACCAAATTTGGTGTTGATCAGATGAAAAACGTTTTGAGTCATAGCAGCTTGGGTGAATTCTAAGTAAACATAAGAGTGAAAAGGGTTAATTAAACAATACTGAAAACCATACAGATGAAGAACATGCTAAGTAAAACCTAGGTAAGAAATATGAGGCAGATCAGAAGAAATATGTTCAACTTATTGTATTGGATAGCATGTGTGTGAAGGGTTAATTATTTTCTAAATCGATCAACCAATCAATACCATAAACTATGCAGGTGAGGGGTGTGTCATCATAAACCTACATATCAAATATGAACACAATCGGACAAAAAATACTTTGGTTATAGCATCGGATGTTTTTTTTATTTTTTTTATTTTCGAAAAAACCCAGTGGCAGTCTATATAGTACACTCCAATATTGTGAACTACACATGTGTTTTTTATCAGATATCAGGAGGAATTCTGTTATTTAACTGCTACTTGACATTAATGGGGGATCCGTGCTGTATGCAAAACAGCTCGGTCATGTAATGGCACCTTAACACTATTAATTTATGGGTTCATTACTAAATATTTAAAGGGACACATTGGGAACCTTTTTATCAACTTGTATCATCATCATCAATATCTAAATGAAAACAAATGAAAGAGTCAATGACATTTTTTTTTATTATTATTATAAAAGTTAAAAATAAGGCCAAAAAAAGCAAATTTTTTTGAGAATCGATGAGGGAGCAAGGGTTTTATTTTTATTTTTTATTTTTGTTATGGGGATAATACATAGTTAGCATGGGTTAATATACCTTCCCAGGTTAAGAAAATCTAAGGAGAACATTGTTTTGATATACATGTAAACTAATGTATTCCACTATAAAGAATGACCAATTATCACATTATACTACCCATACATCATATATATATTGTTGGTATATTTGATATACATGTATGTATGTACCTTTTTATAGTATATATCTATTTATATCAGACCTGTTTACTTTCATAATTGGAAATAGGGAGATTTGTCCTCAGAAATAGGGAGATTTAGTGAAAAATAGGGAGATTTTTTTCAATGTCAGTAACATGGAAAACACTTCATATTTTGTATTTAAATGTCATAGACTGTTTGCTGCATTTAATTTTAGTTTGCATCTGCCACACCTCAGTTACCTGTTTCTTGATTTTCTGCATTCAAAGGCACAACCTTTCGGTAGTATTCACAGTTTAGTACATCTATGATATATGCACAAATAACGGCCTTGACACCGACTACCGAGTGTCTCCAATTTCTAAAATCACTGAATCATTGGGAATAAAATTACGATTTTTCGGTTATGGATCATGCTTTATTTCCAACAAGCCAAAATACAACGATTAAAAATATATTTGCACACTTATAAAATGGTGCTCTCGGATAATTTTGTCGCCAAATATATATATTCAGTAACATCGGTGAATTTAAACTTAATTAAAGAGAATACGCATGGACAGATTTGTTTGAGGTCCGTTCGATTCTCGTTCTCTGTTACTGCGTATATAAAACACGGAATACAACCAAGACGGAAACGTAACTAAAACAATCAAAGTTTAAATCGGGATTATACATTTTATATCGATCTATCTATATACTTTAATATTTATCCATCTTTACTATAGTAACAATACATGCTACCCATAAAAACTTCAAATACTATTAAATTAAACCAGCATACACATCGCCAATACGCACCATATTTCTTTCTGGTTTGCGTTCCCGAAATTGGAAATCACATAATTGTTTACAGCAAACACATTTGACTTAATAAACTTGGGGTTTGGGCAACTTGTGGTGACAATATACATGTACCTGGTAGTTATCGTTGCCTAGTGTCTGTTGTTGAATACCAACACATACACCATTGTATGTCTATCATATTCGATGTTTGAAACATAACTAATTTCTCTTTTCTAGTTTCCCATTTTCATGTTATCATTTGACAGCATCGGTCAATTTGAAAATAGTAATAAAATGCTTTAACGCGGGCCTTTTTTCCAGACGCGGCTATGCCCGAGAATCAAAACCCTCTTTTTTTTTTTTCAAATTTTTTTCTCGAAAAAGGGTCATAACTCCTTTAAAATAAATCGGATCAAACGAACTCGATCTGTATATTCACATACCAAATTTGGTTCCAATCAGATAAAAAATGTTTGTGTTATGGCAGAATGCGTGAATTCTAAGTCGAAAAAGGGCCATAACTCTGTAACAAAAATCAAATCAAACCCAAATTTGAACTCGATCTGTATTTTGGGCTGAGAAACCCATATAGAAAATTTGGTTCTGATCGGATAGAAAATGTTTGAGTTATCGCATTATTCGTAAAGTGTCAACGGACAGACGGACAAACAGACAGAGACAGACGGACGAATGACGAGTGGTCAATCCAGACAACGACTCTATGTTTACCATACTATGGTATGGGTAAACATAAAAATGCAGTTACAGTAATGCCCTAAATAATCGACTCCTTAACCACAGCAGAATTATGGGTAACTTTTCAGGATTTAGTCGGAAATATGGCTTGCTGCCATTCATCTGAAAGCTCTCGCTAAGGAGTTGATTATTCAGGGCATTACTGTGGCAACCGAACAGAAGGGAAAAGTAAATAAAAACATGTTAATTTGAGAGTAAATTGAGACTATGGTTACTTCTCAGAAGATGAGACCTAAGCAGAATGAGGTCCCCACAGAGGGTGAATTTGGTGATGCTAGTCCGTTGTGCGGGATACCATCACAAAAATTCAGTTCAAGTGTTATATACTCATTGATCATAGGGAAAAATAAACATCTGGTTTGAGTTACATGTCAGAAAAAAATAGGGTCGATAGGTAGGCTTGACATTTTATTTTTTTAATTAATGTTTTTTTATTTTTGACATAAGTCTTATGGATTTTCATATCTTGTGCAGGATTTTGTATAAACAGTAACAGACAGAAAGTTTAAATTTAAATTTTGAAAAACATCCTCCAGGGTACACCGACTTAACCCATCAAATTTAGTTAAAATCGGTCCACAAAAATCATGAACAGACATCTTATAACCCTTGCCAATTGAATAAAGCTTGTCTGCCTGCCATTCTCTCCAATGTCTCTTGTGTATAAAATGAGGTCATATCTTATTGGACAGTGTTTGATGAACAAACAACAGAAACGGCTGGATAATGTTTATTTGTGTCATTCATTTCAATTTAAATTAGATTAATTCCTGTGTGCTGTGTTCTATTCAGTTGTACAGCCAGGTGTTACATTATGTTTATATAGGCTATTAACTCATTTTCATCTGTAATAATAATGTGTCTTATTTCTTATACGGCTAAGCAGAATGAGATCACCAAAGAATAAAAAAACATCCATTACCCTGCAGGGAGCCCCACGCATATATAGAAGCATATAGAAGAGTGTCGTCTGCTCATGTTTGTCTGGGGCTCTGTATGGGTGAAATTATAAAATTGTTAAAGAATACCAAAAAAAAAGTATTAAAATTGTAAAAAATTGTTAGGCCAATGCATTCTCTTATATATGCGAGGCGACCTATGGCACAGGGTAAAAAAATCCAAGGTTCGCGCTGGCCCGAAATTCCCAGGGCCAACACTTTTGCCAATTGCATTATTTTTAGAGCCACTTTATACTTTCTGTTGCCACTTTTTTCCGACCAATACTTTTTGGTGCCACTTTTGAATTTGGTTTTCCAAAAAAAAAAACAAACAAGCAAATTACCTATTGTATGTATATATTTATTTTATCAATGATGTGTAAACAATCGGATATCCTCGGCACTAGTATGTTGCTCGGTTTAAATGGTGTAGCACACGTCGATATTGAATCAACCACTGTATTTGGACATATTAATGATAGTTTATATAACACCTGCTACCAATACAGTTTCCTTTACAATGTAGACTTCAGGAAGCCCTTTGTTTCGCTAATGTTTGTCAAATTGTAGTCAATAGCCATACTCAGTGTTACAATAGAGTAGAAATTCGAAACCATTCACCCCAGCGATATAATAAGTTGATCTGACATAAGCCGCGAATCTATTATACGCTATGTCGCGACCGGATATCAATGTGTGTTTTGTTTCCGACCAGTTGACTGCAAGCTTTATTATATGCCTGATGGGTAACAATTGCAAAAAGCCGAAAAGCTAGGTGCCAATTTTTGTAGAGAATCGGGATTTTTTTGGAGCCATTTCATTTTTTTAATAGCAATTTGATAAATTGGCGATCGGCATCGCGAACCCTGCTAAAATCACCCTCTGCGGGGACCTCATTCTGCTTAGGTCTCATCTTCCGAAAAGTATCCATAGTCTCAATTTACTCTTAAATTAACATGTTTTTATTTACTTTACCCTTCTGTTCGGTTGCTACAGTAATGCCCTAAATATTTGACTCCTTAACTACAGTGTAATTATGGGTAACTTTTCAAGATTCAGTCGGAAATATGGCTTGTTGCCATTCATCGGAAAGCTCTCAGTGAGAATTTTCCGATGAATGGCAACAAGCCATATATTTCCGACTAAATCCTGAAAAGGTACCCATAATTCTGCTGTGGTTAAAGAGTCGATTATTTGGAGCATTACTGTACTTCAGCTGGGAATTTCAATCAGGTCTCTCATAGCGGTTGACAGCTAAGCAGAATGAGGTCACCAGAAGGTAAAATCACTAAAATCCCCCTCTGGGGACCTCATTAGGAAAATTCCAGACTTGATATCAAGATAATTTCAATTCAATCAAAACAAACTAAAAAGTACCTTTGACTAAATATGGTGACTTTGCAACATGAATGTTGTTATGTTTGAAAATGAGATAGAAGCTTTCGGGACTGGAATATAGCTTATATCGGGCGATATATGAGCCATCATGTCGGTCCAATACTCCGCGGCCAGCTCGAAATTGTCGGCCATCTTGATCTGTTATTTCAATCTGGAATGCTTTTTCACCAACTGATTCTGTAAAGCTGCAGATAAAGAGAGTATATCATTCAATAATCCTATGTGAGGTTACTAATTAGTTATTACTTTTAAAGCTGCAGATAAAGACAGCACATCTATATCATTCATGGACCCTGTAGTGAGCCTCACAGGTATAGAAGGATATATTCCTGAGCATCGCCTGATCCTGTCTGCGAGGGGCACCATGCAGGTGGTTACTAGTTAGTTATTAGTTATAAAGATGCAGATAAAGACAGTATATCATTCATGGACCCTGTAGTGAGCCTCACACATATACAAGGAACATATTCCTGAGCATCGCCTGATCCTGTCTGTGAGGGGCACCATGCAGGTGGTTACTAGTTAGTTATTAGTTATAAAGATGCAGATAAAGACAGTATATCATTCATGGACCCTGTAGTGAGCCTCACACATATAGAAGGATATATTCCTGATTATTGTCTGCTCATATCTGGGAGGGGCACCATACGGGTGGCATTGATAAGTGGATTTAATTTATAATCATGCAGGGTTCACACTCTCAAATCATTCAAATCCAACATACTAACCCCGATCTGGACAAATAACAAAAATATATATTACCGGTATGTAAAATTTTCATTATCCATACCCTGCTGGACAAAACAAGTGTCCACTTAACCGCGGTGGGGTTAGCGTTGCCACCGCGGCTGAAATGCAACTACACCGGGGCTCCACCGGCTAACTACAGTTGGGCCGCGGTGTACTTGCCATTCGGCCATGGTGTAGTTGCCGCGGTGTACGTTCATTAAACTGAAAAAAGACGATACAAACCAGAAATCTAACCACGGTGTACATGCAGTTCGACCGCGGTGTAGTTGCCTTTCGGTCGCAGTGTACTTGCTGTTCGGCCGCGGTGTACTTGCCGTCCGGCCGCGGTGCTCAACTGCAGTTACAAACTCTGACACCGCGGCCGAACGGCAAATACACTGCGGTGCCAATGGACACTTGTTTTGTCCAGCGGGGTATCTTTATTTCACACTTAAGGAATGTACAGTAATGCCCTAAATAATCGACTCCTTAACCACAGCAGAATTATAGGTAATTTTTCAGGATTTAGTTGGAAATATGGCTTGTTGCCATTCAGTGGAAAACTCTCAATTTTCCACAAATTGTAAATTTCAATCGATTTTATCCATTTGGCGGCCATTTTGGGACAGACATTCTACCGATATGGTTTACGAGTAATATGATTGTACGCTAGCGTAATTAACGAACCAAAGCTAAACCACTCACACGAGGGGTATCTGCAGCACAGTTCAGAAGTGTCAGGTGTAGATTTTGAAAATCCGAGTGTGGAATGGAAGATTTTTGACACATGCAGAGATGAACATATATGTAGTGATGATCAGAACATTGATGAAGTTAATGTGGTAATAACAGATGGACGAGAAGAAGATATTATGATTGCAAAAATGAAGGAACTTGACAACTGGAAAAACTTTAAGGTGTATGAAGAAGTAGATGATGTTGGTCAGCCATATATATCAACAAGGTGGGTCGTTACAGAAAAATTCAAGAATGGGGAAAGGCAGTTAAAGGCTCGACTTGTTGCTAGAGGATTTGAGGAAAAAGATGAACATAGGACAGATTCGCCAACTGCAGGGAAGGAAACTCTAAAAATCTTATTAGCATTAGCTTCATCATTAGAGTGGATATGCAGTTTTATTGATGTGAAGGCTGCTTTTCTGCAAGGAATGGAAATTGGACGAGAAGTATATCTCAAACCGGATATATCACTGTCATCAGGGAAGTTATGGAAACTCAAAAAATGTGTATATGGCCTGAATGATGCTTCGAGAAATTGGTATTTCAAAGTTTGTGATGTGATGAAAAAACTAGGGTGCCGAAAATCAGTAACTGATCCAAGCTTATTCTACAAATATGACAATAAGGAACTTTCTGGAATGTTCTTAATTCATGTTGATGACTTTATCTGGGCAGGTACAAAGGAATTCAAAGAAAATGTTATCATTCCTCTGTCTGAAACCTTCAACATTGGAAGACATCAAACTTCTCAATTCAAATACATTGGACTTGATATCAGACATTCAGATGAAGGAATATTCATGAATCAACAACAATACATAGAATCTACACAATTCATTCCGATAAACAATGCACGGAAATCTATGAAACATGAACCGTTGACTGAAAGTGAAATAACACAATTGCGGAGCTCATCTGGACAAATCAATTGGATAGTTAATCAGACACGCCCTGATGCAGCATATGATGCTTTGGAGATCAGCACATCTATCAAAGAACCCAAAGTTGAACACTTAGTTAAATGCAACAAAATTCTAAAACAGCTTAAATTGGAATCATTCGAAATAAAATTCCCGGTACTTAATGATGTTAACAATCTTCGACTGAGACTATACTGTGATGCCTCATTTGCAAACCTTCCTGATGGATATTCTAGCTCTTGTGGTTATATGATATTCTTGGTTGACAATAATGAAAAATGTAGTCCAATTTGCTGGAAGTCTAACAAAATTCGGAGAGTTGTGAAGAGTACACTAGCTGCCGAGGCACTAGCCATGGTTGACGGACTGGATGCAGCATATTATTTGGGCTGCATATTGAGTGAATTACTTTTCAACACTGTGGATAGAAACAAAATGCACATTGATGTGTTCACTGATAATCGTTCTCTAGTGGAGAATATAAATTCAACCAAGTTAGCATCTGAAAAGAGACTAAGAATAGACATTTCCAACATCAAGCAGATGCTAAATGAAGGAGACATTTCAAAACTTCAATGGATAGAGACAAGGCTTAAAATAAGTGGTCTGACACGGACATTTGTCAGACACCAAATTCAAATTTGTATAGGTTGTCAGGCTCTGCTTTAAAACTGTCTGACATAATGTCAGGTTGAAATATTGACATATTTTTAAATAAATAAATTGAAATGGTGTGCTGTTAAATGAAATTTATTCTGTTGGAGAGTAGTTTTTAATTTAATTTTTTTGGCCAAAATCAGTCTTTTTCAGATATATGATTATTAGAACTTGGATGTCAACAAAATATTGGAATTGGATAACTTCTTGAACGAGTATTTCCTATAACCTTAGAAATGAGCATGAATTATTTGGCAAGCATGTTTGATTTTGTTGCCAGGGTGGGCAGATTAGATTAGCATTATTTATAGTAAAAAAGTGACAATTGCGAAGAGGAACATAATTGGGGGGATAATACATCATTATTAGTTTCACTTGGCACTATTTTAGGTGATAAAAAATGTCAGGCCTCATTTTGAAATGTCAGTCCATGTCTGTTTGGTGCCTGACAAAATGTCAGATAGTCAAATAAAAATTATTTTAAGGCTTGGATAGAGAGTAAGAACCAACTGGCAGATGCATTAACCAAAAAGGGGGCTTCACATAAAGAATTATCACAGATACTTGTATGTGGACAATTTTGAAGGAAAAATATGACTATTTTCATGTAGATAATTCATTGTTTGTGTATATAAAGAAAAAAAAGAAAAGAAAAAAAAATAGAAGAAAGAAAGAGGAATGTGTTACGATGTGTTTTGGAGAATGGACATTTGTTTCTGGGTGTGACTGTACTGTATATTCTGAGGCGGAAGGAAGTGACGTCATTGCGAGAGTTAGTTTCGATTGTGTGTAGAAATACGTGAGAGAGAATAGAACTGATAAACAACAAGGCGTTCGCCAAAGGCCAGCGCGAGCGGGATCTCGAGGTGGATCATACCAGATGATAATTCTTTGTGGTGAGTTCTGCTAACCTATCACCCCCTACTCCACAGGAGAGGGACAACACCTCCCGGGACACTCCCCCAACTCAGGTCTATGCTCTTCGGGATATGACTTGTTGTCATTCATCGGAAAGCTCTCACTGAGAGATTTCCGATGAATGGCAACAAGCCATATTTCCGACTAAATCCTGAAAAATTACCCATAATTCTTCTGTGGTTAAGGAGTCGATTGTTTAGGGCATTACTGTATAGTATAAGGGTGTCCCCAAATAAACCCTGGATCACAGCCCCTGTCCACCTACTAACTTTTTGAATCTGGCTTTATATGAAAGTGTCAATGACACTGTAGCTCAACTTAGGTAGGGTAATAATTTAATGGTTGACAGTAAATGGAGGAATAAGAAAGGTGTTAATTGAAATGTGTAAGTAAGACAAGATGAACATGTCAATATCAACATTGATTACAAGTTCCATGAGGATCGTATCAGGGATGTGGTGAGTATGGTGTGCCCATGGATTTAGCGATGGAAATAGTAAATTATAAAATGGGCACTGGCAGCCATGTTTTTTGTCGAAATGACCCCAAAATGACTCGGCGGCAATGTTTTTTGGCCGAATGACCCCAAAATGACTCGTTCCCATCTACATGTCAATGTCAACGTTCATGACAAATTTCATAAAGATCCGACCAAAGATACGACCTGTAGCCCGCGCGAAAGTATTTAGTGATACAAAGAGTAAAATCCAAGATAGCTGACGGCGGCCATGTTTTTTTGCCAAATGACCCCAAAATGACTCGTTTCCATCTACATGTCAATGTCAACATTCATGACAAATTTCATAAAGATCCAACCAAAGATACGACCTGTAACCCGCGCGAAAGTATTTAGTGATACAAAGAGTAAAATCCAAGATGGCTGACGGTTAGAGGTGCCACGACTATTGATTTTGATAATCGATAATCGGGCGTCAATAATCGACTATAATCGATTAATCGTACCTAATATTAATAACATCAGTGGAAGTATACCGTAATATGGCCTATTGCCTGGGTGCTCGTTAACTCAATAACTGCACTGTCGCTGGTCATTTGAGACATTGGCTGATGTAATTTTTACGTTAATAAAATGCATCATAAACCACTGTTAATGACTAATGAGCACAATGTATTGAATACCAGCACAGTTCTCAGCGATGTTATGGTTATAATATTTGTGAGTTCATTAGAACGAACGTAGCGATTGATTTAAGTTTTAGGAATAGCCACAGAGATGGACTGTCGTCCGGTACATACCCCCTAGTGGCATACCGCCTAGTGTGGGCATATCTATAACTTGTGACTGCTATACTCAGACAGATGGACCCAAAAATCAGCATTTTCATATAAACGAAGATGAATAACTATAACACAAAAAAAACAAAACAAAACAGGTGAATGTGCCATTAAATGTCCATACAAAATTTCATTGAGATCCGAGCATTACTGTTCAAGTTATGACCCAAACAGACATCGGATGGACCAAACAGCCAACATGTCCAGATAAACAAAGATGTATAACTCTAGAATGGAAAATCTGAACAAAACGATGGAACCCTCTATTGAATGCCCTCATAGTAGTGAACATCCATACCAAATTTCATTGAGATCCGAGCACTACTGTTCATGTTATGACATGAACAGACACCAGACGGACCAAAAATCCAACTTTTCCAGATAAACAAAGATGAATAACTCTAGAATGGAAAATCCGAACAAAACGATGGAACCCTCTATTTAATGTCCTCATAGTTGTGAACATACATACCAAATTTCATTGAGATCCCAGCACAACTGTTGAAGTTACGACATGAACAGACACCAGACA
This sequence comes from Siphonodentalium dalli, assembly GCA_032622095.1. Lineage (NCBI taxonomy): Eukaryota > Metazoa > Mollusca > Scaphopoda > Gadilida > Siphonodentaliidae > Siphonodentalium > Siphonodentalium dalli. Next base: position 12,338,599 of record CP136062.1, read on the forward strand.
GACCAAAAAGCCAACATTTCCAGATAAACAAAGATGAATAACTCTAGAATGGAAAATCCGAACAAAACGATGGAACCCTCTATTGAATGCCCTCATAGTAGTGAACATCCATACCAAATTTCATTGAGATCCGAGCACTACTGTTCATGTTATGACATGAACAGACACCAGACGGACCAAAAATCCAACTTTTCCAGATAAACAAAGATGAATAACTCTAGAATGGAAAATCCGAACAAAACGATGGAACCCTCTATTTAATGTCCTCATAGTTGTGAACATACATACCAAATTACATTGAGATCCCAGCACAACTGTTGAAGTTACGACATGAACAGACACCAGATGGACCAAAAATCCAACATTTCCAGATAAACAAAGATGAATAACTCTAGAATGGAAAATCCGAACAAAACGATGGAACCCTCTATTTAATGTCCTCATAGTAGTGAACATCCATACCTAATTTCATTGAGGTCCGAGCACTATTGTTCAAGTTATGACATGAACATACATCGGACGGACGTACGGACGGACGGACGGACAGACAGGTGCAAAACAGTATACCCCCTTTTTTTTTTAAAGGGGTTATAACAATACAAAAGTAGGAATGAACAATGGACCGCCGGTTGTTCCTAAATAAAGGAATCAAATGTTATGGAAACTATAAGTTTCATCAAACTTTCAGAGCGTGGTTAACAATCACAAACGTGTGCCCCACCTGCAAATTGCATGACTCAGAACAATTTAAGTATTTGATAACAGTCCGTTTCATTCAGCATTCACCTCACGATATGCGATAGCCTTTACTAGTAACTTCTAAGTACACATTTGTACTTATACAAACAAAGTACACTTGCAATGCAATTGGGGAGAACATCACTGATTAAAATGCCATATATATATTGTTCCCTGGTTTTAGAGAGAATGTCAATCAACATCCCATTGGTCCAATCAGATTCAAGGGCGAGTGCATTCAGTTCATTGAACACGGTGACAGTCGGCACATTTCAAAGACATATTGCCACCTTTCAAGTATACTAAAATATACAATGATGTCGCAATGTGTTAAAATATGCAGTGCGGCCAATTTGTAGAATATACAACGATCCGACGAGAAACCATGTCGCATCCAGGGATGGGGTAATTGTAATTGATTGTAATTAATTACATTTTTTTCAAGTAATTGCATGTAATTGGTAATTCAGTTTATTCTCAATTACATGTAATTGCAATTGTAATTGGTTAGGATGTAATTGTAATTGTAATTAGGATCTAATTTCAATTACTTCAAAATCACAGGTACTTGTTTCTTCTCAAAGTTCTCTTTCATGATTCATCCAATGGTTTCTTCAAATGTTTTTTTTCCCAAATTTCAAAGTGTAAGACTGGTGAGTCCGTGACTGTCTATCACTTTGTTGTCACAATACTGAGTTTTTATCCACTGTGTCTCAATGGTGAATTCTGTTGACACCTCCTGTTTGTTTGCTTAAGCATTGGTTAACCTTTGAGGTAGAAGGCTTGTTTTGATAAATACACTGAGAAACCAACTTCAAATAATTGACAATAGATCACAATAATATATCACTCTTATGATCCTGTTTCATTATCTCCATCTGATATGGTATATGTGCTATGGTAGAAAGTCATACCAAACATTGCTAATGCTATCAACATGTCTACAAAAAATCTGGCAGCATTTTAATTTGCAGAAAAACACATCGTGTCCTATGAAAGTGAAGTGCAAACTTTACCCAACTACAATATCCAGTTCCAAAAAAGTTACCTCCAATTTTGTGACACATCTGAAGGTAAGTTTCCATTTCTATGTATTAGTTTTGTTTAATTCCATTGACATATAACCTCAGTCATATGGTGGTATTGGTATATGCATTGTTTCTTGTCCCTTCTAATTTGCAACTGAATGACAAAGTGGGGACAAATATATGCCTCAATAATCCCCCAATGAGCACTGTCTAGTGGAGGCATTGTGTTACCAGTAAGCTGGTGGCCACAAAGGCTAATTAAGTTTATGGCTCTAATTGCAATCAGAGTGTTGATTATCTCATTGTTCTTTACAATTGGCCTGGCTGTGTGTCTGACTTACTGAGATAGTCTTATTCCCTTAATAATTAAATGATGAATAGATGTGTGTTACTAAAATACTCTATTATTTTCATTTTATAGCGAAAGCACCAAGATGTGTATGAATCCAGTCACACAAGCACCATCAGCAAGTGATCAACAACCTACTAGGATCTTTCAGTATGCAAAAACATCGGTCAAGAATGCCAAAGCATTGAAGATAGTTAGCAAAGTTCATAAATCTCTGATATCATTCCAATTTCTAGAAGATCAACCCCGACTACAAGCTGCCAATGCAACACGCTGGAGTTGCCAGCTATAAATCATGATTCGCTCAGTTCTTCGAACACCCATACTGGACTCAGTACATTGGCTGCTCTGTACCAAGAAGTGTGCTTCACCGTGTATTTCATCTTGCTTGTATTAAATTTATGTTTTGTTATCAAATAAAGTTTATATAATTAAAACTGTTCCTACTTCCATTATGTGCTGAAATGTAATTGTAATTGAATTACATTTCAAAGTAATTGTAATTAATTACATTGTGAAATAGATGTAATGGGAATTGTAATTGTAATTGAAAAATGTTGGAAGTAATTGTAATTGTAATTGATTACATTCACAAGTAATTGCCCCAAGCCTGGTCGCATCACATCAAATGAACTGCCGACTGTTTGCAACATATATCAGTAGTACTCATGTTATTGGAATCTCTTTGGTACGCGATCAAAGGATGTTAACACCTCGGTTGTAGATAGAACATTGTAAAATAAACACGGTATTCAAAAATACCCGGCATCTTCTGACATCCGATATAAATAACACAGATTAATCGACGACGGAAATGGTAATCGATTATCGGCTTTATCAACGGTTCATTGATTATACGATTAATCGTGGCACCCCTACTGACGGTGGCCATGTTTTTTGGTCATATGATCCCAAAATGACTCGTTCCCATCTAGAGGTCGCCCCGATGATCCATATGAAGTTTGGTGATGATCGGATCAGAGATGTGGTCTGTGGGATGTGTCAAAGAATTTTGTGATGCAAAGAGTAAAATCCAAGATGGCCACCAGTGGCCATGTTTTTTTGGCCGAATGATCCTAAAATGACTCGTTCCCATTTACATGTAAATGTCAACATTCATGACAAATTTTATGATGAGCACACAAACTGTGTAGCCTGCGCCAATAGATTTCATTTTTAAATCCAAGATGGCCACCAGCGGCCAAGTTTTTTTGGCCGAATGACCCCAAAATGACTCGTTCCCATCTACATGTCAATGTCAACATTCATGACAAATTTCATAAAGATCAGACCAAAGATACGACCTGTAGCCTGCGCCTGTAGACCTGTAGCCTGTTGACGGACACACGCACACACGGACGCCAACCCATGGCAATAGCTCAAACTTACAAAGTAACTTGAGCTAAAAAAGACATGGAATTCAGTTCTTGGTTGGTGGGGATGGGTTTTTGATCAAAATTGTGTCTGTTTTTTTTTTAGCTGAAGTCCTGGGTAATTGTCGCCACATTTTGGTGTGTTGGGTACGCAGTTTTATGAACAGGTCGTTTGAGTACCCCGCTTGACCTTTGTGAACAGGTCGTTTGAGTACCCCGCTTGACCTTTATGAACAGGTCGTTTGAGTACCCCGCTTGACCTTTATGAACAGGTCGTTTGAGTACCCAGCTTGACCTTTATGAACAGGTCGTTTGAGTACCCAGCTTGACCTTTATGAACAGGTCGTTTGAGTACCCCACTTGACCTTTGTGGCCCAAAATTGTGGGTATGTGCTGTAAAAATTATCATCTTTCTTCACGTTATTTTGTGATAATTTAAGCAAATGTGATGATATTATCAAGAACAGTTTTAAAGTTTGATGTGCCATATGATCAGATGCAAGATTTTGGTATCATACATATCCGAGCTGAAAACATGCAGGGTACCCAGGGTACCCAAATCACCATTTCGTAAAGCAGGGTAACCAACACTGGTAACAAACCAAAATGTGGCGACAATAACTGAATGAACCAATCATTCAGCCCAGCTGAGTTCACAGACAGCATAAATACATGTACGTTGGCCCAACATTGGCATAATGTTGGCAGGGTTGGCATTAGGGTTGGTTGACGTTGTTAGCCCTTGGTAGGCCCAACGTATTCCTCCTAACCGTTGGAATTATAACGTTGGGCCAACGCGAACATGCCAAATGAATTAACTGCAGAACATTGGTTGGGTTAATGTGGTTGCCCCTTGGTTGACCCAATGTATTCCTCCCAACAATTTGAATTATAACGTTGGCCTGAACATGCCAGATCAGGCATCTGCTTTTCTTATGGCGCGCTATGTTAATCTGGTGCTCGTTCAGCATTGCTATACTTATATTTATTTTAGCACATAAAGGATTCAGTTTCGTTAAATTGGAATTCAAGGATTTGTTCATTCTTTAGATATGACCACCAGTCATCATGTCGCTATCTGAGGTAAGTTAACGTTGTGAGAAACTTCTTTTTAGTGTAAAATTAATTAATTTTCCCAATATTTTTCTTGGAATCACAAAGTTCTGAATGTTTGCATGGCGTATATACATACAGGTCAGATAGACCCCGAAGCCACGACAAATAGTTTTCGCGCTGTCTCAACCGATTTCGTGGCTGGTTAGCTAGATTAGCCGGCTCAATCGCGACGTTCGTGGCTGACGAAATATGGCGGCTCAGCCGGCTGAGACGTTATCATTCAGCATATTTTCGTTTCCGAAATGTTCCTAATCCCCGGTTATAGACCCCATTTGTTTTAGCGTTTGTGGTGAACCCATTGAATTCCAGACGACAGTAATATTTTGATGTTGGGCTTTTCCATTATGGCGAAAATACACGAAGGACTGCCATGTATATACTACAGGTATGTAATTTCCCATCTAATCAGTATATGTTACATTGGGACTTCTGTCGACTTCAGACTGCTATCATCACTGGCATCTTGCGATATATGGATGCATCATTGAATGATGAATCCGATAGTAATGATATATAATATTTCAAACTACATGTATATTTTCTATTCTCTTCTACAGGTTATGTGCATATATTGACAAATGCCAACAATGTCTCAAACTAGGTCGTGTCGATATAAACAATTTATATTTTAACCCTTTCAATACCGAATGGATGCGCCCATTCAGTAATATATGAAAGCATACATTGGGATAGTCTATTCCACATTAAGGGGTCCGGTGTTCTGATAATATAACAACCATGCCGTGTCCATGCGAGAATGCCAATATTAGGCAATGCGGTTTAGTTCTTTGCGATTCACAGTACAGTTGTGCTTGACATATAGGCCCATGTACACTGCTCAGCCATTTTACAATTCCGGCGGCGGAGATTTTTTCATGTGGCTGGCGTTAGAGATAATATGGCTGACGGCGGCTTGTGGCCAATATGGCTGACGGCGTGCGATGGCGGCTTCGGGCTCTAAGCTCAGAGCAGAGAATACTTACATATAAACCGACATGTACATGTACCGTATAAGTTATGTACATGTAGTAGTTTCTCACAAACTCGCCTCAGATAGTGACATAGTGGTTGATGGTGACAATTAACTGAAGCATGAACGGATTATTGGATGCCAAAAAACAATTTACCATTCCCCAATGTTATGCAAACCAATTTAGTTTGAGGTTCCAACGTTATACCAACCAATGTGTTTTGTTTCCAACATTGTCCCTCCGCTATGCCAACCATGTGGTCTGGTTGTCGACATTGACACAACGCTCTGTAGGCCTATATATGCCGTCCAACATTGGACCAACATTGACCCAATTAGCAAAATTACATTCAGAGTGTGTTTGTGACAACGTTGGCCCAACCATGTCATGCTATCTGGGTTAGTTTATCATGGTTTTATGTCCAGTAGTAAATATAATTATGGTTAAAGGTGCTCAATCCGATTTGATGGTCCCCATATCATCAAATTCCAACAACAACAATATTTTTTGAAATGCCGCTTCAGTAATCAGAATCGATTAATTGCCCAAGAATAATGCTAACCAGTCAACTATAGTATAAAATTGCCCAAAATCTGTTATTTATCAACATTTTGTTCAACGAAATTTTGTCGGTTTGTCAAATATCGGACACAAAAAAGCCACTTCACTAGACTTAACCATCTTCATCTGCAATTTGGTCTGAGACTCTCTCTTGAGCTTTGATGGGTGGGTTCCTCAACTCGAATCAAATATTGTTTACCCCAGAAGCCAAAGAAATAGTAATTTGCGAGCGTTAATTCCGATTTATACATGTATGCATCTTTTTTTTACATCACAGGCTTTGGTAGTTTTATATACCTTTTTCATGAAAATTTTATCCTATCTTACTAATAAAGATATTATTAGTAAGATAGGATAAAATTTTCATGAAAAAGGTATATAAAACTACCAAAGCCTGTGGTCCTATACATGTACCATACTAACTTTTGTCCATCTAAGTCGACTGCTTGAATGAAGATATATCTGACAGGTACATTTATATTCGATTCCAAACCTGGACCCCATACCAATACTTTTTTGACGTCCAATGATTTGTAAACACTGGCATACGAGATGCACGTGTAATATACTAAAAATAGATATGTTGCAATCCGGTAGTGGGTTTTCCAGAGGCACCGGTATTTATCCATTTCGTTGGGAATGTCTTGAAACTCGATTCGAATGTTCCTATACAAATATAGAGCTCTCGCGGGTTACTGTCTGAACATTTTGACACGTCGCCATTGACACAATAGGGGGCCAAAATTAGTATTCAACAAATTAAAAGCACTTCGAAGATTTCATCCGCCCATGGCTGATCAGTCTAAAAACCTCGACCCACACCACGTGACATGAACACGGCTATATATTTCGGAAAACCTTTATCCACTATTACTTGTGGTGTCCTTTTAGAAAAAAAAAGATTATATTATTCAGAGTCTATACCAAATATGTGAAATAAATTTACTTCTTCGTGGTGGAGAACTTTTTTTGTGCGAATCTGACGAGGGCGCGCCTTATTGTTGTAATAGCTGCCCATGCGCACCTGCCTTCGTTCTCGTGTTTTATCGCTGAAGACGCCATTACCGTTTTGCGAGAAATTCGACGTGATTCTCGTGGAAAGTTCAAGTCTCGGAGCGGCAAAGTGAGAAGTTAGCGATGTTTTCCAAGAAAATGAGAATAGTTTGTCGTCAAAATACTTAGCTCCGTGTCCATTTACAGAGTGTTGGGATTTGACTGGCGAATATATGCCAGAAATGTCGTTTCTCGACGTCTTCAGAGATCGTATGTCCGACATTGAAGTTTTATTTCGCACCATTTTATCCCGGAGTGATTTCCCAATTTTCGACAGTCCACGATTTCGTCTGCTAGTGCTAGTGCTACTGCTACAGTGCTAGTGCTACTCTGTTTAAGTTATGCTAGACGTAAATTCATAAGTGCTAATGGCAATGCTATCGTGGTATTCATAATGTTTTATACATAGATGCCAGTGGCGGTTCCATGAAATTGAAAAGGGGGGGGGGGGGGGTGCTATGTATTATTATATATATGAATCATGATGCGAAGCGGCGTGTTGGGGAGAGCACGAGAGGGGGGTTTAACCCCCTTGTCGTAGATGGGGGTCCGCCATTTTTTTGCGTATACTACATTCAAAACGACCCGTTTTCCTGTGTTCTGGACCCTGTTTATATTGCTTTATATTAGGCCTACATGTATATGAAACGAGTGACAATAACATTCAGTACAATTACGGTATACTATGGAAGGTTAGTGATGGAAAACCCACATCACTACCATCACAAATAAAGCCAATGCTACCCTCAGATTCCTAAGACGTAACGTGAGAACAAAAAACTACAAAACAAAAGCCCTTGCCTACAAAACATATGTTAGACCACAACTAGAATACTGTAGCTCAATATGGGACCCATGGCAGCAGTACCTCTCAGAGAAAGTAGAAATTGTACAGAGACGGGCTGCACGCTACACTCTAAATAGATACAACTATGGTAGCGACGACAGAGACAGCATAACTGATCTGCTCCACACACTTAATTGGCAAACCCTCCAACAAAGAAGAATATTCTCCTCTCTAGTCATGCTTTACAAAATCCGCCATCAAGATGTAGACATCTCCCTACCATTTGTGCCTACTAGGGGCCCACAAGTTCCTCCGTACTGCTAAAGCTGACAGAAACTATCTCGAAGCTTTCTTTTTTCCACGCACAATCATAAATTGGAACAAACTTCCCCGTGACATATTCTTAAACTGCCACAACACGGACAGTTTCAAATCCGAACTCACAAAACACATGTTCCCACCTGTAAACAAACAGACAGCTTCTAAATAGTATGAAGCTCCAGTATATTTTAATAAATTATCAAAATAACCAAAAAAATATGCTTTTATGTTTTTAAATCTCATGCGCCTCCACATAATCCTCAGCACATTGAGGGCGATGGAGTACCAAGTAGATGTAGATGTAGAAGATCAAATCTTCTTCGAACAGTGAACTTATCTTCTGAAAGTCTGTGCAAATGCGAATTATCTGGGCGACATGATGATTTTGGCACACCGGACATGCCCATGGATATTAAGCCCCGGAATCACCGGGTCGCCTATGTCTATGCAGGCTATGGTTTGGGTTGGTGCATGGGAGAATTTTGTAATTCAAACTGGGGGGGGGGGGTCGAAAAAAATTTGCAGGCACATATGCTGATTTTTGACTTTCGACCCTTGTTGGGACCCACCCCCGCGTCCAATTTTTTTTCCGTTTTTGGCAGTTTTTTCTGACCATTTTTGGACACCCACCCCCCTTTTAACACTAAAACAGAGATTTGCGTGGGGAAATTCACAGTAAACAGCTGTATATTTCTGTGCATACCAGTACTATTAGTCATGGGTGTTAACATTGACATGTAAATAGGAACAAGTCATTTTGGAGTCATTCAGTCTAAAAAAACATGGCTGCCAGCAGCCATCTTGGATTTCAAAATTCAATCCATTAGCATGGGATACAGGCTATACTGTTAGTCTGATCATCATGAACTTTGTCATTTATGTTAATATTGACATATATATGTGTTTTAAGCCAAACTCATTGCAAAAACAGTCAAAAAGACTTGCAGGACAGTAGTAGTATAGAGGTGTTTCGGCTGGTAATACAATGCATCTATCCAATCACTTAATTCCTCCATTGACCACTGTTTTTTTCAGTTTTACTTCTAATAGCCATCAGCTTCATGATACCAGCAAAATAAGTCATCAATACAAGCCAAACGGGTGATCCGATCACACTCCAATCACGTACATGTACTCGTTTTATTAGTATAAACACAGTTTTCACCAAAAAATATCTGACACGGAACTGATTAACTAGTATTCCAATCCCCTATTCATCTACATTCTGGTTGCATCCATAATGTTAATTAAAATATTGTATATAAATTAATATCTGTTGTGTAAATGTTTGGGTTATGAATAAATATATGTTCAGCCAATCAACTGACTAATAACGATAACGACACATGGAAACCGATGTTTTGAAGGACGAGCTCGTGTCAGACTTTTTTTTATTGAGCAATGGCAGATGCGTATTTGTCGTGACCTGAAGATGTCTTGTTATCACACATTTGTTCCAATTAGGGTGGCACAACATGTGATGGAAGATATAACCTATTTTAAATGCCTTGCATATATACCATTGGAAACGAACCAGCAATGTATTTCTATAATAATTCGAAAATATACTATGTACGGTACATGTATAGTTTGTATACCATATAGTAGTATGGCGTATGTGCCCTTAGATAATCTCTTTACGATGATACTGTCGCCAGTGCGTTTTATAGTCCGGGCGTTGATCGGACTACATTGTATAACCTAGAGTGCACTGTAGACGACTCATGTTTTATATCATTCATTTGTTCTTTACATACCGGTATATGCAGATGGAATTGTCTAAATTTTGACTCCACTTTTAGAATTGCTATATTTATTTTTGATAGAAATATTCAGTGTTGAAACTTCGGCGTCCAAAACTTGGCGCCGGGCAATATATTTTCCGACACTCCGATACAAAATGTCGCAGATATTGTTTGCTCTGCATGGCGAAAAATAGCCCGTGGGCCTTCATCTCGGGATGCTGGATTCGCCCCTTGCATGGCTATACATATCGCGTGGAATACCAAATTGAAGTCATTTTAACCCACAGTTAAAAAAAAATATACGTTTGAGTAATGTAAAACATGTAAACTGCTGTATTTGCATGCACGTTAGCAATATTCAGTGCGGAATCTTCGGGCGCCTGAGACAAATGGCGCCAGGAACTCCCCCCCCCCCCCCCCCCCCCCCCTTGGATCCGCCCTTGGATGCATAGATTAGCCGATTATCGCTACGGCTTATCACATTATCGGAATCGGATCGGGCTGATAACCATCATGATATCGGTTGGATATCAGTATCCAGATAAATATGCTGTTTCCCCGATCCGATATATATATGTAGACTTTGTAGGTGCCTAATGCGACCAATGCAGAGTTGTTGGCCATTATACATAAATATTAGCCATAGACTAAATACTAGTAGAAGAAGTACCGCTATTCTCAAAGTAATTGACCAGAAAAACGGGGTGATACCCCGGTCATGACCGCGGTGATACCGGTAATAAACGGTAACGGTATCGAGATGGTCACGGTGGTGGAGTTACGGTATTGGGCGATAATGATACCGCAGTCTTTTAGCGGCCACCGCATTAATTTTTTTGAATACCGCTGTCTTTTAGCGGACACTGCATTAATTTTTTTGAATAACGCGGTGATTTTCATGGAACTCTTTGAGGGGAGGTATTTACTCCCACATACTTGTTCGCGTTAACAAGCGGTATCAGTACCGCGGTATTGGAGGATACCGCGGTATAGTACCGCGGTATTAACGGGGTGACACCACGTTATTGGTGGTCAATTACTTTAAGTATAGCGGTAGGGAAACAACATACTACTACTACAGGGTTTCCGCCAGGCCGGCTGCGGGTCTGTCCCACGAACCCATTCCCCTCGCAGATGATCTGTTTGATTCATACACGTACCAAAAGTCAGTAGCAATATGTCATAAAAAATCCGGCTCCAACTGGAGTTCGGGGGGTTAAACAGAATATTAACTGGTAAAAAAGCGGGTCAATTGAGCACAGTGTGTTACCGGTACAGCGTAACCCTTTGAAATCAAAGCGCCAAAACTACAACATAATGTTTGGTGTGCATTGACATAGCGACGTTATATACAGCGTAATAAATGTCGCGGTAACATCAAAGAATGTCGGACTGCTGAGTACGGATATTATTTTGCACGGGATTTCTGTGGTTGAAACTACTCAGCTCGGAGATCCCGTGCTATCGTACGATTACATAATTTGATCAAAGAATGTCGAATTGCTGAGTTAGGCAGAGTAGGGATCAACATACGCCAACAGGCGATTCTCCTACCAAAGGAGGTATCTACCTCCGAGATCCCGTGCTATCGTACTTACTATTATAATACGGAACCTGTCCCAAATCAGTCTTTATAGTGGGAATTCATAGTGACAACACCATTCATTTGACCCATATTAAATGCATGGAGGATAAAAAAAACATACCCCCCCCCCCCCAATATGGAGATAAAGTCAAAGTACGGTCAATAATAGTTTCGTTGTCCCGCCTGGGTCCCCAAATGCAAACAACGGCGCACATGTTCCCATTTCCCGCCAAAACTCAATTATATTTTATAACACGTTGGCTAAAACTCTATTGTAGCGGTCGTCAGTTGTTGGACTAATACAGACTATTGACAAGCTATGCGTTCCGAGTTTGAAAGATTTCGCTACCATTCATATTTCGCCGCTATAAATATCTCCTGCAGACAAACCCTGCAGTATATATGACGTCACAGTGCACAAATAGTTTTACGATTGACAGAATACATGGAATATATCTGTTTCATTTTCACGGTTCCAAGCTACTTGAAATTCTAGGAAATACTTAATTCAATTCTCCCAGCTAGGTACATGTATTATTAGCTCACCTGAGACGAAGTCTCCGGTGGAGCTATAGTCATCACTCCTCGTCCGTCGTCCGTCCGTCCGTCCGTCTGTCCGTCTGTCAACTTTTTTTTAAACATCTTCTCCTCTGAAACCATCATACCGAATTGGTTCATATTTGGTGTGGATGTTCCCTAGGTGACTCTCATTCAGATTTGTTCAAATGAGGTCACTGGGTCAAATAGTTGCGAAACCAGGGCCATAACTCTATTCCTCCACAGTAATTCTTACAACAACTTCTTGTCCATAACCATTGGGCCGATTTAGCCAATATTTGGTATGGAGGGTCCTTGGGTGACTGGTGTTCAGATTTGTTCAAATGAGGTCACCTGGTCAATTAGTTGAGAAACCAGGGCCATAACTTATAGTAATTCTTACAATGACTTCTTCTAAAAAAATATTTGGCCGATTTAGCTTATATTTGGTACATAGATACCTTGGGTGACTGGGGTTCAGATTTGTTCAAATGGGGTCACTGGGTCAAATAGGGGCAGAGCCAGGGACATAACTTTAAAAACAAAAAATTAAATTTTTGCATTTTGACCTTTAATTTTTGTTTAGGACACATCACAGCCTCATATTTCTTACCTAGATTTTTCTTAGCACTTTCTTCATCTGTATGGATTTTGGTATTGTTTATTTAACCCCTTCCACTCTTGTTTTGATATAGAATTCATCCAAGACAGGATTACTCAAACATTTTTCATCTGATCAACACCAAATTTGGTATATGAATTTTTGACACTTATATACAGATCAAGTTAAAATATGGGTTTGATCCGATATATTTTAACAGAGTTATGGCCCTTTATAATTCACACCTTTGCTATGCACTATTAATTTTTAAGAGAACACTGAAGCCTCTATTATTGAAAAAGCCAATTTATCATAGTGTGGTCACTCGATATTCTTGCTTCAGACTGCTTGCTTCAGACCAGTTTACCATCTGTCATTACACAACATGACATTAGCTCTACAATGAATAGTCCATTGTTCACTTCTCCAAGCCTGGACATAGTGTGTCTGACATTTGCAGAATGAAGTCCCCAGATGGTGAATTTAGTGTTGCTACCCCATACAGCAGGCTAGCATCACCAAATACACCCTCAATTACCTTATTCTGCTTAGGCCTCATCTTCTGGGACAATTTTTTTTAAACATGTTTTAAAATTTGAAAAAAAGTGACGCCATTATATATAACATCTGCAGAGTTATGAAACTTTACTCTTTAATGAAATTATGGAAACATTCCACCCTCCCCCACCCACCCCCTCCCACATGGCCCAGGCCCAACCCTGCCATCAACCATTACCAACATCCCTTCCAAGCCATATCACCTCAATTTAATACCTTTTCTCACCACAGAGGCATATATATCTGTAAAGGTACAGGTCATTAATTATATAAACTGGCCAGATGACATGTATTATTCTAATCTAAACATATCTGTAGCAATTTAACAACAAACTGGTGCTTCCATTCAATGTTAGGTGATGACTGACATTCAATGATACTGTGAATGGCTTTGATTTCTTCAAGTCTGGAAATAGTGTGTCTGACATTTACATAGTGAGGTCCCCAGATGGTGAATTTAGTGTTGCTACCCCATACAGCATGCTAGCATCACCAAATACACCCGCCAGGGACCTAATTCTGCTTAGTCCTCATCTTCTGGGAAGTATCTTAAGTATCAAATTGACAGTTTGATTTAGTCACTTTTTCCACCTGTTCAGTTTCAATGTCCCCCTAATTTGCAGAAGATAAAATGCATAATTGAGGTGCTCAATGGGTGTGTATCACCAACTTCAACTGTAGGACTTCATTGATTTAGTCACTTTTTTCCACCTGTTCAGTTTCAATGTCCCCCTAACTTGCAGAAGATAAAATGCATAATTGAGGTGCTCAATGGGTGTGTATCACCAACTTCAACTGTAGGACTTCAATCTGTTCCTTGGTTTTATTGGCCATTGACTCATTGAGGCCTAATCAGATTGAGGATGAATTTGGTGATGCTAGCCTGCCTTACAGAATATTGTCATTAAATCCACATTTTTGGAACCTAATTCTGCAAATGTCAGACATACTAAATTCAGGATTGGCCATTTCATATTATTGTTTTAATCACCACTTATCCAGATGAAATCATACGACTAATATTCAAAGAAAAATGGGGGGGGGGGGGTATATATTGGATTAAATTTGTCTTCTATCTGGCATTTGCAGAATGAGGTCCCCAGAGGGTGAATTTAGTTATGCTACCCTGCACAGCAGTCTAGCATCACCAAATACACTAACCAGGGTCCTCATTCTGCTTAGGCCTCATCTTCTGGGAAGTATATAGGCACTTAAATTGACATTTTTACTTACTTTAGCCCTTCTGTTTAGTTTCTATATCCCCTAATTTGTGAATATAAAATGCATAATTGAGGTGCCCAATGGGTGCACATCACCAACTTTAACTGGAGAACTTCAATCTAATGCTATGTCTCCCATAGCAGTTGAGGCCTACACAGAATGAGGTCCCCAGAGGGTGAATTTGGTGATGCTAGCCCGCATTGCAGGATTGTGTCATTGAATTCACCCTTTGGGGACCTCATTCTGCAAATGTCAGACAATTTGTTCAGGCTTGTCTGTTCGAATATTATGTTCTTAACCACCAGTATCCAGTTGAACTCATTATACCCTGATTTTGCAAAGAAAACTTGGGGGGGGGGGGGGTATATTGGATTGAATTTGTCAGTCTCTATGTCAGACTGTTCTCCCATCCATCCATCTGTCATTATGTCTCTATCCGTCCATCAATTGTTTTCTTCTCCAGATACATATTAAAGACCAAATGGGTTTATATATTTAGGTGTGGATGTCCCCCAGGTGACTCACATTCAGATTTGTTCAAATGAGTTCATCAGGTCAAATAGGTGAGAAGTCAGGGCCATAACTCTTTCCTTCCATAGTAATTCTTAAAACAATTTCTTCTCAAGAACCATCTGGACTATTTAGATTATGTTTGGTATGGATGGTCCTTCGGTGACTGGGGTTTTAGATTTTTTCAGATTTGGGGTCATTTTAGGAAAATCAGTTCAGTTCAACTCTTAAAATCTAATGTCTGAAATTACCAAATGAATGGATCTCATAGATGGGGATTCATGTTTGTTCAAATAGGGGCGGAGATAAGAGATTTAATTACCAACCAACCACCCTACCCGTGCTCCGGTGGAGCTATAGTCATCACTCCTCGTCCGTCCATCGTCTGTCCGTCCATGCGTCCGACAACAATTATTTGAACATCTCCTCTGGAACCATTCGACCAAATGGGTTCATATTTGGTGTGGATGTTCCCTAGGTGATTCTCATTCAGATTTGTTCAAATGCGGTCACTGGGTCAAATAGTTGCGAAGCCACCATAGTAATTCTTTTAAACATCTTCAGAACAATAAGACCGAATGGTTTCATATTTGGTGTGGATGTTCCCTAGGTGACTCACATTCAGATTTGTTCAAATGAGTTCACTTGAAATAGTTGCGAAGCCAGGACCATAACTCTTTCCCTCCATAGTATTCTTAAAGTGACTTCTTCTCAAATACCATCAGGCTATATGGGTTCATATTTGGTATGAAGGATCCTTGGGTGACTGGGGTTCAGATTTGTTCAAATCAGGTCACTGGGTCAAATGTGGGCGGGGCCAGGGACATAACTCCAAATTTTTTGTTTTAGATTTAGTTCTTTAGATATCCACTTCTTTTAAAGTGATTATGAAAAGTTCTGACTGTTGTGGTCTCCAGAGTCCCAGTCTTTGCAGTCTGGTGAGCGACCCCACAGTCATTGACTGTCTTGTTGGACAATGCATAAATGCTTTTTAGTCTTTAGTTTCATTATACCTGTCGGAATCTTATTTTAAGTTATAAATTTTTAAACACTGTAACTTGTAGCTTGATATAGTCTTTCAATCAGACGGCAGTCTTAATTGCGTAATTACATGATTAATTATCTGGATACCATCAACAGAATTAATGCACCCACGGAAAATGATCGACTTGCGTAATATACGTAGCTTTGGATTGCTTTGTGGGACACTCAGGTGCAAGGAAATGGCTACTTTTCAGTGTCAAATAACAAAATTTTTGCCCGACAGGACGAACCATGGTCGTCCCGTCGCGTTATGTGTTTCCCCAATACGGACTCATTAATTTCCCCTTGGCGGAAACCCTGTACTAGTATACATGTTTGAGCTACCCTCCCATCTTTTTGCACTCAAAAATGTCGTCAAAACAAATCTGCATTGGAGATATTTTAAAACACCAACGTGTGCAAACTATCGAATATCGAAAAGCACGCTTACAATACACTCCTTGGCAGGTTTATTCAGAATAACAACTTTTATCAAAAATACGATAAAATTTGTCACCACACAACTTCATTAGCACGGAAATGTTAGATCGATAACTCTTTCAAAAAGGCCAAATACTTTAAGTGGGTCAACCGTTGACTTGTCCCCAGACTAAACCTTGCCATCGCTTATCTGTGGACGTCGTTATTATATGGGATGGCACATATGAGCCAGGGGTCAGTCTAGGCCAACCGTTGTTCATTCAACATTTGAAAAGTCTGCGAAATTCAAATTTGCAAGTTATTAACAGTCCTTCCCACGAGGAAAACACCGTGAGAGCACTTATTTGCTCTCGCAATTCAGAAGAGGGGTGTAATTGCGCCCATAATATAATCATAAGTTGGGTTTTTTTCAAACAAAATGTCATTTTCGGATAGATATACATGTATGTCCAGTTAAACTTTCTCATGTCCATAATTTAACTGAGATGGGGAAAGGTTCTAAATATACCTTCAAAAAGTTCAATATTTAATAAACTATTACAGCGACCATGAACATTTTGACAAGAGGGATGAGTGCAAATTTTAGCACCTGTGAATCAAAAATTGCGAGTGCATATGGGTGCTCCCATCTCCTGGGAAGGACTCTATTAATCAAGAAATTCAGGATATATATATTCTTATATGTATCTAAGATCAACTTTTTCAAAAGCCAATATAATCAAATATCTGCTTTACTAAATTTGGGTGAGAGTGTTGGCCAACCGTGTGCTTAAAAAACAGAATGTAGAATGAGCACTAAAATCGTCATTGGCTTTCCAGCACACTTGAGAACAGTCGAGAAATCCTTGCTGAATATATTCAATAGAAATCAACGCTTTACACTTGTGAACTATTGTCGCCAATCACACAGTTTGCATCATCCAATAATTTCTATAATTTCTAAATAATTCTTCATTGCACTTCAATAAAGTAATTTATTGTCAGCGTATTTTTCATAATGTAGTATTTAACTCGCATGCATCAATGGAAAGTGTCTGAACCTGACTATAGGTATTGGAAGGCATGGTTTATATTAATATTATCAGCATCAATAACTGCGACCTGTTGGATTTGTCTATTGTCACTCAGAGCGCATTACGTAAGAATTTCCCAGAGTAATTAGTGATTACATTGTAATATATACCAGTAAGGGACTTCCAAGATAGTACATGTACATGTATCTACAATATAATTAATATAATGAATAATCACAGTATTTCACATATAATTCTTAGATTTAAGAATGGACAAAACATAAAATTAATCAACCATGTAATATTGTATTCTCCTTACTGGTAAATTTGCAAACTGTTCCCGAGATATCTGGAATAAATTAATCAACCATGTAATATTGTATTCTCCTTACTGGTAAATTAGCAAACTGTTCCCGAGATATCTGGAATAAATTAATCAACCATGTAATATTGTATTCTCCTTACTGGTAAATTAGCAAACTGTTCCCGAGATATCTGGAATAAATTAATCAACGATGTAATATTGTATTCTCCTTACTGGTAAATTAGCAAACTGTTTCCCGAGATATCTGGAATAAATTAATCAACCATGTAATATTGTATTCTCATTACTGGTAAATTAGCAAACCGTTACCAAAATAATCATGTCAACCCAAGTAAACAAGATTTCAGTTTTAGATAAAAAAAAAATTATTTTGGGTTCATTCATTTCATTGTTATATGTCACTTAGGGATTTGGTGCTGAAAATGTTCAGAGAATAGCCTTCAGTTTTCCCACCCCTACTTTTATTCCACCCCCCCCCCCCCCCCCCCCCCTACTCTTATTTAATTTTGGAGTACTTTCCACCCCCTACTTTTATTCCGCCCCCCTTTTATTTTATTTGGATCCTGATACCTATGTGTAACATTGTGTTTCTCATGTGATTTAGACATATGCATGGCAAGTTGATAGCCACACATGCCACCACCATAGAGGTTACGTGACCTTGGTGGCCATATTGGTTTTCACACAAATGGCTATATAAACGAGATCACTGGGTCCCGGCCCATATTGGATTCATCCAGCTCCGTTCCGTGGTTTCAGAGATGCTTCCTGCCCCTGTTCCGTGGTTTAGTGCTACGGGTCAAAGTTTTGGAGTAGCATTTCCATATATGGAGCTTTTGAATTATTCATGACATCCATATATAGAATGCTACTCCAAAACTTTGACCCGTAGCACTAAAACCACGGAACTGGATCTCGTGGATCCAATATGGCTGTGAGTTAGTGACGGGGCATATTCCATGCATATACATGTTCAAGCCTTGAAATAGCGTGTCTGTCATTTGCAGACCTCATTCTGCTTACACCTCAGCAGAATGAGGTTCCTAGAGGGTGAATTTGGTGATGCTAGCCCACTATGCGGGGTAGCATCACTAAATTCACCCTCTGTGGACCTCATTCTGCAAATGACAGACACGCTATTTCAAGGCTTGCACATGTTCAATACTATGAGGGCATTCAATGGAGTGTTCAATCGTTTTATCTAGATTTTCAGAACTAGAGTTATTCATCTTTGTTTATCTGGAAATGTTGGGTTTTTTTGTCCGTCCGAGCAAATATCTCAAACACCGGTTTTCGGATCTAAATGAAATATGGGTATGAATGTTCACAACTATGAGGGCATTCAATGGAGTGTTCAATCGTTTTTTCTGGATTTTCCGTACTAGAGTTATTCATCTTTGTTTATCTGGAAATGTTGGTTTGTTTGCCTGTCCGAGCAGATATCTCCACCACTGGTTGACGAATCTCAATGAAATTTGGTATGGATGTTCACTACTATGAGGACAATCAATTGAGTGTTCAACCGTTTGTTTTTTTATTTTTCCATTCTAGAGTTATTCATCTTTGTTTATTTGGAAGTATTGGTTTTTTGTCCGTATCTCGTATCGATGTTCATTACTATGATGGCAATCAATTGAATGTTCATTCGTTTTTTTCGTGTTTTCCATTCTATAGTTATTTATCTTTGTTTAGTTGAAAATGTTTGGTTCCCCCCCCCCCCCCCCCCCCCCCCCCCCTTGCCAGCCCATCCAGGCAGATAGCTCAACCATACTTTGTTGGTTCGAATTTGCCTCCGTGGGGGTATGCCAGCACTGCTGGTGCAACCTCTTGTTTCAATGATGTCTTATAACTATACTAGTACATGTACATATTAATACATTATGTGTATATACCAGCTCATAATAAGTCAGTACCTCTATAAATCTGATATATACTTTATTCTAGTAGTAGAAATTATTATATTCAAATTATATAAATCAGGACTAATATAAATATATGAATGATTCTTGATATCCCATAATAACATCAGAAAATTAACTACAGATTGTTGAGAATTTCTATGAAACAATCACTTGTCATACATGTATACATGTATGTCCAAAGTCATTAAATTTCTATTAATCAACACCCCTACACATATCAAATTGAGTTAATAAATATTGTTTGATGTTTGTTAGGCCACTAACCCCTGTTTGGTGTTTTGTGAGAGCGATTTTGCAAATTAATTAGGCTAATAGCTCATTTAATTTAAATCTGAAACTGGAAGAATAAAGTCAAGTTTGGAGAATAATTAATTGTTTTTTAAAAATGACTTGAGGAAAATTTGAAGAAAAAACCTTAAAATCGTGAGGAAGCAGCCTGTTTTAGGAAGGGCAGTCGGGTTACTGTAAACACAGCTATAGTTGTTTTTAGCCTAATTAAACTACATGACCCCATTTTAACTTTTACCCAACAAAATGGCCAAAAACGCCCAAATAAAACTTCAACAGCCTAAAATATCTTCGGTCTGTCTCAATAACACCATACAAATATGGATATCATTGGAAACGGTTCATTGACCACATTGTGATGGTTACAGTTATGCCCTGTGCCAATGCATTCTCTTATATATGCGAGTCGACCATAGGTCGCCTCGCATATATAAGAGAATGCATTGGCCTAAAAAAATTCTTTTTTAACACTTTTTACCATTTTTTTCTTTCATTCTTTAACAATTTTATAATTTTTTCTTACATTTTTTAACAATTTTTATAATATTTTTCTACATTCTTTGACAATTTTATCATTTTTAATATGTGTTAAGCCAATGCATTCTCTTATATATGCGGGCCGAGGCGACCTATGGTCGACTCGCATATATAAGAGAATGCATTGGCACAGGGCCGTTCTGTTGGGTAAAGGGTTAAAGAGTTTAACAACAGACTTTTAACTCATCAAAAGGTGTTAATAATAGACTTAAACTTTAAAAAAAAAAGAATTTGAGTTCAGAATTCACAATAAAATGTGGAGACTCAGCAGATCAAAATAGGGTCGGTTGGGTTAGCGGGAACAATTGTCTTTTTATTTTGAAATTCTGTTTTCAGATCGATGGCCAAAAGTGTGGCGAATTCAGTAGACGGAATGTCGTCACCTCAGATAATTACCGTGTCAGTTCCAACAGATCAGCTCACAGTCAGCGACGTCGATGACCTCGATGATGATGATGACTCAGAACTTCCAAACATGTCCATACATCTACAGGCCCTGCAAGAAGGTATTAAATTCTTGTATATAGTAAAACCTCTTCAAAATGATATCGCCTGGAATTGGTGAATTTGTTACATTCGCGGTCAAACAAGGCATATATACTACCTCCTATACTGATCATGTACATGTACATCTCAGGGAGAGCTTTCCGATGAATGGCAACAAGCCATATTTCCGACTAAATCCTGAAAAGTTACCCATAATTCTGCTGTGGTTAAAGGAGTTGATTAATTAGAGCATTAATGTATATGAAATTTGGAAAATCATTCAAATATAATAGCTTCATCCTGTGGTCAGTCGAAGTCCGGACAACAAATATATTTTTCTTTGGCTTATCATGTGAAACTTGTTTTGATTATTACTGTAGTCATGATGAATTGTTTTATTCCTATTTAGCCGAAGAAGCTGCAGAGCAGTCTGCCAAAAGAATGAGGCTGAACTCTGACCTCTCAATGGAGCTGAACCCTGACCTCTCTGTGAAGGTAAGAATGAGGCTGAACTCTGACCTCTGTGAAGGTAAGAATGAGGCTTGTAGAGATGGGCGGTATTGAAATTTTAAGCTCGGTATCGGTATTGGTAAATTTTCATCGATTTACCGCGGTATCGGTACGGTAATCGGTATTGCTATTAAATTACAAAACCAGAGCAGAAATTCCCGGTAAATTGCAGTAAACTCAAGTTTTAACTGAACAACATACATGAAATATTCCCACGTATTTACTACATTCGCGACAACAGCTAAATGACCTGCACAATTATTCAATTAAGTGATATTCACACATCTCTTTGATCATTTACACGCAGGCCGTCGCACCGCTTTTGCATTGCATTGCTACAATATCTATACGTGTCAATTTCGTCACATTTTCGCGAGTGAATAGAATTGTGAGTAGTTATCACAATTCACAAATCCTAATCAATAGCCGCAACGCCGAAATAAATCTTAGAATTTAATCAATTGATGGATCTGTTCTATTTTTAGAAAATGAAAGTAGAAATGAAATCGGACCTTATTTCTGTTTATTGCCGCTTGCATTGTCGATGTCTTTGAAGTCGCCAAAGCCACGTGCTATACGGACTGCCACCACCTGAGTATTACACAGTGACAGTCAGTGTGGCATTGACGACGTTACAATGTAGCAAAAATTACATCACTGCTTCTTTGATACACTGTGTAGTGTGTATCTATTCTAACAACTGCATTGATTGTTAGGCCCTAACTAGGTCAGCAATCTCTGAGTGTTTATTCCTTTTGCTCGCTCAAGGCCTGTCAAACTGATAAAATGTCTTGTCTTTGTGATGGTCTCATGGATTTGTATAATTCTGAGATAAATTTTAAATTAAAGTACCGAATCAAAACTGTTTACTGAGAAACTTTACTCAATACGAAGACACACAAGTTGGCAACAGATGAATAATTTCAGTACCGAAAATTCGGTATTTTTAGTTTTGATTCGGTACGGTAAATCGGTATTACACTGATACCGATACCGCACGGTAAATACCGAGTACCGCCCATCTCTAGAGGCTTAACTCTGACCTCTATGTGAAGGTAAGAATGAGGCTGAACTTTGACCTCTCTGTGAAGGTAAGATTGGTGCTGAATTCTGACCTCTCTGAAGGTAAGAATGAGGCTGAACTCTGACCTCCATGTGAATGTAATAATGAGGCTGAACTGAACTCTGACCTCTGTGAAGGTAAGAATGAGGCTGAACCCTGACCTCTCTGTGAGGGTAAGATTGGTGCTGAATTCTGACCTCTCTGAAGGTAAGAATGAGGCTGAACTCTGACCTCCATGTGAATGTAATAATGAGGATGAACTGAACTCTGACCTCTGTGAAGGTAAGAATGAGGCTGAACTATGACCTCTCTGAAGGTAAGAATGAGGCTGAACTCTGACCTCTCTGTGAAGGTAAGAAAGTTGTACCCTGACCTCTTTGAGAAGGTACAAATATACTTTAACCATCTTTCGCAGCCAAATAAGGTGGTGTCACCCCGGTAATGCCATGATATTATACTGCGATAACCTCCAACACCACGGTAAACTTACTGGTTAGTGGTTATTACCGCTCCAACACTTCACATACTGTGGTTACACCATGATGCATGTGGTCAATATACTAAGCAGGCCTGGCGTTCTTTATCGCTCCCCGTACTCATTTTCTGCGTGCCTAAGACTAAGTCCAGCCCTGTTCCATGTGAGAGGTAGATAATACAAACATGAGCAGACGACACTCTTCTATATGCTTCTATATATGTGTGGGGCTCCCTGCAGGGTAATGGATGTTTTTTTATTTTTGTCCTAAAAATTTAGAAACTTTTTTTTTTTTTAATGATAAAAAAATTGTTAGGCCAATGCATTCTCTTATATATGTGAGGCGACCTATGGTCGACTCGCATATATAAGAGAATGCATTGGCACAGGGTCAAAAAATCCCGACTTACGACTGGATTTGATATGGCGTGTCACATATACCGAGGTAACTAAGAGTATAACGAATTGTCAATCCTGAAACGATTAATCGACTTGTCGTAGACAACACTGAAATGTCAGAACGTCGACTCTGAATTTTGCCGTCGACTAGTCGGAATATAGTGTATTAGTTTCATGTATAACGTTTTCAAGATCAATTCCGGCATAAACGGTGTTAACTGCGCGTAAGTTATGGTAAGTATAATGTTTGGTGGCACCCGGAATTGATAGTGTTACTAGTATAGACACACGGACCGGTGACCCGACTATTAATTGAACGAATGAAATTGACAACACAATGTCTCACTCGTCGTTTGAGGTCAAAGACATGATGGCAATGATTGACGCGGCTTTGTCGTTTGTCCGAGACCGCTTTGATATAGACACTGTGTATATTTCAATTGATCTCGCACCGTCGGGTTATGATGCGACGCTGGGTGAAGGTCGCTTAAGGTGACGTCATTGGTGCTACCGTATATAAATGATACTGACATTAAGAACTGGCTATCGTATTCTACAACGTAGCCTATACTATAGGGCGTATTTAGCCGGAACATTAACATTTTATAGTGACACCGCTCGGCACCGGTTTATTGGTGATCGCGTGACTAAACGAAATAATCTCGAACGCTGATATTAAATTTAAAACCTGTATAAATTGTCGTGTTTCTAATCATTATCCATCACATGTCTAATTATATAATTACATTCAGTGTGTTGGATAAATAACAAGATGTTTACAGTATTATTTCCCAAATAAATTGGTGTGTATGCAGCGAAATGCGCAACGCAATAGACCGTCATTGCATAAGTCATCAGTGTATGCCATGTACGATGAATTTTCCGTACAATGTTATGTTTGAAAGTTTTTATATCGGGTACCGACTAGTCGACGCAACACGACTTTTGGGCCTCGACTAGTCGACTCTGAAATTCACTAATCGCTTCAACACTAGTTTCATGCTATTCCTGGACATGAGAACGCTCGATAGATAATTTGTATATACATGTAGGGGGTATCACCCTATTTTTCAGGTTAATTACTTTGAGGATAGCGGTAAGAGTGAGGTTGGATTTAAATTTAAAATTTAAGCCTGAACTAAAACAGATATTAACCAATCTCAAACATCTGATTTCAATTATTTTTTATCATATTTTGAAAATGCCCATTTCCAACTTTGCCCATCTACCTCTCCCAGCGAATGCTTAAGCAATAAAACAATATTTTTTGTCATATGTTCCTCGTTGTACTCAAAATTCATTTTTCTCGGCATTTTAGGACATACAATACTAATGATTATAAAGTGAAAGGGGGGGCTGGAAATGACATGGCACACCAGCACCAACAAATCTATCTCAAATTTGTAAAATATTAAGAAACATATTTTCAACACTGTATCAACAAATTTATACAAAAATCTGTATTATATTTTTTTTTATATTTTGAAATACATCTTACCATATTTATTATCCATTCATAATTTAGAGGTTCAAATGAGGCATGTACATTTATCACCATGTCTAAATCTTGCTTTCGATATTTCAGTAATTAAACCCTTGAGAGCCTCACTTCGTGTTAAACATTAAACTTTATCAGTGAGGTTAGAGATGGATGTCTTACATTACTGTCCAAATCTGGATATAGTGTGTCTGACATTTGCATAATGAGGTCCCCAGAGGGTGAACTTAGTGATGCCACTGGGTTCGGTTAACACCATGTCTAAAACTTGCTTTCTATATTCCAGCAATTATTCCATAGAGAGCCCCACATGGACTGGAGCAGACGACACTCTGTAGTCCATACTTCCATCTGTGTGAGGCTCACTATGGGTTAGTTTAACACCATGTCTGTGAGGCTCACTATGGGTTAGTTTAACCAGGGTTTCCGCTAGGGGTTGGGGGAATGTGGCCGAATATGGGAAGCACATACCCGGCGCCTTGTCAGGAGAACATCTGGATATTTATCACTGAAAGTAGCCATTTCCTTGCATTTGAGACAACAAGCAGGAACATCATTGAAGCTTTGTAGAAACCAAATTAAAACAGATAATCTTTCTTTGATCTCAAGTTGATGAACTAAAAGCATGTATAAAGTTGATATTACTTGATAAAAAAACTTTTATAACAGCAGCAATTTAAGCGACATCAAACGGCACCGACATCAAAGGGAACCGCGGTTGGCAAAGACACATTGTCACAGTTTGCTCTAGCTGCAGCAGTAACCAGTGATAATTACGTCATGGGCAGAGGTCATGTCACGTGCTATACCCAGCTCTGCATGTTTTCTTTGTGTTTTGTTCACGGTATCAATAAAAACAGATTGGTGTTAATTCAAAAGCCATTCCTCAGACGGTAGTTGACTTCATGCTGGATTCGTATAATGGATAGATAATTTTTGTATTAATTGGATTGGAATAAATACACTGCCACTAAAAATAACTATTAATATTTTAAGTGATTTATTTTTAATTGAACATTTCTTTGATACAGACCTTGCTTTGAGGTAAAATGTCTGCACTGTTCGTGACAGCGACTGCCAGACCTAACCTGTGTTCATGGTTGTAGCTCAGAATTAAGCCCCATACTGATTTACCGATTTATAATGCGCATTCCGAAGGGAAATAGTGGGTTTAGAAAGTTGGGACTTATATGTATATACCGAAATCTACCTACAGTAATTTAAAATGCAAGAAGATGATTACTACTAAACATTTGCCAACAAAGCGTTACCCAGGATGGTGGAGACTACTTCAGACAACTGTGCACGTGGTTCACGCTACTGATCATGTCTTATTCAGGCACCAGGTGCAGGATTCCTTGCAATCTGTTAATCTTCAGTGTCGGTGGTCACTCGTCCTGTGTAAAATGGGGGCTGAGCTAGGTCTGTGGCTATTTTGTGGCCAATATTAAGTCAAGGTTGGGGAGGGGAAACCCTGGTTTAACACCATGTCTAAAGCTTGCTTTCTATATTCCAGCAATTATCCCATAGAGAGCCCCACATGGACTGGAGCAGACGACTCACTATGGGTTAGTTTAACACAATGTCTAAAGCTTGCTTTCTATATTCCAGCAAATACTTTTCAACATAAACAAAGCAATATGCCTTCGGCTCGACAGCGTGGAAAATAAAATGGAGACTCTCTCATACAGACTGAAGTCAGCAGAGGGAAAACTCGACATTCTGTTATCACAACGAAAACATAACGGGACGAGCATCATATCACCATCAGCCAGGAAATCAGGGTAAGTCAGCAGAGGGAAAACTCGACATTCTGTTATCACAACGAAAACATAACGGGACGAGCATCATATCACCGTCAGCCAGGAAATCAGGGTAAGTCAGCAGAGGGAAAACTCGACATACTGTTATCACAATGAAAACATAACGGGACGAGCATCATATCACCATCAGCCAGGAAATCAGGGTAAGTCAGCAGAGGGAAAACTCGACATTCTGTTATCACAACGAAAACATAACGGGACGAGCATCATATCACCGTCAGCCAGGAAATCGGGGTAAGGCCTGAAAAAATATTATTAACCCAAAGAGTGCCCCACATAGACTGGAGCAGATGACACATCGTAGTGCATACTTCCATCTGTGTGAGGCTCCCTGTGGGTTAAACTTAAACTTGATAAGTGAGGTTTGAGATTGAATGTCTTACATTACTGACCAAGTCAGTGTGCCTGTCATTTGCAGAATGAGGTCCCCAGAGGGTGTATTTTGTGAAGCTATTCCGCATAGCGGTCTAGAATCACCAAATTAACCCTCTGGGGACTCCATTCTGCTTATATACGCTTAGTGAAAACATGGGGTTTTCTCGATAATCGCCACCAGTCACCGAACAGATATATTCGATTTGATATGCAAATACTGTGCAGTTTATTTATTTATTCGATTTGATCGTACTAAGAGAATATTCGCAGGACCCTACGTTTGATCAGTTTTGAATATGTGGTGCCAGACATTTGCAGAATGAGGTCTGCAGAGGGTGAATTAAGAGACACTACCCCGCACAATGGGCTAAAATCACTAAATTCACCCTCTGTGGACCTCATTCTACTTAGGCCTCATCTTCTCTGGAAGGTATTTTATTATCAAATTAACAACGGGCCTGGACATTAATGGCTGACCCATTTATACACCTCTGTGTGTGCACATTAAAGAATGCTACTGGAGTCACCGCAGTTATAAAGTTACTTGAACATGGTAGCACCTGGACCAGTTCATCAAAATTGGTTCCTGCTAAGTCTGAGTTTAGTGTGTATAACCCATAGAGAGCCCCACATAGACTGGAGCAGACAACACTCGCTAGTGCATGCTTCTGTCCGTGTGAGGCTCCATATGGGTTAAACTTTATGATTAAGGTTTAAGGTGGATGCCTTAATTACTGTCTGAGTTTAGTGTGCCTGTCATTTGCATTTGGGGTCCCCAGAGGGTGAATTCAGTGACGCTATCATGCATAATGGGCGAGCATCACCAAATTCACCCTCTGGGGACCTCGTTTAGGCCTCATATTTTGGGAAGCATCTAGTCTCAAATTAACATTGATTTTAGTTACTTTTCCCCTTCTGGGAAGTTTCTATATCCCCTAATTTGCAGAAGATAAAATGCATATAAATGAGGTTCCCAATGGGTATACATCACAATATTCACCATTTGGGAACTTCAATCTGAGTATGTCTCCCATAGCAGAATGAGGGTGAATTTGGTGATGCTAGCCCGCTTTGGGGGATAGCGTCAATCAATTCACCCTCTGGAGACCTCATTCTGCAAATGACAGGCACCTTATTCTCAAGCCTTTTGGACACTTTTGTCGTCTGCTCCAGTCTTATGTGGGGCTCTCTACGGGTTAATTGCTGGAATATAAACTTAACTCAAGCTTGGTTCCTGCACTGAACAACATACAGAACAAGTTTTATAGTCTCTTCACATAGAGAGCTCCACATAGACTGGGAGCCGATGACTATGGGAGGGCCTTTTCACATTTATTACTTATTTGCGCTTAAGCGTAAATCATTTGCGCTTAAGCACAAATATGTGCCTATCAATTTATTTGTGCTTAAGCGTAAATCATTGGGAAAAAAATTTGGACGCGGGGGTAGGTGGGTCCCAATCAGGGTCTAAAGTAACAAATCAGCATACGTGCCTGAAAAAACTGTATTTTCATATTATCAGCATCCCTGTTATTATTTTTCAGGGCTGTGATTGTTGGGCTGCCACAGGATTCCTCAGGTATGATTCATAATTTATAATGCAAAGTAAACAGTATATAAAAGAATCTAACCCATAGAGAGCCCCACATAGACTGAAGCAGACAACACTCTGTAGTGCATGGTACCATCTGTGTGAGGCTCCCTGTGGGTTAAACATTAAACTGTATCAGTGAGGTTTGAGATGGATGTCTTACTGACCAAGCCTGGATATAGTGTATCTAACCCATAGAGAGCCCCACATAGACTGGAGCAGAGGACACTCCGTAGTGCATGCTTCCATCTGTGTGAGGCTCCCTGTGGGTTAAACATTAAACTGTATCAGTGAGGTTTGAGATGGATGTCTTACTGACCAAGCTTGGATATAGTTTATCTAACCCATAGAGAGCCCCACATAGACTGGAGCAGAGGACAGTCTGTAGTGCATGCTTCCATCTGTATGGGGCTCCATGTGGGATTTGTGTATCGAGAAAAGTATTGTTTGAACGCCCGTATCGATGACCGCATCGTCAGTGCTGTATCGCGGTCGCATCGATGTATCGTTACACCCCTGCTGGAGCAGACGACACTCCATTGTGCATGCAGTCCTTCCCACCAGGAAAACACAGCGCGAGAACTTATTCGCTCTCGCAATTCAGAAGACTGGTGTAATTGCGCCGGTAACATATAATAAATTGGATTTTTCTCAAACAGAATTTCATTGTAGGATAAACATATGTGACCCGCCATATCAAATCCAGTCGTAAGTCGGGATTTTTTTTCCCTGTGCCAATGCATTCTCTTATATATGCGAGTCGACCATAGGTCGCCTCGCATATATAAGAGAATGCATTGGCCTAACAATTTTTTACAATTTTAATAATTTTTTCTTGTATTCTTTAACAATTTTATAATTTCACCCATACAGAGCCCCAGACAAACATGAGCAGACGACACTCTTCTATATGCTTCTATATATGTGTGGGGGCCCCCTGCAGGGTAATGGATGTTTTTTATTTTATGTCCTTAAAATTGTAAGAAACATTTATTTTTAAAAAATGATAAAAAATTGTTAGGCCAATGCATTCTCTTATATATGCGAGGCGACCTATGAGGGTTAATTTAATATTGTTAATTTAGTGACGCTATCCCGCATAGCGGGCTAGTATCACTAAATAAATTCACCCTCTGTGGACCTCATTCTGCTTAGGCCTTATGTTTTCTGGAAAGTTTCTTTATTATCAAATTTCTATATTTCTTTTTTAGTTTAGTTTCTCTATATCCCCAACTTGGCAGACGACATATTGCATAATCGAGGTTCCCAATGGGTGTACATCACAATATTCATCATTTGGGAACTTCAATCTGAGTCTATGTCTCCCACAGATGAGGCCATGCAGTAT
Organism: Siphonodentalium dalli; assembly: GCA_032622095.1. NCBI lineage: Eukaryota > Metazoa > Mollusca > Scaphopoda > Gadilida > Siphonodentaliidae > Siphonodentalium > Siphonodentalium dalli. The sequence goes on from CP136062.1 coordinate 12,368,770, forward strand.
GAGGTCCACTGAGGGTGAATTTGGTCATGCTATTTGGCTATGCGTGATAGCATCATTAAATTCACCCTCTGGGGACCTCTTTCTGCAAATGATAGGCATGGAGATAATTCTAATTGTGTATTATATTTTACATACAGTAATGCCCAAAGTAATTAACCACTTAACCACAGCAGAATTATGGGTAATTTTTCAGGATTTAGTCGGAAATATGGCTTGTTGCCATTCATCGGAAAGCTCTCGACGAGAGCTTTCCGATGAATGGCAACAAGCCATATTTCCGACTAAATCCTGAAAAATTACCCGTAATTACTGTAGGTATATCCAAAAAAATACACTGTTTTATACAAATAAAACAATGATGTCATTTAGGGCTGCAACGATACACTTGGTCACGACACGATATGAATCACGATCCATGAAAATGGATGGTTGACTGGTGTATCAAACAATTATGGTAACCACCGACTCCATGCTCACTCTGCACAAGACATATCGCGATCAACAACTAGGTATGCCACCTGGGAATGCACAAGACATATCGCGATCAACAACTAGGTATGCCACCTAGGGATGCAAGACGTACCCAGCATATCAATATAGTATCATAACTGCGGGTTCTACACGATACATACATACCCGCAGTTGGTACACATTATGACAAATAAAGCGACATACCCGCACTACTTCGGAGCATACCCGCAACCCCACATCTGGCGATCAAGGTTATAAATCATAAACCAGCACCAACTCATTCCCTACAGAGTTCAGTCCCCTCGTCACGGTCAGTCAACATACGTCATATAAACCGACAAGCTGCAAAACAGAGTTCAGTCCCCTCGCTACACTAACGGTCAGTCAACATACGTCATATAAACCGACAAGCTGCAAAACAGAGTTCAGTCCCCTCGCTACACTAACGGTCAGTCAACATACGTCATATAAACCGACAAGCTGCAAAACAGAGTTCAGTCCCCTCGCTACACACTAACGGTCAGTCAACATACGTCATATAAACCGACAAGCTGCAAAACAGAGTTCAGTCCCCTCGCTACACTAACGGTCAGTCAACATACGTCATATAAACCGACAAGCTGCAAAACAGAGTTCAGTCCCCTCGCTACACACTAACGGTCAGTCAACATACGTCATATAAACCGACAAGCTGCAAATCAGAGTTCAGTCCCCTCGCTACACTAACGGTCAGTCAACATACGTCATATAAACCGACAAGCTGCAAAACAGAGTTCAGTCCCCTCGCTACACTAACGGTCAGTCAACATACGTCATATAAACCGACAAGCTGCAAAACAGAGTTCAGTCCCCTCGCTACACACTAACGGTCAGTCAACATACGTCATATAAACCGACAAGCTGCAAAACAGAGTTCAGTCCCCTCGCTACACACTAACGGTCAGTCAACATACGTCATATAAACCGACAAGCTGCAAAACAGAGTTCAGTCCCCTCGCTACACACTAACGGTCAGTCAACATACGTCATATAAACCGACAAGCTGCAAAACAGAGTTCAGTCCCCTCGCTACACACTAACAGTCAGTCAACATACGTCATATAAACCGACAAGCTGCAAAACAGAGTTCAGTCCCCTCGCTACACACTAACGGTCAGTCAACATACGTCATATAAACCGACAAGCTGCAAAACAGAGTTCAGTCCCCTCGCTACACACTAACGGTCAGTCAACATACGTCATATAAACCGACAAGCTGCAAAACAGAGTTCAGTCCCCTCGCTACACACTAATGGTCAGTCAACATACGTCATATAAACCGACAAGCTGCAAAACAGAGTTCAGTCCCCTCGCTACACACTAACGGTCAGTCAACATACGTCATATAAACCGACAAGCTGCAAAACAGAGTTCAGTCCCCTCGCTACACACTAACGGTCAGTCAACATACGTCATATAAACCGACAAGCTGCAAAACAGAGTTCAGTCCCCTCGCTACACACTAACGGTCAGTCAACATACGTCATATAAACCGACAAGCTGCAAAACAGAGTTCAGTCCCCTCGCTACACACTAACGGTCAGTCAACATACGTCATATAAACCGACAAGCTGCAAAACAGAGTTCAGTCCCCTCGCTACACTAACGGTCAGTCAACATACGTCATATAAACCGACAAGCTGCAAAACAGAGTTCAGTCCCCTCGCTACACTAACGGTCAGTCAACATACGTCATATAAACCGACAAGCTGCAAAACAGAGTTCAGTCCCCTCGCTACACACTAACGGTCAGTCAACATACGTCATATAAACCGACAAGCTGCAAAACAGAGTTCAGTCCCCTCGCTACACACTAATGGTCAGTCAACATACGTCATATAAACCGACAAGCTGCAAAACAGAGTTCAGTCCCCTCGCTACACACTAACGGTCAGTCAACATACGTCATATAAACCGACAAGCTGCAAAACAGAGTTCAGTCCCCTCGCTACACACTAACGGTCAGTCAACATACGTCATATAAACCGACAAGCTGCAAAACAGAGTTCAGTCCCCTCGCTACACACTAACGGTCAGTCAACATACGTCATATAAACCGACAAGCTGCAAAACAGAGTTCAGTCCCCTCGCTACACACTAACGGTCAGTCAACATACGTCATATAAACCGACAAGCTACAAAACAGAGTTCAGTCCCCTCGCTACACACTAACGGTCAGTCAACATACGTCATATAAACCGGCAAGCTGCAAAACAGAGTTCAGTCCCCTCGCTACGGTCAGTAAACATACGTCATATAAACCGACAAGCTGCAAAACAGAGTTCAGTCCCCTCGCTACACACTAACGGTCAGTCAACATACGTCATATAAACCGACAAGCTGCAAAACAGAGTTCAGTCCGCTCGCTACACACTAACGGTCAGTCAACATACGTCATATAAACCGACAAGCTGCAAAACAGAGTTCAGTCCCCTCGCTACACACTAACGGTCAGTCAACATACGTCATATAAACCGACAAGCTGCAAAACAGAGTTCAGTCCCCTGGCTACACACTAACGGTCAGTCAACATACGTCATATAAACCGACAAGCTGCAAAACAGAGTTCAGTCCCCTCGCTACACACTAACGGTCAGTCAACATACGTCATATAAACCGACAAGCTGCAAAACAGAGTTCAGTCCCCTCGCTACACACTAATGGTCAGTCAACATACGTCATATAAACCGACAAGCTGCAAAACAGAGTTCAGTCCCCTCGCTACACACTAACGGTCAGTCAACATACGTCATATAAACCGACAAGCTGCAAAACAGAGTTCAGTCCCCTCGCTACACTAACGGTCAGTCAACATACGTCATATAAACCGACAAGCTGCAAAACAGAGTTCAGTCCCCTCGCTACACTAACGGTCAGTCAACATACGTCATATAAACCGACAAGCTGCAAAACAGAGTTCAGTCCCCTCGCTACACTAACGGTCAGTCAACATACGTCATATAAACCGACAAGCTGCAAAACAGAGTTCAGTCCCCTCGCTACACTAACGGTCAGTCAACATACGTCATATAAACCGACAAGCTGCAAAACAGAGTTCAGTCCCCTCGCTACACACTAACGGTCAGTCAACATACGTCATATAAACCGACAAGCTGCAAAACAGAGTTCAGTCCCCTCGCTACACTAACGGTCAGTCAACATACGTCATATAAACCGACAAGCTGCAAAACAGAGTTCAGTCCCCTCGCTACACACTAACGGTCAGTCAACATACGTCATATAAACCGACAAGCTGCAAAACAGAGTTCAGTCCCCTCGCTACACTAACGGTCAGTCAACATACGTCATATAAGTCCGCAACCCCACATCTGGCGATCAAGGTTATAAATCATAAACCAGCACCAACTCATGGACACACCACGTTATTGGTAGCACTGTATCCAAAATACTCGCACTGAACTACAGTTACTGGGCAGCAACAATATACCCGCATAGACTAACGGGAACCAATGGAAAAAATATCCGCACTCAACCCCCGAGACCTCTTCTGTGTACATAACTCCCCTGACATCTACCCATTGACCAATCAAATCCACGCTCAACCAACCTAGAGTATAAAAGGACAGGCAAAATCCACATCTACCCACGCCATCCTGGTCCTGATGAAGATACACTAGTTATCGAAAGCGCTAGACCATTTTTAGGATATTCAAGTGATCGAGTGCCTCCCTGGAGGATCATCCTCGCCTAATTATATATCCAGACTTAGTCAGTAATTTAAGATATCCATCTCAAACCTCACTTAATGATTAACCCGCAGGGAGCCTCACACAGATAGAAGTGTCTTCTGCTCCAGTTTAAGTGGGGCTCTCTATGGGTTATACACACTAAACTCAGACTTGTTTGCAATTTATTTTATTATTTTCTCTTTTGATTTCTGCTAGCTCTGAATCCCACATGGAGCCTCACACAGATGGAAGCATGCACTATGTAGTGTCTTCTGCTGCAGTCTATGTGGGGCTCTCTATGGGTTAATAAGACAGTGGATTCGCTTGAACACTCCTTAATCAATGTTCCACATGGCAGATTTTGTGAGACAAAGTTTGTAAAACCATATCAGGTATAGACTAACCATAAATGCTCTTTATTGATTCTAGACATGAGTAAGCCTTTCCGCGACACATAAACGCTGTATAAAATTAATTCACATATAGATCAACCTGTATTGATCACTGAAACTGTGGGCCGAAATGTTATGAAATGAAAGTGACAATTACGCTGTAGCTGAAACTGTGGGCCGAAATGTTATGAAATGAAAGTGACAATTACACTGTAGCTGAAACTGTCAGCTGAAATGTGATGAAATCAAAGTGACAATGACACTGTAGCTGAAACTTGGCCAAATTAAGATGAAAGGAAAGTGACTGATGCTGTGAAACTGTGGGCCGAAATGTGATGAAATGAAAATGACACTGTAGCTGAAACTGGGCCGAAATGTGATGAAATGAAAGTGACAATGATACTGTGAATCTGTCGGCCGAAATGTGATGAAATGAAAGTGACAATGACACTGTAGCTGAAACTGTGGGCCGAAATGTGATGAAATGAAAGTGACAATGATACTGTGAATCTGTTGGCTGAAATGTGATGAAATCAAAGTGACAATGACACTGTAGCTGAAACTGGGGGCCGAAATGTGATGAAATCAAAGTGACAATGACACTGTAGCTGAAACTGTGGGCCGAAATGTGATGAAATCAAAGCGACAATGATACTGTGAATCTGTGGGCCGAAATGTGATGAAATGAAAGTGACAATGACACTGAAGCTGAAACTGTGGGCCGAAATGTGATGAAATCAAAGTGACAATTACACTGTAGCTGAAACTGTGGGCCGAAATGTGATGAAATCAAAGTGACAATGATACTGTGAATCTGTCGGCCGAAATGTGATGAAATGAAAGTGACAATGACACTAGCTGAAACCGTCGGCCGAAATGTGATGAAATCAAAGTGACAATGATACTCTGAAACTGTGGGCCGAAATGTGATGAAATGAAAGTGACAATGACACTGTAGCTCAACTTGGAGAGAGAATACTGTCATACATACAAAGTAATACCAGTTCAACCCGAAGAGCCATATGAAGTTTGGGGTCAATTGGATAAATTGTTGGGTATAGGGTATGCCGAAGAATTTAGTGATGCAAAGAAAAAAATCCAGGAAGGCTGCTGACAACAATGTTTATATCGTTCAAATTTGATATCTCCATATCTAGAAGCGATCCTGAATATACAGTAATGCCCTAAGTAATCGACTCCTTAACCACAGCAGAATTATGGGTAACTTTTCAGGTTTAGTCGGAAATATGGCTTGTTGCCATTCATCGGAAAGCTCTCGCCATATTTCCGACTAAATCCTGAAAAGTTACCCATAATTCTGCTGTGGATAAGGTGTCGATTATTTAGGGCATAACTGTATATAGAATTTAACTTACTCAAGGCGACTAGCTGTTGGGATCCCCATACAGGTGGCAGCTTATTATTGCTGAGTGTCGTCTGCTCATGTCTGTGAGGGGCTCCATAAGGAGTCGATTATTTAGAGCATTACTGTATTTCAAACTATGTTTTATATGCCTTTGTTTCTTTTACAGATGGTATGGACTCGGTACAGAACCTCGGCCCAAATGTGACACTCATCACGCTTAACAATGAAGGTTTGTATTATAACACTCTTTATCAGATGCGACATCACATTTTCCAGACCAGTTTTTATACGTCCAAAACGGGATGTATTATGTTATTGATCTGTCTGTCAGCCGTAAAAATAGTGCTTAAACATTGTCTGTCACACTGTCACCAAGGTCAAAATAATTAAACATTGTCTGTCACACTGTCACCAAGGTCAAGATGCCGGCCACCAAATGGATTGTGCTGGTCATTTCAAAATGGTGCCTGTCAAATTTTCAGATGTACTGTATGAGACAGTATTTAAATTTCCAATCGACTTATTATTCGTCAATGATGCGCACATTTTTGTGAACGTCCAATTGTCACCTAGAAAAAACCATGTTATTTTTGTTTTCAAAAGTTCAAAAACTTTACAACGATTAATAAATACACATGCAATTCGACATAATTATATTCACTATGAATTGATCTGAAATTAAAAAAGAACTATTTTTTACTTTCAATGTCCTATTTGGCCAGAAGTTTTATTTGGCTCCTTGGACAGATACAAATTGTTCAAAGAATTGCATTGGATAAAATGTCCGACAGATACAGAAGTGCACTGGACTTAAGCTAATTTTCGTTGGACATTGACCGTGAACGGCCACTTATTTTGAGCCTTGACTGTCACACAGAGCTGACTCTTGCTGGTGGTAATAGATACCCCCCCAAATACTCAAGACTCACTTCAGCATAGCTGTGGAGTCTGGGTTTTAACCAGAACTGACACAACCATACCCGCCCCCCACCATTCCCCTGGTGCGATTGTCGATGAAAGTAAATAACAATTGGCTACTCCACCATCGAAGGTTAGTCGAATAATCGTGGCAAGCCTAGTTATGGGCCTGTCCTTGTTCAACTCATAATTCATGCATGCTGCAAAAACTCAAATTTGAGTTCAAATATCCATTGTTTTTTAACAGAGTTAAAGGGGAAGGAAACCCTCAACAAATCAGGCCGATAATATATTTAGTATATCAACCATGGTGCGATAAAACACCTCTCATTTCTCAGTTATGCTCAAACACAACGATATCACATCTTGTAATACAAAATTCCCGCTAATTACAGCGCATCCATATTTATAAGATCATGACGTCACGGCCTCACTTTGGATTACTCATCCTTTTTACAGATATGTATAAAGGTTATCATACTAAAATTAGTTTGGCAATCACAGCTTATTGAAGACTACATACATGTATTATAAGTTGAAAATGATTTACGTTATAAATTAGAACAATTAATTTACGGCCAGTTAAAGGTCGCATAATGTTTGATTTATTTGTCAAAGTAATCCATATTCCATCGCCAATTACAAGTTGGCATGACCCTTTTGCAGGTTGCTGCTTCCAGCGGTTAAGTCGCTCTGTATAGATTTAATGGGTGTTTGCAATTGGGGACATAGAGAATAGTTTCTCAACTTTAATAATTAAATAACACTGTAAACAAAAATATTCACAACAGTGCTGAACAGTGAATAATAATTGGAGATATTAGCTCATTGTATTAAAAGATTGTCAATCAAAGTGAGACGCCATCAGTTTTAGTGCTATACAATTTTCTCTGATGGGAACCGGAAACGGAACGAAAGGTTGAACTCATTCGAGACATTTGGTTCTCACTATCCACAAACATATGTTGATTTTGACCAGTGAAATATATTGTAAGCTCAATCTTATGAAGATAAATAATTTATTTTGTTCTTAGAATGTGTGAGAATCAATCAAAGATCAGATTTATGGAACACTTTGACATTACCATCAGTTGCCAATGTCACGCATGCGCACACTGTACAATATAATTCTTTACGATTTCGAGCAGTATTGTTCTCATTAAACACAATAAAATAACTGAATACTATTTTCTGAGAATAACTCTTTCAACACCGCAGCCCGCTTTAGCGGGTACGGCGTAATTTACGTTCAACACCGCTGCCCAATAATTTTCGGGAATAATAGGCTATTTAATATCACGTTTGCGGGGGATATACTAATGATTTTTTGACTGGCGACTTAGATATCATTTGGGTGATATTCTGTATCAATACTAATTTACCATTGAACATGTAGACCCGACAAATACGGCCACAATGAGATGTTCCCGACCTAAATATATACAGTTGATGTATTTTTAATCAGATACACATGTACCGATTGATTAAGTTTGTTATTGTTTATGACAAACACATTGCGATAACACATGTTTATGAAATAAAGAAGTTTGTTGCCCTTTCTAACGACATTTTCTGTGGTAACAGCCTAGTGTCTCCTATTGTAATGCTACGAAATTCTCCGTGCCGTGCAATAGTGCGACTTCAATAATAATAGCTGCAAGTGCATGTTGTAAGCATTATATTGACATGCATAAACATTTTGGGAATGCAATGAGATAATTTGCAGTTGTGTTTGGAAAGTTATTCATAATTGCTTAGCATTATTAGTTGAATACACGTGGGCCTAAATCCAGGAAACTGGGTCTCTGTTAAATAACGCCTTCTTGGGCATACACTTGGTCTGTTCTCCTAATTTCATTCTTAATCACCACATATGCAAAATCTACGACAATTGATGTATATAGTGCTAACTATTTGAATGTGAGTTTGGTCAATATACTTATGTGGTGAAATATTGCAAATAACGAAAACTGTAACAGTAAATATTGAGTTCAAATGTATTTACGCACCTGGTACATATGGTATGCATTACCATGGTGATATAATCACAATTATATGACATCATCCATCGGCAGTTAGTCCAAATTGATGGGCAGTTGTTACTGGTCATGACAATATATGGGTGTCCATACCTACCTACCTCATCTATAAATACTAGTATGAATGCCCCACGTGTGAGACAATGAATTTCCATATAAACTGCTGCAAACCGGGTGTCCTGGACAATTTGACCTCTGTAAATTTGGTGGCGAAAGAGATAAGGTGCCTGTAATTTGCAGAATGAGGTCCCCATAGGATGAAATTAGTGATGCTATCCCGCATACTGTGCCAGCCAGGGAAATTTCCAGGGCTGTTTTGATACCTGTTACAGGTATGGGCGCTCAAACTTGAGAAGCCCAAATTCCTAATGGACAGTATTGAGTCAACCTGAATTTTCAAGGCAATTCAACAATATGCGCTGTAAATAAAAAATCTGCAGTTGCAATACAGCCTTCATTTGCATGTTGAATTTTTAAATAAGAAATATTATGTCATATTTATAATATATGCGTCTGTATCTGTGTTGGTTCAGTGTAGAAGCCGTATTTTAAAGTTATATTGGGATACCGGTACATATCCTCTGCTGGAAACAGGTGTCCCCAAATTATCTCTGGATTCTTCCCTGGTGCCAGCATCACTAAATTCACCCTAAGGGACCTCATTCTGCTTAGGCCTCATCTTTTCTGGAAAGTTTCTTTATTATAAAATGTAATCTTCTTCACGAAGATTCTATTTATTTTTTAATTTAGTTTCTCTATATCCCCAAATTGACAGATGGCACTTTGTATAATCGAGGTTCCCAATGGGTGTGCATCACAATATTCAATTCAATCTTCAATCTGAGTCTGTCTCCCATAGCAGATGACGCCATGCAGAATGAGGTCCCCAGAGGATGAATTTGCTGATGCTAGTCCACTGTGGGGAATAGCATCCTAAATCCACCCTCTGGGAGCCTCTTTCTGGAAATGACAGACATGATATATCCAGACTTGGGTTAAACATCTGCCGATTATGATCAACTTCACGATATGTCTATAGACAGGGTTTCTGCCAAGGGGAAATTAATGAGTCCGTATTGGGGAAATACATAACGCGACGGGATAACCATGATTCGTCCCGTCGGGCGAAATTTTGTTATTTGACACTGAAAAGTAGCCATTTCCTTGCACCTGAGTGTCCCACAAAGCAATCCAAAGCTACGTATATTACGCAAGTCGATCATTTTCCGTGGGTGCATTAATTCTGTTGATGGTATCCAGATAATTAATCATGTAATTACACACGTAAGACTGCCATCTGATTGAAGATTATATCAATGAACAAGCTACATGTTACAGTGTTTAAAAATTTAGAACTTACAATAAGATTCCGACAGGTATAATGAAACTAAACACTAAAAAGCATCTATGCATTGACACCAATAATACCTAGCTGGGAGAATTGAATTAAGTATTGACTAGTATTTCAAGTAACTTCCGTGAAATGAAACTGATATATTCCATGTATTCTGTCAATCGTAAAACTATTTGTGCGCTGTGACGTCATACTGCAGGGTTTGTCTGCAGGAGATATTTATAGCGGCGAAATATGAATGGTAGCGAAATCTTTCAAACTCGGAACGCGTAGCTTGTCAATAGTCTGTATTTGTCCAACAACTGACGACTGCTGCTATAGAACAGAGTATTAGCCAGCGTGTTACAAAATATAATTGAGTTTTGGCGGGAAATGTGAACATGTGCGTCGTTGATTGTGCTTGGGGACCCAGGCGGGACAACGAAACTATTATTGACTGTACTTTGACTTTATCTCCATATTGGGGGGGTATGTTTTTGTGTTTATCCTCCATGCATGTAATATGGGTCAAATTAATGGTGTTGTCGCTATGAATTCCCACTATAAAGACTGTTTTGGGACAGGTTCCGTATTATAATAGTTTGATAGCACAGGATCTCGGAGGTAGATACCTCCTTTGGTAGGAGAATCGCCTGTTGGCATATGTTGATCCCTACTCTGCCTAACTCAGCAATTCGGCATTCTTTGATCACATTATGTAATCGTACGATAGCACGGGATCTCCGAGCGTGAGTAATTTCAACCACAGAAATCTCGTGCAAAAATATATCCGTACTCAGCAGTCCGACATTCTTTGATATTACCGCGACATTTATTACGCTGTATATAACGTCGCTATTTCATTGCACACCAAACATTACGTTGTAGTTTTGGCGCTTTGATTTCAAAGGGTTACACTGTACCAGTAACATACTGTGCTCAATTGACACACTTTTTCACCAGTATTCTGTTTAACTACCGTTGCAGCCAGATTTTTTATGACATATTGCTACTGACTTTTGGTACATGTATGAATCAAACAGATCATCTGCGAGGGGAATTAGGCAGTCCTACGGACGCTGAGCCATACTAACGGAACCCCTGCTATAGAGTACTGATGCTGGTGACGATGATGCTGCTGATGATGATGGTGATGATGAAGATTACAATGATGATGATAATAATAATGATGGTGATGTTGACGGTGGCAATTATGACTATAGAGTGCTGCTGCTGATGATGATGATTATAATGAAGGTGACGATGTTGACACTGATGATGATGATACTACCAATATGGACGACGACAATGGTAATGATGATGGGTGATGCTTATATTGTTGTTGTTTTCTGTATATTGAATGTACTTTAGCCATGTTATTTATCTAATTCTCATCTCATGTTGCACATATTGTGTCTGAGTAAGTAAACTATATATATGTTTGGCCTCAAATAAATTATGTTCTTTTTCAGCTGATTATCCAAACGGATGTTGGCTCGGCGATGAGACAAACCCGGAGATGAGAGTCAGGGTTCCCATTACACCCAGGTGTGTTCATAATTAGTACACCTTAATTACACCCAGGAGTGTTCATAATCAGTACACCTTAGGCCTAAAAAAAAAAGACGTTTGTTTCCGCTAACCCGACCGACCCTATTTTAAACCCCCTACCCTAAACTTTTTATTACCATTGCAAAAAAAAAAAAAAAAGATTTAAGTTTAACAGTTGGAATCATACTGTAAAGTATGTTTGGCTTTATCTAGCTTTCATCTGTGAAAACTTCAAATAGTTTCAGTTCAGGTTTGTTATCATTCAGCCTTCAGACTTCAGTATTTCAATCAAATACAGTACAGGAACATTAACAATTTGATCGAATCAACCTGGTTATCAGATGGGATCTCATAATACCAAATGAATAATTAATATAGAGATTAGTACTATAAATAGTAATTACTAACTTAATAGACATTGTTTCTGTACTACATGTAGTATCTTATGTATGAATTTTATAAAATAGCCGATTATATGAATTAGAGTTATAATGGTAAGTCTCATTTCAAGCAGGATAAGCATAATCCATTGAACCAAAAGATATCTGACAATGACTTATAAGCATTTCCAATCCATACATATATAAAAAATTTCGAAAGTTATGCTTGAGAAACTTGATCAAATTGACCTCTCAGTAAAATTCAAAATACTGACTCAAAGTGCCCTAGATTAGCTCTAAATGCAATTTTTTTTCAAAAAATTTCCAGGGGGAGAACCCCCATCATCAGCAGGGGGTCATCCCTTCCAAACCTTCTTCCGCTCAGGCCTTCAGGTTATGCCTTCGGCATATCATTGTCCAAAATCAGGTGTCCCCAAAAAATACCTAGATCCTTCACTGAATACGGAGGAGAAGGTAGTGTTGTGAAGCCATCATTAAGAGATCGGTAAAAGATGGTCACTCCAATATGTGAACAGTGCAGTGACGCTGGACTGACTCCAGTTGTCGCCAGACCATATGGGAAATATTAGGATTATCAAAGACTATATTAGTATATAGACTGGTATATATGTATATATTAAAGCATATGTAAGATTGAATTGGAGTTTCTAGATCCTCTGTCATCTGGGTTAACCTGATTGGGGCTAAGAAGTGCATAGTTTGAGTTATTGACAAGTATTATACAATTATTTTTAAAGATACTGAAAAAAAAAAGTTATCAAAACAAAAAAAATAAGCCTACCTACCCACCCTAATTTTTTTCAGCTCGTTAGCGGAAACAAATGTATTTTTTTTTTAGGCCTTATATAACTCAGGGTTCCCATTACACCCAGGTGTGTTCATAATTAGTACACCTTGTATAACTCAGGGTTCCCATTACACCCAGGTGTGTTCATAATCAGTACACCTTATATAACTCAGGGTTCCCATCACACCCAGGTGTGTTCATAATTAGTACACCGTATATAACTCAGGGTTCCCATTACACCCAGGTGTGTTCATAATTAGTACACCTTATATAAATCATGGTTCCCATCACACCCAGGTGTGTTCATAATTAGTACACCTTATATAACTCAGGGTTCCCATTACACCCAGGTGTGTTCATAATTAGTACACCTCGGCGAGAGCTTTCCGATGAATGGCAACAAGCCATATTTCTGACTAAATCCTGAAAAGTTACCCATAATTCTGCTGTGGTTAAGGAGTCAATTACTTAGGGCATTACTGTAATAGTTTCTGTTCACATTGCAGTGACATCCTCCATATTCATTCAAATTCGAGATCGGCTGAGAAAATGGCGTTAACGCTGTTGGACTATCTGTTTGATAGAGAAACTCAAGCCTCGTCAAATCTGTCTGGTCAAGGGAAGCACGGGAAGAAGCAGCTAGATCCACTCATGATATATGGAATACGATGTAAGTATGCCCCATAGAGAGCCCCATCTAAACTGGAGCGTTGCTTCTGTGTGAGGCTCCATGTAGGTTAAACATTAAGCTTTATATATCGCCTTGGTTATTAATGATGTAAGTATGTGCAGGCACCAACAGAGCCTGAGTTTAGTGTACCTTTCATTTGCAGAATGAGGTGCCCAGAGGGTGAATTTAGTGACGCTATCTCGCATAGCAGGCTAGCATCACTAATTTCACCCTCTGGGGACCTCATTCTGCATGGTCTCATCTGCTATGGGAGACATAAACTCAGATTTAAGTTCCCAAATGGTGAATATTGTGATGTACACCCATTGGGAACCTCGATTATGCAATTTGTCATCTGCCAATTTGGGGATATAGAGAAACTAAACTAAAAAAGAAATAGAATCTATGTAAAGAAGTTTCTGTAGAAATTTGATAATAAAGAAACTTTCCAGAGAACATGAGGCCTAAGCATAATGAGGTCCCCAGAGGGTGAATTTGGTGATTCTAGCCCATTATGTGGGATAGCATCATTAAATTCACCCTCTGGGGACCTCATTCTGCAAATGACAGGCACACTAAACTCAGGCTTGACTCAAACAATTACCATTAGGGAATATAAATTGATATACCATGTAGTTTGGTGTCTTATTAGGGAATATAAATTGATATACCATGTAGTTTGGTGTCTTATTAGGGAATATAAATTGATATACCATGTAGTTTGGTGTCTTATTAGGGAATATAAATTGATATACCATGTAGTTTGGTGTCTTATTAGGGAATATAAATTGATGTACCATGTAGTTTGGTGTCTTATTAGGGAATATAAATTGATATACCATGTAGTTTGGTGTCTTATTAGGGAATATAAATTGATGTACCATGTAGTTTGGTGTCTTATTAGGGAATATAAATTGATATACCATGTAGTTTGGTGTCTTATTAGGGAATATAAATTGATATACCATGTAGTTTGGTGTCTTATTAGGGAATATAAATTGATATACCATGTAGTTTGGTGTCTTATTAGGGAATATAAATTGATATACCATGTAGTTTGGTGTCTTATTATGGAATATAAATTGATATACCATGTAGTTTGGTGTCTTATTATGGAATATAAATTGATATACCATGTAGTTTGGTGTCTTATTAGGGAATATAAATTGATATACCATGTAGTTTGGTGTCTTATTAGGGAATATAAATTGATATACCATGTAGTTTGGTGTCTTATTAGGGAATATAAATTGATATACCATGTAGTTTGGTGTCTTATTAGGGAATATAAATTGATATACCATGTAGTTTGGTGTCTTATTAGGGAATGTGTATTTTCTATTGAAAATGTCATTTTCAGGTCATTTAATCCACAAATTCAACATAACAGAGCCAGATTGGCACAGGATAAAACAGAACATTGATTCTAAATGTAGAACAGCGTGGCGACGAAGACAGCGAGGAATGCCAATGACAGTAAAAGCCTTCCGTGGGAAAGGGTCGACGACATCGTCTAATTTCACCGATCTAGACGGTATTCAGGGTGTGCACTTACCATCAGCAACGAGTGACGAAGATTCCATTCAAAATGACGACGTTCGAATTCAGGTATTTGTTTATAGCGTCGAAAATTCCATTCGAAATGAAGACATTCCAATTCAAGTGAAATGTTTCAAATGAAATTAATTTCATTTACTCAATACAAGAACTTAACTGTAACTTTTTGGCTTTCCTTCTTCTTTATCATTCTATTCTTTGCTCAGAAAAAAATAAACTCCTTCCCAAGTTGAGCTACAGTGTCACCAGTGTTCGCGCTGTCGGTAGCCAAATTAGCCAATGGCTAATCTTTTTCGAATTTGGCTAATAAAAATTTCATTTGGCTAAACTTTTTTTTACCCCAAATGGAGACGGAAAGCATGGAGTCAGAAAGCTAATTAACACTTTACCCAACAAACCGGCCAAAACCGGCCAGATAAAGCTTCAACAGCCTAAAATATCTTGGGTCTGTCTCAATAGAACCATACACATATGGATATCATTGGAACCGGCTCCTTGACCACATTGTGATAGTTACAGTTATGCCCTGTGCCAATGCATTCTCTTATATATGCGAGTCGACCATAGGTCGCCTCGCATATATAAGAGAATGCATTGGCCTAAAACAAATCTTTTTTAAACACTTTTTACCATTTTTTCTTACATTCTTTAACAATTTATAATTTTTAATGTGTTAAGCCAATGCATTCTCTTATATATGCGAGGCGACCTATGGTCGACTCGCATATATAAGAGAATGCATTGGCACAGGGCCGTTCTGTTGGGTAAAGATTTAATAAAAGCGCTCAATAGATCGACATTCAAGACGAAGTTAGGTGATGAAAGTAATTCGTTATTTTCGTACTTATGAAATATCGTTTCGTAACGGTGGCGTTGATTGAATTGTGGCGGCTGTACAAAGGGAACATTACACAACTGTTTGACATCTGATCAGTATTTTTGTTTATATATATGCTTTGAAGAGAGTTTTTATTTGGAGCGCAATTAATAGGTGAATACCTAGTGGTGACGTTGTTGTTTTAAAGAGTGTTTTTGCAGTGTCCAAATAATATGCGGATTTTTTTTTTATACGCCGTCGATGACACCGACTATGTAAACAATACTAAACATGTATGCTTTGAAGAGAGTTGTCATCAGTGAGCACAATGAATAGGTGATTACCTAGTGATACCGCTGTTGTTTTAACTGACTGACTTTTTCGGACAAAGACAGACATTGCCTTCTATACCACAGACTGAGTGTCCTCTAACGGACATACGAAATGATGATAGTAGATGTGAGGAAGTTACTGAACAGACGAACGAACCTGACGAAGCACTACTGAATACGACGAGAGTCACGAGACCGAATGACATTAGTTTACTGACGCCTAAAAGACATCTGATGTTCAGACATTGGGCTCTCCGTTGAGAGCCTAACCAGCCTAATCGTCAAAACATATATGTTGTATACTGGTTATGTAATTGATTAAGCCGTCTGTAAGATAAAATACCTAAATGCTTTGTTCGTTATAGAAGAGCAGTTCTTAACTCAATGGTTATGTAATGTGTGTCATAAAGTGCATCCCGTCTATTAACAGTTAACACCTTACTACAGTAGTTAGCCATAGTTAGCGGCTGTCATGCCATGGTGTCAATAGTGTCAACGGCATAGAGTTATTACAATTAGTATAGCGGATTATAATTATATAGAATGTTAGTTTCATGTTTGCGAATGCCTGTGTGATATGTGATGATATGTTCGTATAATATTGTTTTTAAAGTTGTTTTTTGTGTTGTTTTAATTATGTTTTCATTCTGAGTATAACAAATAAAGTTTAAAACAAATATTTTAGTCATTAATTGTGAACCGACCAGAAAACGATGATTTAATTTGGCCAAAGTTTTTTTTAATTTGGCCAAAAAATATTTGGCTAAATTTTTTTCATTTGGCTAATAAAATTTTCATTTGGCTAAAATTTTGGCTAAAGTTTTTTTCGGTCCAGCGCGAGCACTGAGTGTCACTTACACTTCCATTTTATAGTGCCGAAAAATTATGGTACTTTGCAGTGAATGACTCTGTTGGACATAAACTCAAAGCCGTAAATGTCTCACCATGTTACCGTCAGCGGAACACAAGAATATTCACAGGGTATAGAAGTTTGGATACCTCCATCAATCTGTCATCGGAGCCCAGCACAATTGCTTGCACCCAATATTACTGTATCAACAACAGTATTTACAATGCCTTTTGTGACGTCATAATTCGGCGAATCGCGAAAGGAGCTGTCGACTTGTTGGGAGTGCGGTTTACCATTGATCGCTTCCTTTGTTGAATCACGGTTCTCGTTCCGCCGCATCGGTAATCCTTGTAAAATCGATTAGTGTACTCGTCATTCCGCCGTTCCCGTTCCCGCCATACTGGTAATTGTTAGAGATTCAATTAGTGTACTCATCAATCGGGTCCCGCTCTCTATGGTAGTCCCGTTTTATCGTCCATCTCAATTGGGCCGTCCCTGACAGTGACATGTAAAAATTGGCTATAGGTCGCCTCGCATATATAAGAGAATGCATTGGCCTAACAATTTTTCATCATTTGTTATTATTTTTTACAACGATCAAAGTTTCTGAATATCTGAAGGTCAGAGTTAGTTATTTAATTTTTGGCATCTATAAAGTTTTATAAAAGTTTTTAAAAGTTCCACATTTGCGGATGCAAACCATCTTTGATTATATTCTTTGCATCACTAAACACTTCATTTATTGGAGAATTTTTAGCTCAACTTTACTTTGTAAAATTTGAGCTATTGCCATGGTTTGGTATCCATCGTCCGTGTGTTGAGATGTCCATCAACAATTTCCATTAGCACAGGCTACAGGTCATACCTTTGGTCAGATCATTATGAAATTTGTCATGGTTGTTGACATGTAGATGGGAATGAGTCATTTTGGGGTCATTCGGCCATAAAACATTGCCGCCAGCAGCCATCTTCGATTTTACTCTTTGCATGACTAAATCCTTTGGCATGGGCTACAGGTCGTACCTTTGTCGGATCATCATGAAATTTGTCATGGATGTTAACATTGATATGTAGATGGGAAAAAGTCATTTTGGGTTCATTCAGCTGCCATCTTGGATTTCAAAATTCAATTCATTCCATTTATTGCTCATCACAAAAATTTTAACTTCTTTGCAAAGTTGAGCTACAGTGTCATGGACACTTTCATATAAATTTACAGGCATTTTCAGGATTATTTCTAGATGGAAGCAAGCCTTGAAATAGTGTGTCTGTCATTTGCAGAATGAGGTCCCCAGAGGGTGAATTTAGTTATGCTACCCCATATAGCGGGCTATCATCACCAAATTCACCCTCTAGGGACCTCATTCTGCTTACACCTCAGCAGAATGAGGTTCCCAGAGGGTGAATTTGGTGATTCTAGCCCGCTATGCGGGGTAGCATCACTAAATGCACCCTCTGGGGACCTCATTCTGTAAATGACAGACACACTATTTCAAGGCTTGGATGGAAGCTATTGAATTTGCATGATATACATACAAAACAGCTGCTGGCAGCCATCTTAGATTTTAATCTTTGCATCTCTAAGTACTTCGGCACAGCTACAGGTCGTACCTTTTGTCGGATCATCATGAAATTTATCATGGATGTTAATATTGACATGTAGATGTGAACGAGTAATTTTGGGGTCGTTCGGCATAAAAACATGGCTGTCAGCAGCCATCTTTGATTTTATTCTTTGCATGACAGCTAACATTTTACATCCCAAACTTCATATGGCTCTTCGTGTTGATCTCTGCTATTACTTAAACATTTCAACCTTTCTGCATTCCTTATCGCTCCATTGTATGACATAATCCCCTTCTCAAAGTTGAGCTACAGTGCCATCGACACTTTCATTTCCAGAGCGATGTTGACATAACGCAAGTGATACCAAGTGATATTCAGACTGCCATGGTGCACGGTGATATTAACGGTGAGATACAAATACTACACGCCACTCCAGAACAGATCTCACAACTACAACAGGCTCACCATATTCAGATCCTACAGGGCGAAGCAGTCATACAGGTATATATTTAAACGCTCCAATAATCGTGACAGATAAACACACAGACAAACACTTGGCTTTTGACCATATAACTCCTATACTGGATAAACTGCATTGGCTTCCGATCGAGGAAAGAGTTCATTTCAAAAACAATATTGTTTACAAGTGTTTTAAATGGCTTGGCACCATCCTACCTATCCGATACCGTTATACGTTATCAACCACCCAGACCACTTAGGTCTGCAAAGTAGAACTTGTTAATACATACTCCTGGCAATCTAGTAACATGCAGCGACCGCGCATTTTCCTTGGCCGGTCCCAGGCTCTGGAATTTATTGCCAGACCACCTTAAAGCTCCGCAACCAATTGATCAATTTAAATTCAACTGCAGATGCCAATTCGTCACTATGTATTATGTTTGCATGTTTGTATCACATATTTGAGGGGGTTATTCATCGATAACCTGTCGCAATGTATAGTCCGGTTCACCGCTTCAATGTTAGATATTCCTACGTGCCAATATTGCTGTCAGCTGAATTCCTAATCTCGTCCATGGCCAATCCAGCTCCGCTCACTGTTTCATGTCTATCCATGACGTCACCCTTACGCAGTACATGCCGGCGACGTTACGGAGTAGATATATAGTTGGCGCCTGGTCTACTGACTTCCGTTACTAGCTCGCTGCTATATAAACAAACCAGCGGCGTCGCTTTTGTCGAAATTTGACAGTCAGTACATTCACCCTGTATACATGTACTTTCAGAAAACACAAAACACTGCACCGTTATATCCCATCAATATCATTGTCTCGATATCATGTGACCAAATTTCTTGACATGAAACCGCGACAAGACACGGCGTGAAATACATCTCATTGAGTAAACAATTTTCCATTGTTTCAATTCAACTTCAAGTTCGCGGTAAAATAAAAACCGCAATTTGTAAGTGGTAAACATCTGAAAAAGACATCAGGTACATGCAGAAACTAATTGTTGTGCATATTTATTTCTATTCGTGGTGGCAATTTTTCATCTTTATCAGCGTTTTTAACAATAAGAGCGATGCTAATTGAGGGACTATATTTTATCCAGCATATTAAAATTAAAACAAATGCGTAATCAAGTTTCCCAAAGGGTGTACATCACAATATTCACCATTTGGGAACTTCAATCTGAGTCCATGTCTCCCAAAGGAAATGAGGCCATGCAGAATGAGGTCCCCCAGAGGGTTTTAAGCGTATGTGAAGAGTCCTTAATTTGCCTACCGGTAATACCTAGCAAGGGGAATAGAAGTACATAGTGTTTTCTATGTCTGCACATTTCATCGATAATTACAAGGCATGTGTGTTTCGAAATAACTTTTTAAGATCGAAGAGAATTAGAATGGGGATAACAGTGTGGTGTTTTGTGATTTCAGAAAAGTTGTCGCCCATTAACTAAATTTGCCACAGTATATTCACCCTGTACCTTTCCGAAATCACAAAACACCACAAAGTTATTCCCTAATTAACCCTTCTTGTCTATTTATAGCACAATCCAATAGATATCGTGATTTATCAACTCCGTTTCCGTATGATTTAGTATTGGACTTTTAGAAGAAAGTTTATGATCATATGTAATAACACATTTTATTTTCCTTATTAAGATGCTTACCACTGAGACAAGAGGCCCTCACCAGCCCACACTTACACCAGTCTTCTAGTTGGGGCGCTCGCAAACTAAAGTGAGGCATCTTAGGTAAACTGGATGTGGGTTAACTAACTGGGTTTGTACTTTATTTGTGTACCATTTTACCTTTGGAAGGGTTACGCTCAAATTAATCCATCAGTCTCGGGTTGTAGTTGCTATTTTTCAGCATGAGGCGGGTGAATTAGCATAGAGTATCAGTGTTAAGTATATTAATATAAAGGAAAATAAAATGTGATATAAAATGTTCAGCATGAGGAGGGTGAATTATCAGTGTTAAGTATATTAATATAAAGGAAAATAAAATGTGATATAAAATGTTTGTTTTCAAATTATCAACTGCAGACCATGGGAAGAACAGCTGTTTTTCCCATGGTCTGCAGTTGATAATTTGAAAACCAAATTTCTTGACATGAAACCGCGACAAGACACGGCGTGAAATACATCTCATTGAGTAAACAATTTTCCATTGTTTCAATTCAACTTCAAGTTCGCGGTAAAATAAAAACCGCAATTTGTAAGTGGTAAACATCTGAAAAATACATCAGGTACATGCAGAAACTAATTGTTGTGCATATTTATTTCTATTCGTGGTGGCAATTTTTCATCTTTATCAGCGTTTTTAACAATAAGAGCGATGCTAATTGAGGGACTATATTTTATCCAGCATATTAAAATTAAAACAAATGCGTAATCAAGTTTCCCAAAGGGTGTACATCACAATATTCACCATTTGGGAACTTCAATCTGAGTCCATGTCTCCCAAAGGAAATGAGGCCATGCAGAATGAGGTCCCCCAGAGGGTTTTAAGCGTATGTGAAGAGTCCTTAATTTGCCTACCGGTAATACCTAGCAAGGGGAATAGAAGTACATAGTGTTTTCTATGTCTGCACATTTCATCGATAATTACAAGGCATGTGTGTTTCGAAATAACTTTTTAAGATCGAAGAGAATTAGAATGGGGATAACAGTGTGGTGTTTTGTGATTTCAGAAAAGTTGTCGCCCATTAACTAAATTTGCCACAGTATATTCACCCTGTACCTTTCCGAAATCACAAAACACCACAAAGTTATTCCCTAATTAACCCTTCTTGTCTATTTATAGCACAATCCAATAGATATCGTGATTTATCAACTCCGTTTCCGTATGATTTAGTATTGGACTTTTAGAAGAAAGTTTATGATCATATGTAATAACACATTTTATTTTCCTTATTAAGATGCTTACCACTGAGACAAGAGGCCCTCACCAGCCCACACTTACACCAGTCTTCTAGTTGGGGCGCTCGCAAACTAAAGTGAGGCATCTTAGGTAAACTGGATGTGGGTTAACTAACTGGGTTTGTACTTTATTTGTGTACCATTTTACCTTTGGAAGGGTTACGCTCAAATAAATCCATCAGTCTCGGGTTGTAGTTGCTATTTTTCAGCATGAGGCGGGTGAATTAGCATAGAGTATCAGTGTTAAGTATATTAATATAAAGGAAAATAAAATGTGATATAAAATGTTCAGCATGAGGAGGGTGAATTATCAGTGTTAAGTATATTAATATAAAGGAAAATAAAATGTGATATAAAATGTTTGTTTTCAAATTATCAACTGCAGACCATGGGAAGAACAGCTGTTTTTCGCTCTGAAACGATTATGGTACAATATAATTCTGATGATTAACCCTTTCAGTGCCAGGGGCCGATCTCATCGGCCCTAATTTACGGTCTGTAAAATCGGCCCTAAAAAATTAAAAAAAATTATAATTTTTTTTTTTTTTTAAATTTCTTTTGGGTTGAATTTTTTTTTGGGTAAGCTTAAGCATGCTATAGCGTATTTAAAAACAAACTGGATAAAACCTTAGGGGCATGTTATAACTCAAAACTATCACCAAGTATTCATAGTAATAATTTTGATGCCCACTAAACCTACAAAATAAGTCTGTTAAAGAATATAAGAAAAAATTATTAAAATTGTAAAAAATAATAAATGATGAAAAATTGTTTGGCCAATGCATTCTCTTATATATGCGAGGCGACCTATGGTCGACTCACATATATAAGAGAATGCATTGGCACAGGGTATATGGGTTGATACAAAAATCGGACCTGGCACTGAAAGGGTTAAAACAAAGAGAAAGCGGTGCTTGAAGTTTTAAACTCGTTTCATGTTAAGATAACGCAATTTATCACATAATTAACCCACAAAACCAGCTTCATAATTATTGGTATTATATATATAGACACACGAGTAATATTTAAATGACTTGCGACTGCTGAAGTTTATAATTGTTGTTTTCAATGAATACTTTGCATTTATTTGATCATGTGATAAAAGGTATCTCAAACTCACTAAATTCTATTTGAGACTCGGTAAACCTCGGCTCAAATCATATTTAGTGAACCTCGGTTGATAAATTTTGTATAAAATAGAAGCTCATGTGAGATCCTCTATATACTGGAAGTTGGACGTTGTTCCGTTTCATGTTAAGATAACGCAATATAACTTTACCGGAAGTTGCACGTTGTTCAGTTTCATGTTAAGATAACGCAATATAACTTTACCGGAAGTTGCACGTTGTTCCATTTCATGTTAAGATAACGCAATATAACTTTACCGGAAGTTGCACGTTGTTCCGTTTCATGTTAATATAACGCAATATAACTTTACCGGAAGTTGCACGTTGTTCCGTTTCATGTTAAGATAACGCAATATAACTTTACCGGAAGTTGCACGTTGTTCCGTTTCATGTTAAGATAACGCAATATAACTTTACCGGAAGTTGCACGTTATTCCGTTTCATGTTAAGGTAACGCAATATAACTTTACCGGAAGTTGCACGTTGTTCCGTTTCATGTTAAGATAACGCAATATAACTTTACAGGAAGTTGCACGTTGTTCCGTTTCATGTTAAGATAACGCAGTATAACTTTACCAGAAGTAGCACGTTATTCCGTTTTGTGTTAAGATAACGCAATATAACTTTACCAGAAGTTGCACGTTGTTCTGTTTCATGTTAAGATAATGCAGTATAACTTTACCAGAAGTTGCACGTTGTTCCTTTTCCGATTCCAGAATTGCAATGAATAAAAAAAAATTAATATTTGATCGGGACAAAGTTGTATATTTTATGACTTCAATGCATCTTTCTTGGACATATGTGACCCGCAATATCAGATCCAGTCGTAAGTCGGGATTTTTTTACCCTGTGCCAATGCATTCTCTTATATATGCGAGTCGACCAGGTCGCCTTGCATATATAAGAGAATGCATTGGCCTAACAATTTTTTATCATTTTTTTTTAAATAAATGTTTCTTACAATTTTTAGGACATAAAATAAAAAACATCCATTACCCTGCAGGGAGCCCCACACATATATAGAAGCGTATAGAAGAGTGTCGTCTGCTCATGTTTGTCTGGGGCTCTGTATGGGTGAAATTATAAAATTGTTAAAGAATACAAGAAAAAATTATTAAAATTGTAAAAAATTGTTAGGCCAATGCATTCTCTTATATATGCGAGGCGACCTATGGTCGACTCGCATATATAAGAGAATGCATTGGCACAGGGTAAAAAAAATCCCGACTTACGACTGGATTTTATATGGCGGGTCACATTTGCCTATAATCAAAATTTATTCAATAAAATAGCTGTCAGAAATGCATTTAACCCTTTACCCACAAAAACCCATGGAGAGCCCCACATAGACTGGAGCAGACGACACTCTGCAGTGCATGCTTCCATCTGTGTGAGGCTCCCTGTAGGATAAATCTCTTAATTAACCCTTTACCCACCAAATCGGCCAAAAACGCCCAAATAAAGCTTCAACAGCCTAAAATATCTTCGGTCTGTCACAATAACACCATACAAATATGGATATCATTGGACCCGGTTCATTGACCACATTGTGATGGTTACAGTTATGCCCTGTGCCAATGCATTTTCTTATATATGCGAGTCGACCATAGGTCGCCTCGCATATATAAGAGAATGCATTGGCCTAAAAAAAAATTTAACACTTTTTACCATTTTTTCTTACATTCTTTAACAATTTTATAATTTTTTATTACAGATTTTAACAATTTTTATAATATTTTTCTACATTCTGTGACAATTTTATGCACAGGGCCGTTTCTGTTGGGTAAAGGGTTAATATACATAATATTTATATAATAAGACAAACATTAATTATCCCTCAACCATCAGCTGCAGCCAACAAGAATTGTTAACAAAAATTACATTGTTTCCCATAGTATACATTGTTCCAAGGGAGATAACTCTATCGTTTAATACCAAATGTCATTTGACATATTTTGTCCATGTGTAAAATCATGTTTCTTCTGATGAAAATAGCTCTGTTAATGTTCTGTTAATAAATCATTTAATACGGAACAATTGATTATCGAGTGTCAGACAAGAACGTTGACATAATGGGGAATTGGGGTACATTTGTTGTTATAGTTAAAACTTGGAAACCCTGGAGGTCTATAAGACTATAAAAGTAGAATTTAAAAGTTTTGGAAAATTCTCCCAATGAGTTAAAAAGATGCTAAAATGTTTTGATAAGATCATCATCAGTTGCCCATTGCTGACTATATGCCATGCTAAGCTCATGTCACATAACGTTTTGACTCGTTACAGATTGCTGACTATATGCCATGCTAAGCGCATGTCACATAACGTTTCGACTCATTACAGATTGCTGACTATATGCCATGCTAAGTGCATGTCACATAACGTTTCGACTCGTTACAGATTGCTGACTATATGCCATGCTAAGTGCATGTCACATAACGTTTCGACTCGTTACAGATTGCTGACTATATGCCATGCTAAGTGCATGTCACATAACGTTTCGACTCATTACAGATTGCTGACTATATGCCATGCTAAGTGCATGTCACATAACGTTTCGACTCGTTACAGATTGCTGACTATATGCCATGCTAAGCGCATGTCACATAATGTTTCGACCCATTACCTGTAAGCAAACAGGATTGTCACATTTCATTTGGTAGAGTGTTCCAACTAGATCGCATGTGCAACTGATTGACTTTCGCGTACCAAATATATCAAGATACCACGAGTCACTAGTTATCCTTTACTCTTAATATTATAGTTAACCCTTTCAGTGCCAAGTCCGATTTTTGTATCAAACCATATTTCCTTGATCATTTTTCAAATTTATTGATTATAATAATGTGATACATTGATGGAAAGAGCTCTTAGAGCTCTTTCCATCAATGTGTCACGTTATTATAATCAATAAATTTGAAAAATGATCAAGGAAATATGGGTTGATACAAAAATCGGACTTGGCACTGAAAGGGTTAAAAGAAAAATCTATTCTATGTTGAAATTTGACATAATTATGGGGGAAGAATACGGAAACTATATATCTCTGTGGCTGGTTAAGTGAACAGGCAGCGACCAGCTGTTGGCTTTGACACATCGATTGAAGGAAATGGTCCTTTCCACAGCTGTCAATCAAATATTTATTAGCGGATATTTTCGACCAATCAGCAACTGAGCCAGCCAAAGGCTGCATTGAAAATTCTGCTGCCATCTTTCTTCACCCTAATTTTGATATCCATGCTTACATTCATATTTAGTGAACCTCGGTTGATAAATTTTGTATAAAATAGAAGCTCATGTGAGATCCACTATATACTGGAAGTTGCACGTTGTTCCGTTTCATGTTAAGATAACGCAATATAACTTTACCGGAAGTTGCACGTTGTTCAGTTTCATGTTAAGATAACGCAATATAACTTTACCGGAAGTTGCACGTTGTTCCGTTTCATGTTAAGATAACGCAATATAACTTTACCGGAAGTTGCATGTTGTTCCGTTTCATGTTAAGATAACGCAATATAACTTTACCGGAAGTTGCACGTTGTTCCGTTTCATGTTAAGATAACGCAATATAACTTTACCGGAAGTTGCACGTTGTTCCGTTTCATGTTAAGGTAACGCAATATAACTTTACCGGAAGTTGCACGTTGTTCCGTTTCATGTTAAGATAACGCAATATAACTTTACAGGAAGTTGCACGTTGTTCCGTTTCATGTTAAGATAACGCAGTATAACTTTACCAGAAGTAGCACGTTGTTCCGTTTCGTGTTAAGATAACGCAATATAACTTTACCAGAAGTTGCACGTTGTTCCGTTTCATGTTAAGATAAGGCAGTATAACTTTACCAGAAGTTGCACGTTGTTCCTTTTCTGATTCCAGAATTGCAATGAATAAAAATGTTTTAATATTTGATCGGGACAAAGTTGTATATTTTATGACTTCAATGCATCTTTCTTGGACATATGTGACCCGCAATATCAGATCCAGTCGTAAGTCGGGATTTTTTTACCCTGTGCCAATGCATTCTCTTATATATGCTAGTCGACCAGGTCGCCTTGCATATATAAGAGAATGCATTGGCCTAACAATTTTTTATAATTTTTTTTTAAATAAATGTTTCTTACAATTTTTAGGACATAAAATAAAAAACATCCATTACCCTGCAGGGAGCCCCACACATATATAGAAGCATATAGAAGAGTGTCGTCTGCTCATGTTTGTCGGGGGCTCTGTATGGGTGAAATTATAAAATTGTTAAAGAATACAAGAAAAAATTATTAAAATTGGAAAAAATTGTTAGGCCAATGCATTCTCTTATATATGCGAGGCAACCTATGGTCGACTCGCATATATAAGAGAATGCATTGGCACAGGGTAACAAAAATCCCAACTTACGACTGGATTTGATATGGCGGGTCACATATAATTCTCATAGAAAGGTTATTTATCAATATCAAATATACTTATAGTGCTTCAATTTCTGTTTCTTTTTTTTAGCAAATCCAACAATTTGAGAGTCAACAGGAGCAAATATCTTTAACAGGTGTTCATGTCTCGTCGATAAAGTCTGAAGACGGAATAATATCTATACAAGACCAAGAACTGCCACAACAATAAGAGCAAATATCTTTAACAGGTGTTCATGTCTCGTCGATAAAGTCTGAAGACGGAATAATATCTATACAAGACCAAGAACTGCCACAACAATAAGAGCAAATGTCTTTGACAGGTGTTCATGTCTCGTCGATAAAGTCTGAAGATGGAATGTTATCTATCAAGACCAAGATTTCCACAACAATAAGAGCAAATGTCTTTGACAGGTGTTCATGTCGCGTTGATAAAGTCCGAAGACGGAATATTGTCTATCAAGACCAAGATTTGTCACAACAATAAGAGCAAATCACTATACAAGGTTTACTACCAAGCCTAAGTTTAGTGTGTATAACCCACAGTGAGCCCCACATAGACTGGAGCAGACGACTATGTGGTGCATGCTTCCATCTGGGGGAGGCTCCCTGCGGGTTAAACATTAAACTTTATCTGTGAGATTTGAGATGGATGTCTTACATTACTGACCAAGTCTGAGTTTAGTGTGGCTGTCATTTGCAGAATGAGGTCCCCGGAGGGTGAATTTAGTGATGCTATCCTGCATAGCAGGCTAGCATCACTAACTTCACCCTCTGGGGACCTCATTCTGCTTAGGCCTCATGTTCTCTGGAAAGTTTCTTTATAATCAAATTTCTATAGAAACTTCTTCACATAGATTCTATTTATTTTTGTCCCCCGACGTTTCCGTTAGAGGACTATAGAAATGACCCTCGTCCGTGCGTCCGTCCGTGCGTCCGAGATTGGGTACCTTCATGGTGTAATCAACTCCTCCTACAGTTTTAAACATAGAGATTTGAAACTCTGGGATATTGTTCCCAACATGTTGGTGATTTGCACCATCTATATAGCCAATAAAAAATATCATTTTTTCCATATTTTCGGGGGGGTTTTCGACTTAGAAAATTTGGAACATTTTTGCCTTTTGGATGAGATTGGGTACCTTCATGGTGTAATCAACTCCTCCTACAGTTTTAAATGTAGAGATTTGAAACTCTGGGATATTGTTCCTAACATGTTGGTGGTTTGCAACATCTATATACTGTATAACATTGTTGCAAATAGTATCCTTCTAACAAATCCAATCATGAAGTTTACCACTCGAGTCGGGGGACATGTGGTCTGCGACCTTTTATTAGTTTAGTTTCTCTATATCACAAAATTAGCAGATTACACATTGCATAATCGAGGTTCCCAATGGGTGTATATCACAATATTCACCATTTTGGGAACTTCAATCAGTCTCCCATAGCAGATGAGGCCCTGCAGAATGAGGTTCACAGAGGGTGAATTTAGTGATGCTAGCCCTCTGGGGACCTCATTCTGCAAATATGACCTGGACATATATTTAACCCTTTCTTTTCTGGAGCTTTCTGAAACTTTCCGAAAACCCTGTGCCAATGCATTCTCTTGTATATGCGAGTCTCACACAAGGAGCCTCGCATATATAAAAGAATGCATTGGCCTAACAATATTTACCTTGACCTTGTAAGCCAGTGCATTCTTTTATATATGCAAGGCCCCCTATGGGAGACTTTGATATATAAGAGAATGCATTGGCACATGTTCTTTAATACGCAGCTCACGTCATGTAAGGGTAAAAGGTACTCAATCCGATCAGAGGGTCCTATATTACTATTTCTTTGGCTTTGGGGGTAAAAAATATTTGATTCGAGTCGAGGAACCCACCCATCAAAGCTCAGAGTTATTAGATATTGATTTTTGAAATTTGTAATTTTATTGAGATGTGTACTAATAATTGCCCCTAAGTTTGTAAATTTCTCGAGATGTGGACTAATAATTTCCACAGAAGCCCTTATTCAAACAGACGAAGATGGATAACTCTAAAATCAAGTGTATTAATAATGCAATTTTGACTGAGACCATCCTTTTGACGGTGTGTTTCTGGGCCAGAAAAAATACAAATAACAAAACTTCAAAAATTTATATCTGATCACTCTGAGCATTTATAGGTAGGTTCATCGACTCGAATCAATTATTTTTTATCCCCGAAGCCAAAGAAATAGTAATTTATCAGGGCCTGAATGGATTGAGTACCTTTAAGTTCCCAGATGGAGAAGATCAATTATGCATTGTGTCTTCTGCCAATTTCCAGATATAGCGGGCTAGCATCACCATATTGTGATGTCCACCCATTGGGAACCTCGATTACGCATTGTGTCTTCTGCCAATTTCCAGATATAGCGGGCTAGCATCACCATATTGTGATGTCCACCCATTGGGAACCTCGATTACGCATTGTGTCTTATGCCAATTTTCAGATATAGTGGGCTAGCATCACCATATTGTGATGTCCACCCATTGGGAACCTCGATTACGCATTGTGTCTTCTGCCAATTTCCAGATATAGCGGGCTAGCATCACCATATTGTGATGTCCACCCATTGGGAACCTCGATTACGCATTGTGTCTTCTGCCAATTTCCAGATATAGCGGGCTAGCATCACCATATTGTGATGTCCACCCATTGGGAACCTCGATTACGCATTGTGTCTTCTGCCAATTTCCAGATATAGCGGGCTAGCATCACCATATTGTGATGTCCACCCATTGGGAACCTCGATTACGCATTGTGTCTTCTGCCAATTTCCAGATATAGAGAAACTAAACTAAATAAGAAAAAGAAACTTAAAAACTTGTTAATTTGATTCTAAAGATACTTTCAGAAAAGATGAGGCCTAAGCAGAATGAGGTCCCCAGAGGGTGAAGTTAGTGATGCTAGCCTGCTATGTGGGATAGCATCACTAAATTCACCCTCTGGGGACCTCATTCTGCAAATGACAGCCACACTAAACTCAGACTTGGTCACTAATTTAAGACATCCATCTCAAACCTCACTGATAAAGTTTAATGTTTAACCCGCAGGGAGCCTCCCCCAGATGGAAGCATGTACTACAGAGTGTCATCTGCTGCAGTATATGTGAGGCTCTCTATGGGTTATTTTGAGAGCTTTCCGATGAATGGCAACAAGCCATATTTCCTAAATCCTAAAAATTACCCATAATTCTGATGTAGTTAAGGAGTCAATTATTTAGGACATTACTGTAGTTTCCTGGGTATTAAATAATAAATATGAATCGAAGACCCCTGTCTGGAAACGCTTATATTAATTAATAATTATTTTATTTCTAAATTTCTGGTATAATACATAAAATCAATTGGGTCATCTTAACGGGCTATTTTTAGAACAGATCAGCCATGAAACTTCAGGCGAGGCGAAAACATTCGGAGCATTGCAAGTGGGAGAACTCTATCGTGTTAGCACTTACCACCAAGGCAAAATGTCAGATATTTTGCTCTGCAACCTCAGGCATACATGTACACCACTTATTGTGCCTTTATAGACAAAACTAGCTGAAACAGGCTCCCTTCCACTTTATTCACCATCGGAAGGTGCCTTTGGCTTCGCACACATTTTGATCGTTTAAATGTTTTGATTTAAAAAAAAAAATATTTAAATTATATTTCGTTTTTTTAAATCGAAATTTTGAAAAACTAATGCTGTTATAACATTCATCAGGGTTCCCCGAGTCACCAGACCAAATTTGGTTGAAATGGATCCATGAGTCGGGGGGGACAGACAGGCAGACAGATCCTACCCTTATATATACAGAATACCCAATCTTCAGTTTGTCAGTGTTTATGCACAGAACAAAGTTATTTTTGTCTTCAAATCAGGTTTTAATATGAATCGTACGTGACACGTAATGGAGCAACCACACATGATGTGCCTCAAATTTGTTGTTTTTTTTGGCGACATAACGCTAAGAATTATTTATGTAACATCATGCAGTGGTCACGGCGGAGACGACATGCCAAATTGACAAAACGTGTTGTTGATTGTAAAATCTTGTCTGGATTATCGTCATGATTTTTCTTTTTCATTAAGTTGACCAACCAAATTGGTCTAAATGAAATTAATAGACTTAAATCACATGTGAATTCTTCGTAAGTTGTGATGTGGTTACTTTCATTTTTATCGCGATTCTTCATTTCCAATTCCGCGTTTTTTGCAATCTCCACACGGTTGCTAACCGGAAGTCATGTGACAATTTCTCCAAAATCTATACCCGCGATCTTGAAAAATCACTGATGGATATAGAAAAAATTATAATGTGACATCATTCACCTGCCTTAGGTATAAGCACCCTTGGTGGTTGCTATGACGTCATTCACCTGCCTTAGGTATAAGCACCCTTGATGGTTGCTATAAAAATTATGTTTGTTGTAACTGTGGCCCGACAAAAGACAAACCTTTAAAATTCATTGTCATCATTGTATAGCCTATGATTGTTTATTTTCTTTCTTAAATGTTTTTGTTGGTTTTTGAGTTGTTTTCATGAATAATATAAGTTTTATATACAAACAAATCTTGTTTTGTGATACCCATATTATATGAACAGGGGGATGCTCGTATCCCGGTCCTACAGTAGAGGCACCCCTGTCTTGTGATACTCATAATATATGAACAGGGGGATGCTCGTATCCCGGTCCTACAGTAGAGGCACCCCCGTCTTGTGATACCCATAATATATGAACAGGGGGATGCTCGTATCCCGGTCCTACAGTAGAGGCACCCCTGTCTTGTGATACTCATAATATATGAACAGGGGGATGCTCGTATCCCGGTCCTACAGTAGAGGCACCCCCGTCTTGTGATACCCATAATATATGAACAGGGGGATGCTCGTATCCCGGTCCTACAGTAGAGGCACCCCCGTCTTGTGATACCCATAATATATGAACAGGGGGATGCTCGTATCCCGGTCCTACAGTAGAGGCACCCCCGTCTTGTGATACCCATAATATATGAACAGGGGGATGCTCGTATCCCGGTCCTACAGTAGAGGCACCCCTGTCTTGGATTCCGGTAGTGGAAACTTCACTAATGATGTCCAGAGCAGTCTACATGGCAGCAGTTTACAAATGTCAAGATAAAGGTAACAAAAATAGAATATAACAGCCTAGCACACCTTAATTGGATTAACAGCCTAGCACACCTTAATTGGATTAACAGCCTAGCACACCTTAATTGGATTAACAGCCTAGCACACCTTAATTGGATTAACAGCCTAGCACACCTTAATTGGATTAACAGCATCTAAATGTGAATTTGTTCGGGTTCATGGTGCCCATGTCCGTTGTAAGCAATATAAGTTATAGAACAGTCAGAATGGAGTTATATAAATTAAAAACAAGGTAACCCACCAGACAAAACTTTAGTGAATGACTTCCAACTACACGTCACCAGGATATGGCAAAACCGCACCTGGTATTTTAATCAAAGGGCCATAACTCGTGTGAACATCGGCGGGGGGGGGGGGGGGACCCAAATTCTAACTTAACCTGTATTTTGTCAAATTAAATATCCGTATACACAATGTAATGGCATCCAGGCGAGACCTATAATATCCGTATACACAATGTAATGGCATCCAGGCGAGACCTATAATATCCGTATACACAATGTAATGGCATCCAGGCGAGACCTATAATATCCGTATACACAATGTAATGGCATCCAGGCGAGACCTATAATATCCGTATACACAATGTAATGACATCCAGGCGAGACCTATAATATCCGTATACACAATGTAATGGCATCCAGGTGAGACATATAATATCCGTATACACAATGTAATGGCATCCAGGCGAGACCTATAATATCCGTTGGATATTAATATTGACGTGTGGGTGGGAACGAGTAATTTTGGGGTCATTGGCCAAAGAACATGGCCGTCAGCAGCCATCTTGGATTTTATTCTTTGCTGCATGCATGACTAAATCCTTTGACACGGGCTACAGGTCGTAACTTTGGTCTGATCATCATGAAATTTGTCATGGCTGTTGACATTGGGATGTAGATGGGAACAAGTCTATTTGGGGTCATTCAACCAAAAAACATGGCTGCCAGCGGCCATCTTGGACTTCAAAATTCAATCCATTAACAGGGGCTACAGGTCGGAAATATATCATCATCTGAACTTAAGAAATTAATATATTAATATATAATTAACTTAACACAAACTTAACACAAATTTAATATTCGGGCCAACATGGCCCTGAAAGCTGGGCCAGCTCGCCCCAAAAACTGTCTGGACCGAGTTGGCCCTGGGACGAGTGGGCCCGGATCCATATGGAATGCTACTCCAAAACTTTGACATGTAGCACCAAGACCACGGAACTGGACCTGGTGGATCCATGTAATATGGCCGCGAGTTAATGACAGGGCGTATAGGCTGACATTGTTCACGTGTGATTTTCCAACAATCTATTCTGATCTATTGGTGGGGAATGTGTTGTTGTTAGACCAACATTTGCATACTTTCCTACTTTTGGTAAAATAATTAGCATTTATAAATTCTCCAACCTTAGTGTTGGGGGGGGGGGGGGGTGTCAGGTTGGAAATTTCCAACAATTTGAATGCTAGATTTTGCAATTTCATGTTCAGATTTCAAAATTTCCTTGCACCACCGGGCCGAACCATGGCCGGCCCATGTATCCGTTAATCCAAAATGAACGTACTTGGTCGGCCCGGTGTGTCCTGATCCCTCTCCAGTGGCACAGAAAGGGTCACCAGGTTACAAAGAAAAGGACCAGTCTATCGCACGAAATTCGACAACTGTCTAAATTTCTAGATCATGGAAGTAAATGTACATTTTAATGAATGATTTTCGTGTCAAAGTTGGTATAACTGCTTTGCATGTGAATGGAAATTGCTATCTAGCTGTCGTCTGCCATTGTTTTTGCGACTCTCAGTGTTTATTATATCTCTTGTTGGATAGACTGGTTCCTGATCGAAAGCTGCACAGATCTGAAACGTAGTAACCTGACTCCTCGAGCCCCAGTGGCCAGTTAAAACTGCTAATTAAGTATAGGATATTCCCCGAGGTAATTATTTGGACGAATGCACGACAGCGAGGGGAATAACTGTATTAAACCTCAGTATTTAAAGAATAACAAGACGAAAATAAAATTTTCGCCATATTTTACTTAGAAATTTGTCAACGATATTACAATGTATGATATATTTAACTAAAAGTCAATAAAAATTTTAACGAAAAACGTGATCATGACCATTAAACAAGTTCCGAGTCTGTCAGACAAATAAAGATTTGTACGCAAATTCAATTGACACTTTAAACGCGCTGATTAAGTTTTCCGATTAAACAACATGAGTTTATCCTAATAATATAATGCTTATAGGACTATTGTCTCACTGATCACCAGCGACATTATTTCACCTTAAATGTGTTAACTAATCAACGCGCGCTACCTATGTTGTGTTCACCAGAATAAATGCACCCGCAAGGTGGGGGTATTTTAAGATCTACACACAACCAACATGGACTCAGATGATGAATTTAGAAATACTATGACCCAGTCAACGTATTGAGTGGAATCGTCATCAGACGGGGATCATGTAATTGAGGGATACTGGATTGTTAAACCGATCGCATATAGACGACATAGAGGAGATATGATAGAATGCTACAAAATTTTCAATACATATGACCCGGAAGTAGCAAATATACTGACACGGAACTCCGAATCCAAAACCAGAGGCCACAACTTCAAGCTGCTTTTAGAAGGGGCAACCAGAGACACAAGAAAACACACTTTTAGTCAGAGAGTTGTGGAGCCCTGGAACCAATTAGCAGAAGAGGTAGTCAACGCCGACAGTTTAAACCAATTCAAAAATCGACTAGATGATTAGTGGATGGAACAAGAGGTGAGACTTGATTTTAAAGCAAAATTGGGTTTGACAAGTTCACAGACGAGTCGGGCGTTAGATAGACTTAACAACATAGGGTCTGAATTTGGTGAATTCGGAGAGCCAGACACAGAAGACGTGGATATAGTGGCAGAAGCCAGCGTCCACTAACAGCATAAGGTATCATAAGGTATGTTTCGTTTGTCGAAATTTCGACACAATATATACTTTCTGACGTATATATTAGGTTTGGAAGAGGACTTTAACTTTCGGAATAGTGAATCGGACCACAACCTATTACCGGATTATGGCGACATAGTGGAGTCTGCATTGTAATCACCGAACACGGTTCAGTTTCTCATTTTATTGATTAGTCACACCAATTTGACCTTCCGGTGTGTCAGCAAGTGGAGAGCACACCAAAACAATGACTTGTGATTGTTATGACAATACCTGGGGAATAAAATTGTTAAAGGGGTACTGTACGCCATTTTCATTAAATTTCCGGTGACAACAACGATCTAATATCGATAATATATAGAAACATAAGTAATTTGAGTCGAAGATGTATCCTGTAAACGCTCCGGTTAATAGGCTATCTTAAAATTTAATAATTTAAAAGTTAATAATTTGATATAAATTGAATTTATGACTGGAGCCATAAAATGGCGTCAATTAAATTACGAATTACCGTAATCAAAAACAGTAATTGAGGGATACTGGATTGTTAAACCGATCGCACACACGATCGCTTAAAATATTATGATGATACGGGGAGAACACTCAAGCCACTCACTGACTAGCGACGATACAATAACTTAAATGATTATATGGGACTAGTATGCATATAATATAACTTTTATTTGATTCATTTGGTTGAAAACTTTACAAAAATTACTCGACAACGACAATTTGTATTTTTGCATTCCGGTAAATTTGTCATCCGTAACATGACTTCGTACTCAACAGACTTTCAAATAATGGAAAAATTGTTACCTTATTCTCCGACTCGGAGACTATAGAAACCAACAACAACATTTGGCGTACAGTACCCCTTTAAAGAATGTAAGAAAAAATGAAAAAAATTGTAATTTTTTTTAAAGAATGGAAGAAATAATGATACAAAAATGATCAAAATACGCCCCCTGGTGGAATATTTATATAATAATGTTTATACTCGACTCGAATAAAATATATTTTACCCTCAGAAGCCAAGGAAATAGTACTTTAGGAGCATTGATAGGGATTATGCATCTTTAACCACACACAAGCCATCTTACATTTAATTTCGATATATAAATAGTCCAATCTGGCCTGCATGAGGCCCCCACCCCCCTGGAATACGGAATACCACTTAACACAGAGGGTGGAATACGGAATATTAGTTAACAACCATATGGAATTTTCCAGATACATTTTCTATTGCCGTACGAACGGCAGTCATGCTGCAGTGTCCACGTCTAAAATTGTCTAAAATGTCAAACCGTGAATTTATTGTGACAAAAATCGCATTTATATTATTATTATGATCATTTTTTGGAAAGTGTCGAAGGTAGGCGTACGAATACCGGTATTTTTGGAATACCGAATACCTCCCTACCAGAGAGGCCGGAATACGGCGTACCTCATAACAGGGCGTGGAATACGGCGTATGAAAAGGGGGGTGGGGGCCTCCCGCATGCATGGTAATTCGCGGACCTGGGGTTATTATATTTGATGTGAATGTAAACATAAATATATTTAATATGCATCGCAATCAGAGTGGAAATGCAAAGGATATCCCGCCGCGATGTAACGATATGTAAGCAGTGTATAGGTTTTACCAGGGGAGCTCCCACAGTGACGTCGCAATGTTTTTCATTGAGGTGGTCCGGGGTGGGGGGGGGTGGGTGGTTACAAGGTAGTCCGCAGATCGGGGCGTATTTTATGTGCATAAATATAAATAATTATATTTATTCATGCATGGCATTCAGTGAGTATATACCAGGGACGTACTCCGACGTGTTTCGTTGGGGGGGGGCGTATATGCGGGGGTGTATAGTCATAGAAACTGGGCGTATTTTATGCGAAAGATCATTAGATCTCCAGCCGTTATATAACGATGTGTAAGCAGCACAATAACTGATGGAGTTATATACATAGGAGCGTAGATTGACGCTTTTCGTTTAGTTGGGGGGGGGGGGGGGGGGGGGGGGTGTCATAATAGTCCGCAAAACTAGACCGGGGGCATAGTATTCAGCAACACTTGGGGCATTTAATGCAACTGCAAACATATATGTGACCCGCCATATCAAATCCAGTCCTAAGTCGGGATTTTTTTTACCCTGTGCCAATGCATTCTCTTATATATGCGAGTCGACCATAGGTCGCCTCGCATATATAAGAGAATGCATTGGCCTAACAATTTTTTATCATTTTATTTTAAATAAAATGTTGCTTACAATTTTTAGGACATAAAATAAAAAAAACATCCATTACCCTGCATGGAGCCTCACACATATATAGAAGCATATAGAAGAGTGTCGTCTGCTCATGTTTGTCTGGGGCTCTGTATGGGTGAAATTATAAAATTGTTAAAGAATACAAGAAAAAATTATTAAAATTGTAAAAAAAAATTAGGCCAATGCATTCTCTTATATATGCGAGGCGACCTATGGTCGACTCGCATATATAAGAGAATGCATTGGCACAGGGTAAAAAACAATCCCGACTTACGACTGGATATGATATGGCGGGTCACATATGTCTTCACCTTTAGAATTTAGAACAGATGTGCAAAGGATATATACCCCGCATGCAGCTACATGTACATGTATATGTGACCACATATAAGGTTACAGTGATGTAATTCGATTGGTAGCTCCCTCCAACGGATTTTCGGCCAAGATACAGGAGAGAATTAAAAACAATTCTGGGCTGTGGTTGGCTCTGTCTCCCTCAGAAAATAACAAAATAATCGGACGAAGACGTAGCCATAGAAACCAGGGGTAAAAGATGTTGCTCTGCCCCCCCCCCCCTTGTAGAAGAAACCATACTGATATGGACAAAGAGCACCCCGTGTACGTGGTATCGCCAAACCCCGGCCGAGTGTATCACCAAACCAGAAAATGCGGTTTTGATAGATGAACATATCTTCACTCAGATGAAGCTATATCTCCCAGTTAAATGGTGATATCCACTATTCAAAACATAAAGTAGACACTTTTTGACGTCAGGTAGTTCGTTTGAAACATTATTATCAGTCATAGATGGCGGATAATGCGTGTATCAATAGAAAAATATGTGTTTAATTAACCATAAATTGTCTAGCCTGCAGAGCGGTTCGCAAAAATACTATCTGCGTCCAAGTGTGGGTATACCCACCATAATTTCGGGTATCAACGCCGCAGATCGATCTTGCGATGAGATGTCGCTAAACCATCAGCATCTTAGGGAAGATATGTTTATTTATCAAAACCGCATTTTATTTGGTGATACCCCCAGGTTTGGCAATACCACGTACACGGGGGTGAAGGGGCGCGAGCCTGCGTCCATGTAGTCACCACTTAGTGACTTTTGTAGAGCAAATCCGTGCTCATATCAGCAGCATTTTCATTTTCTACCACAACCACTACTACCACTCTCATTTTCTCAATCACCACCGTTATCAACATAGTCACCATAATCATCATCATCTTTGCCACCATCATATGTACTTCACACCACCATATTGTAGAACAAATACCATGCATCAAATTAAGCGAACTTTTAAAGGAACTCAATCCGATCAGAGGGTCCTAAATTACTATTTCTTTGGCTTTGGGGGTAAAAAATATTTGATTCGAGTTATTAGAGCTCAGAGTTATTAGATATTGATTTTTGAAATTTGTAATTTTCTCGAGATGTGTACTAATAATTGCCCCTAAGTTTGTAAATTTCTCGAGATGTGTACTAATAATTTCCACAGAAGCCCTTATTCAAACGTATTCAAACAGACGAAGATGGATAACTCTAAAATCAAGTGTATTAATAACGCAATTTTGACTGAGACCATCCTTTTGACGGTGTGTTTCTGGGCCAGAAAAAATAGAAATAACAAAACTTCAAAAATTGATATCTGATCACTCTGAGCGTTTATAGGTAGGTTCATCGACTCGAATCAATTATTTTTTATCCCCGAAGCCAAAGAAATAGTAATTTATGAGGGCCCGATCGGATTGAGTACCTTCAATCTACATGTAAAGGACGTAAAACCTTGAAAAACCTTCCTTTATCCATTAGACGGGTCCTGATTTTATTCAAATACTCCTGAGGCATACTATATACATAATATATTAAAATCTGACATTTGCACAACCACGGGCTGTTCTCAATCAACTGTTTTATTAACATAGAATATAATAGTTTATTAACCAAAATATATGAGTGTAAAATATGTGTAATTTTTCACCCCACACCACTTTTGTATTTTGCACATAAATGATATGCACTGTTCAATTGTATCCCGCTCTGTTGTGTCATATTTGACGATTTGAGTGAATAAATTGAAGGGATTACGCACAGGGGTGTCGATCGACGTTTTTCGTTTAGTTGGGGAGGGGGTGTCATAATTAATAGTCCGCCAAACCGGACGAAAATCGATACGTGAGCCTATTGTGACACTTCATCAATGCGATGCTTTATCCATGCAGCGACCACTTAGCGGTCCTCGGTGAGAATAATTAAGAGTACCTCTTAACCCGGGACATGTCTAATTTAACCCGGAGTCCTGTCTAAATTACCATGAAATAATCAATTCCAGATCCGGACCAGTGTTTTGTTAAAAAGATCAGAGAGTCCGAGTTCTGGTTACACTGGTGTAAATAAGGTTCCGAGTGACATCTAGCGGATGCGGGAGGAATATATAGGAGAGAATAAAATAGACACTGGGCCCTGATTGGTCAATAGCCTTGTGTGCTTTTCACATAAAAAAATCATCACACCTCTTCCCTATGATTTCCCATAGGTAAAATAACCATTGGCACAGGAATTAACCCTTTGTAGTGAAGTTTGAATTTTTTGGTGTGGTCTAAAATATGACTGTATTTTTTTATGCGGTTCTGACACTAGTTACGAAAACATAAGATTTAAAGGCGAATTCCCTGCTAGACAGACATGATTTTTTTGTGTAAAAAGTTTCCCAAAATGTCAATTTTTCAGATTTAAAGAAAATTTTGGACCCAACATTTATATTGGCAACACTATACGCTAAAACGTTAGCACTGAGGCCTATGGAAAACATTTACACCAGTGTAACCTAAAGGGAAAAAATAGCTTTTTATCATTTTTGATTCCTGGGAGTCACTTTAAAGCATTTTAATGCATTTTACAGAGCCTGGTATTTCAGTCCAATGAATATCTCATGCTTGATGTGGCTATTCTTGCTGCTGATGCCTTCTTTCACTTACATCAGCCAAAAAAATAGTAAGATTTTTCATTAAAAAATGCCAATTTTTCAAGGTATTTTCAAATTTTTTCAAGGTGGTAATAGTCACATGATAATGCAAATGACCCATAACATGGGCATGTCAACGACACATAATTCAATTGTTATAAGAACCTAATTTAACAAGTATTTTGGATTTTATAGCCAGTGATATACATATATATATCATAAAAGTGTGTCATTTCCACTGGTGGGTATGGTCATTTGAAGGTTAATAGCACTAAAACTTGGACACATTTAAGAAAATGCTTCAGCAATTCAAAGAGAGCATATCTTTATTCAACTAATTCAATGTACACCCACATCCAGTTATCTTGGATCACCCTTGCAGACCTGAAAATGTCATATTTTATTCTTCAATGTGCTGATAAAGTCATGCGCTTGATGCTCAGCTGATCAGATCTGGACTCAATGACCTCACATCACCAGAAGTTCTCTCATGGAAAGAATATTGAACAGTCTTCCATAGCTGATCCAAGTTTGCAACACCAGACCCCTAAAACTGAGTGAAAATGGGGCCTGAACATGACTGGTGGTGGAAAATTGTGCTTTTTTGATGAATAATTTGTTAAAGGGGGTGGGGTTAAATTGTGTGTGATAAATAAAGAACCACAGAAGTGATATTGTTTTTGAACACATTTTTTCCATTGATGGGAAATTCTGAAGAAATGTAGGGAGTTACAATTATTCCGCGAAAAAGCGGGCTATCGCTTTAGGTTACACTGGTGTAAATAAGGTTCCGAGTGACATCTAGCGGATGCGGGAGGAATATATAGGAGAGAATAAAATAGACACTGGGCCCTGATTGGTCAATAGCCTTGTGTGCTTTTCACATAAAAAAATCATCACACCTCTTCCCTATGATTTCCCATAGGTAAAATAACCATTGGCACAGGAATTAACCCTTTGTAGTGAAGTTTGAATTTTTTGGTGTGGTCTAAAATATGACTGTATTTTTTTATGCGGTTCTGACACTAGTTACGAAAACATAAGATTTAAAGGCGAATTCCCTGCTAGACAGACATGATTTTTTTGTGTAAAAAGTTTCCCAAAATGTCAATTTTTCAGATTTAAAGAAAATTTTGGACCCAACATTTATATTGGCAACACTATACGCTAAAACGTTAGCACTGAGGCCTATGGAAAACATTTACACCAGTGTAACCTAAAGGGAAAAAATAGCTTTTTATCATTTTTGATTCCTGGGAGTCACTTTAAAGCATTTTAATGCATTTTACAGAGCCTGGTATTTCAGTCCAATGAATATCTCATGCTTGATGTGGCTATTCTTGCTGCTGATGCCTTCTTTCACTTACATCAGCCAAAAAAATAGTAAGATTTTTCATTAAAAAATGCCAATTTTTCAAGGTATTTTCAAAATTTTTCAAGGTGGTAATAGTCACATGATAATGCAAATGACCCATAACATGGGCATGTCAACGACACATAATTCAATTGTTATAAGAACCTAATTTAACAAGTATTTTGGATTTTATAGCCAGTGATATACATATATATATCATAAAAGTGTGTCATTTCCACTGGTGGGTATGGTCATTTGAAGGTTAATAGCACTAAAACTTGGACACATTTAAGAAAATGCTTCAGCAATTCAAAGAGAGCATATCTTTATTCAACTAATTCAATGTACACCCACATCCAGTTATCTTGGATCACCCTTGCAGACCTGAAAATGTCATATTTTATTCTTCAATGTGCTGATAAAGTCATGCGCTTGATGCTCAGCTGATCAGATCTGGACTCAATGACCTCACATCACCAGAAGTTCTCTCATGGAAAGAATATTGAACAGTCTTCCATAGCTGATCCAAGTTTGCAACACCAGACCCCTAAAACTGAGTGAAAATGGGGCCTGAACATGACTGGTGGTGGAAAATTGTGCTATTTTGATGAATAATTTGTTAAAGGGGGTGGGGTTAAATTGTGTGTGATAAATAAAGAACCACAGAAGTGATATTGTTTTTGAACACATTTTTTCCATTGATGGGAAATTCTGAAGAAATGTAGGGAGTTACAATTATTCCGCGAAAAAGCGGGCTATCGCTTTAGGTTACACTGGTGTAAATAAGGTTCCGAGTGACATCTAGCGGATGCGGGAGGAATATATAGGAGAGAATAAAATAGACACTGGGCCCTGATTGGTCAATAGCCTTGTGTGCTTTTCACATAAAAAAATCATCACACCTCTTCCCTATGATTTCCCATAGGTAAAATAACCATTGGCACAGGAATTAACCCTTTGTAGTGAAGTTTGAATTTTTTGGTGTGGTCTAAAATATGACTGTATTTTTTTATGCGGTTCTGACACTAGTTACGAAAACATAAGATTTAAAGGCGAATTCCCTGCTAGACAGACATGATTTTTTTGTGTAAAAAGTTTCCCAAAATGTCAATTTTTCAGATTTAAAGAAAATTTTGGACCCAACATTTATATTGGCAACACTATACGCTAAAACGTTAGCACTGAGGCCTATGGAAAACATTTACACCAGTGTAACCTAAAGGGAAAAAATAGCTTTTTATCATTTTTGATTCCTGGGAGTCACTTTAAAGCATTTTAATGCATTTTACAGAGCCTGGTATTTCAGTCCAATGAATATCTCATGCTTGATGTGGCTATTCTTGCTGCTGATGCCTTCTTTCACTTACATCAGCCAAAAAAATAGTAAGATTTTTCATTAAAAAATGCCAATTTTTCAAGGTATTTTCAAAATTTTTCAAGGTGGTAATAGTCACATGATAATGCAAATGACCCATAACATGGGCATGTCAACGACACATAATTCAATTGTTATAAGAACCTAATTTAACAAGTATTTTGGATTTTATAGCC
This sequence comes from Siphonodentalium dalli, assembly GCA_032622095.1. Lineage (NCBI taxonomy): Eukaryota > Metazoa > Mollusca > Scaphopoda > Gadilida > Siphonodentaliidae > Siphonodentalium > Siphonodentalium dalli. The sequence continues at coordinate 12,412,721 of CP136062.1, forward strand.
AGTGATATACATATATATATCATAAAAGTGTGTCATTTCCACTGGTGGGTATGGTCATTTGAAGGTTAATAGCACTAAAACTTGGACACATTTAAGAAAATGCTTCAGCAATTCAAAGAGAGCATATCTTTATTCAACTAATTCAATGTACACCCACATCCAGTTATCTTGGATCACCCTTGCAGACCTGAAAATGTCATATTTTATTCTTCAATGTGCTGATAAAGTCATGCGCTTGATGCTCAGCTGATCAGATCTGGACTCAATGACCTCACATCACCAGAAGTTCTCTCATGGAAAGAATATTGAACAGTCTTCCATAGCTGATCCAAGTTTGCAACACCAGACCCCTAAAACTGAGTGAAAATGGGGCCTGAACATGACTGGTGGTGGAAAATTGTGCTTTTTTGATGAATAATTTGTTAAAGGGGGTGGGGTTAAATTGTGTGTGATAAATAAAGAACCACAGAAGTGATATTGTTTTTGAACACATTTTTTCCATTGATGGGAAATTCTGAAGAAATGTAGGGAGTTACAATTATTCCGCGAAAAAGCGGGCTATCGCTTTAGGGAAAAAATAGCTTTTTATCATTTTTGATTCCTGGTAGTCACTTTAAAGCATTTTAATGCATTTTACAGAGCCTGGTATTTCAGTCCAATGAATATCTCATGCTTGATGTGGCTATTCTTGCTGCTGATGCCTTCTTTCACTTACATCAGCCAAAAAAATAGTAAGATTTTTCATTAAAAAATGCCAATTTTTCAAGGTATTTTCAAAAATTTTCAAGGTGGTAATAGTCACATGATAATGCAAATGACCCATAACATGGGCATGTCAACGACACATAATTCAATTGTTATAAGAACCTAATTTAACAAGTATTTTGGATTTTATAGCCAGTGATATACATATATATATCATAAAAGTGTGTCATTTCCACTGGTGGGTATGGTCATTTGAAGGTTAATAGCACTAAAACTTGGACACATTTAAGAAAATGCTTCAGCAATTCAAAGAGAGCATATCTTTATTCAACTAATTCAATGTACACCCACATCCAGTTATCTTGGATCACCCTTGCAGACCTGAAAATGTCATATTTTATTCTTCAATGTGCTGATAAAGTCATGCGCTTGATGCTCAGCTGATCAGATCTGGACTCAATGACCTCACATCACCAGAAGTTCTCTCATGGAAAGAATATTGAACAGTCTTCCATAGCTGATCCAAGTTTGCAACACCAGACCCCTAAAACTGAGTGAAAATGGGGCCTGAACATGACTGGTGGTGGAAAATTGTGCTTTTTTGATGAATAATTTGTTAAAGGGGGTGGGGTTAAATTGTGTGTGATAAATAAAGAACCACAGAAGTGATATTGTTTTTGAACACATTTTTTCCATTGATGGGAAATTCTGAAGAAATGTAGGGAGTTACAATTATTCCGCGAAAAAGCGGGCTATCGCTTTAGGTTACACTGGTGTAAATAAGGTTCCGAGTGACATCTAGCGGATGCGGGAGGAATATATAGGAGAGAATAAAATAGACACTGGGCCCTGATTGGTCAATAGCCTTGTGTGCTTTTCACATAAAAAAATCATCACACCTCTTCCCTATGATTTCCCATAGGTAAAATAACCATTGGCACAGGAATTAACCCTTTGTAGTGAAGTTTGAATTTTTTGGTGTGGTCTAAAATATGACTGTATTTTTTTATGCGGTTCTGACACTAGTTACGAAA